>CM042145.1:103392701-103400668 GCA_023376005.1 Doryteuthis pealeii
GTGTTTAAACAATTGAGTACCCATCAAGAATGAATAAACAAAAACGTCATCGGCATAAAATAACCCAATTGGTTGACAAGACGCAAAACCCAACCAACAAATCAAACGACCAGCCATATTTACTCCCTCAGGAATTACTTCCGGGTACGACCCCATTCTAGACTTTACATCGGCCATACTATATAAAATAGCAGTATCCCTCCAGCTTCCACTCTCATAAGCGAAGGTGAGCATTAACATCTCCCGATGTTTTATATACAGTATTTTTCCTGTTTACATTCTAGAACGAATTTCAAAAGTCAATTTACAATGTCTGTTAAACGACACTGTATCTCCTGGCAGTGGTAAAAAAAAAGAAGAGAAAATAGACTGGTTTCCTGTCAATGTGGCTAATGGATTTTGTCGGTACTGTCTGGAGGGCGACTAAGGTTGTCATGGGAGAGTGATTCTGCTCACTCAACTAATCTCCGCGGCTGGGAAGTCCCCGTGAGGTGTGGTTAACGTGCTGGACGGTGAATCGTAGTAAGAGAGTTCGAACTCCAGTGGCGATATTACGTAACTTTTAGACTAATACCTTTAGAAAGGTATGAACCCCTTTATCTGTGGGTAAAATAGTACCACTACTGTTCTCCTACAAGGGTATTTTTGGAATTACTTAACCCCCGAAGGTTGATATGCCATTAAAAAAAAGAAACCAAACCATACCAAACCAATTTCCTTTCTATGATATTTAGTTATGAGATGTATATGCAGGAGCAGGATGCGACACAAGGTCAATTTTAAAGGGGAGTTTTAACAAGTTTGAACTCAGAGTTTTCCTTCCCTTAGACCAGTTGCCAAATTATATATATATATTATATATATATATATATAGTTTGCTATATTTATAAGTTAACAAGCGCCGTAGACTTTATGCCTACGTTACGCTATATATATATATATATATATATATATTATATATATATATATAAATGGGTCTATATATTATATTAATGATTGTTATTTTTCAAAGGTTTTATGCATATTTTGGGATAGACTGCTGATTAAAAATGTATGTGTGTGTTTGTGTCTGTGTGTTTATTGAATCCGTTAGTGTGTATGTGTATGCGTGTGTGTATAGTGAATGCATGTGTGTGTGTAGCGAATGTGTGTGTGTGGGAGGGTTGTTGTGAATACGTTTGTATTGGGTGTAGGGAATACATGTGTATGAAGCGTATGTGCGCGTGTGCATGTTATATGCGAGTGGGCACGCGTGTGTATGTAGTGAATGTGTCTGCATGTAGTGTGTGTGTATGTATGTAGTGAATGTACGCGTGTGTATGTAGTGAATGCGCGTATGTATGTAGTGTGTTTGGGGTGCAGTGAATGTGTATGTGTATGTGTGTGTGGTGAATGTGTATGTATGTAGTGAATGGGCGTATATATGTAGTGTGTGTGTATATGTAGGAAGTGCGTGTGTTTGTGTGTAGTAAATGTGTGTGAGTGTGTAGTGAATGTGTTTGTGTGAGTGTGTGTGTGTGGTTAATGTGTGTGTGTGTGAGTGTGCGTGTAGTGAATGTCTGTGTGTATGTAGTGAATGTGTATATATGTAGTGAATGTGCGTGTGTATGTAGTGTGTGTGAAGTTTGTGTGAAGTGAATGTGTGTATTTGGGTGCAGTGAATGTGTGTGTGTGTTTGTATGTGTGTGTGTGTGTGAAGCGAATATGTTAATTTGCGAATGTGTGTCTGTGTAGTGAATGTGTATGTATGCAGTAAATGTGCGTATATATGTAGTGTGTACGTATATGTAGTAAATGCGTGCGTGTTTGTGTGTAGTGAATGTTCGTGTATGTGTGTAATGAATGTCTGTGTGTATGTGTGTTGTGAATGTGTATGTATGTAGTTAATGTGCGTATGTATATAATATGTGTGTGTGTCTAGTGAATGTATGTGTGTTTGTGTATAGTGAATGCAAGTGTGTAGTAAATGTGTGTGAGTGTGTGTGTGTGTGCGTGCGTGTGTAAAGCGAATGTGTTTTTGTGTGTGTATGTGTAAGGAATATTTCAAAAGGAAATTTACTCGTTTATGATGTGGATTTTATTTCACTGTCTCATACTGTTTTTTTTTTTTTTTTGATTAATTTATTTATTTTTAGTTTATTACATTAAAGGCCCGGTTAGCTCAGGCGGTAGAGCGTTCGGCTAGGAGCCACAGGGTTCTTAGTTCGATACGGCCCCCGCCAACTCAGCGTATGAGTAGCATTAGGATCATCTGTGCGGTAAAGTAGGGAGCTGATGGTAGGTGTTGCGTCCACCCATGCGCAAAAACAATCTGCTTGGTCTAGCGCTAGTGAAAAGGGGATAGACTCCCTCACTATCTGGCTGATACGACTTTAGGCCACCCCGACGACTTTTTTTTTTTTACATTAAGATGAAAAACAAAAGTAAATTTGAAAGATTTTATTGTAGGAGTTCTAAACAGGATATAAAGCCAACGGAACAGTTGTTAAGGTGGACAATCAACAAACGTACAACTTAACATTAGTTTAAAAAAAAAATTCGTAACGGAAAATGAAGAGAGTTTTTTGCGATTGAACTGAGGCCCATTATCGAAACGAACCCACGCAATACAACTTAAGTGGTTACAGAGAACGGAATGTTTTTTTTTTTTAAATCAACAGTTTTTAGTTGGTTGGTTGGTTGGTTGGTCGGTTGGATTTTACGGCATGTCAACCCTTGTGAGTTATTTTATGCCGAGGACATTTTGTTTTATTCATTCTTGATGAGTACTCAATTTTTTTTAAACTCAATGTTTTGAACACATTTTTCAAATTCATTTTTCTATTTAACCCATAGATGGGACCATAACAGGTACTGCTACTTCGGGTCAGAGTGGATCTGGGAGTATTTGTGATGAAGGGGTACTCCATATTCCCCAGAGCTCCACAATTGGAACTTGTCCATTAGAAAGAGTTTAACGTCATAGCTAGGGTACTAAGACTCTCAGCCACCACCTTCTAGCACATATATGATAAAAAGCTAGAATACTCAGAAGAGTTCTGGAGATCTGAGGAGATTTGCTGTCACTCACACTCCCGTGAAAGACAATCAGCTAATGCTGGTGTAAAACAAACTCTCAAAGAATGAATAATAATAATAATAATAATAATAATAATAATAATAATAAGGACCAATTATATCAAAGGGAAAATAGATAAGACACAACAGAATAGCAAGTGTAGGACGCCTGGCGACAAAGACGAAACTGTTGTTCACATAATAAGCGAATGTAGCAAACTGCACAAAGGGAGTACACTACTATATACTTAATCTGGGCGGTAAAGTGGGGAGCTGATGGTAGACATGGCGCTTCACCTCAGATACAAAAACAATCTCCTAGGTCAGACTCTCTTCGCTATTCGATGATACCGACAAATAGGCCACTCCGACTTTACTTTTTTTTTTTTTTACTTATGTACACTGACCTTGTACTTTATTTGCCATTGCAGTGTCAACCAATGGCTGTTGTATTGATTGTCAGTCTTGACAGCGATTATTCGGCCCTTTCGCTATTTTCTAAAAGATGTTAATGTTTTTTTAAACGTTCAGAAAAGAAAAGGTGGTCGAATGAAGGACAATATAAAAGGTAACACCAATGTACTGAAGAATAAGAATTAATGTTATTTGTCTGAATTTTTTAAAAGATGAGGCTTGATAATTTGTATATTTTAGATTTTTTCAGATTAAAAAAATCGCAATATGAGTAAAGGTAAAAAAACAAACTTAAATAACTAATAGATAATAAGTATAGATGTAAAAATTCCCGGTAAAAAGAGCATTAGGTTTATAGGTTTTAAAAGTTCACTCAGAATTATTTAGTTGTACAACAGATATAAGGGTTAAGTTTTTCTTGGTTTGTTTTGTTTTACGGTATATCAACCTCAGTGGGTCATTTAATGCCGATAAAGTTTTTAAATAAATCATTCTTAATGGAATACAAATTTGTTATAAATAATTTTTCTATTTCATAGATGGGACCTAACAGGTATACCACTCCGGGTCAAAGTGGACCATGTGAGCAATGGTGATGAAGGGGTGCTCCACATTCCCAAACCTCCAAATTGGAACCTCCATCAGATAGAGTTTAACGTCATTCCCAGGACATGTAGACCGCAGCCACCGCCTTCTAGCACCCATATGATAAAAGGGGTGGGGTTGCCATAAGGCAATAGGGTTGGGACAATCATATAGGTGCTAGGGCTTGACGTGACCAGCTGATTGATGGAGGGGGCTCTCCGAACGCCCGTCTAGCCAAGATGGGGCCAAAGTGGAGTATTGCATGTCATGAACTGCTCTCCCACCTGGGCTCTATCCTTAGCATCACGGGTCGCAACCACGGCCAACAGGTGGCCATTGGGGGAGTCTTACCCTCTGCAGAGGTGCAGTCGGTGCATTCTACGCTCAGCCGACAGGGCGGAAGGGTTGAGTTTATACAGTTCTAAATAAATGACAATCATTGCCGGTTCAATCCTAACTACAGTAAAAAAAAACAAAAAAAAACAAAAAAAACATAACATAGAATACATAATATACTTATAAAACCCTGAGTGTATTAAGTTTGCTTCTTTGATTAGTTGGTTTTACGGCATGTCAACCGTTGTTGGTTATTTTATGCCGAAAACGTTTTGTTTTATTCGTTATTGATGGGTACTCAATTTTTTTAAAACTCAATTTTTAAACACATTTTTTCAAACTCATTTTTTTTCTATTTACCCAATAGATGGGACCCTAACAGGTACTACCACTTCGGGTCAGAGTGTATCTGGGAGTATTGGTGATGAAGAGGTACTCCACATTCCCCCGAACTCCGGAATTGGAACACTATTATCACATATTTTAACGCCATACCCAGGCGACCAAGACCTTAAGCCTCCGCCTTCTAGCACATAAATAATAAAAAGGGTTGGGGGTTACCATAAGGGCAATAGGGTTGGGACAATCGTTTAGGTTCTAGGACTTGACGTGACCAGCCGATTTATCGGAGGGGGCCTCTCTGATCGCCCGTCTAGTAAGGGCCAAAGTTGAGTGTTGAATATCATGGACTGCGCAGCCACCAAGATTCCTTCCTTAAGCATCATGGGCCGCCACTCACAGTCAGCAGGTGGCCCCATTGGGAGGGAGTCTTAGCCCTCTGCAGAGGTGCAGTCGGTGTATTCTACGCCCCAGCTGACAAGGCTATTCAAGAGTTGTTCAACATTCTAACGAATGATAATAATGAAGGTGAAGGTCATACCAATTGTATTTGGAATGGTTCTCGAGCGTTTTGAAAAAAAAGACTGGAGCAATTGGAAATTAGAGGAAGCAGCATTGTTAAGATCAGCTAGAATGCCCAGAAGAGCCATAGAGACCTAAGGAGACTTGCTGTTACTTAGACTCCGGTGAAAGACCACAAGCTAACGCTGTCGGTTGATACCGACAATAGGTCACTCTGCCGAGTTTATATTTTTATTTACTTTCTAGGTTGACCTCGTACTTTACCTGCCATAGCAGTAGCAACCAATATTGTTATATACCCCTTTATGCAGGCACGTGGGCTAATGATTAGAGTCGTAGGAAATGGACTCATCGACCTGAGTTCAATTCCTCGATGAAGCTGTTTGCATTTCACAAGGCGCTAATACCCTTGGGAAAGGTATGAATCCAATTCTCCCCCCAGCTATGGGTAAATAGCAGGGCAGACTGGGCTCTTTAACTATGGCTAGGTAACCAGTCTAGGAGAAGGAAAACTCTGAATTCAAATCCGTTAAACTCCGCTTAAGAAATTGACTCTGTGTCCCATCCTGCTCGTGCGGAGAGGTTGGTAAATATATATATACCCCTTTACATATCAGGTATATAAATGGGAGAGACTAGAGAAATCGAGATGTGAGGAGATGGGTTCTTACTTTTCTACTTGTTCTTCTTTGCCGGTGGTCAGTTTCCTCTGGGCTGATTTCTTCTCTGGGTTGGATGTCCGTTCATCTCTTGTTTGCAATAAATAAGCAAAACGTTGTTATTTTTTAGACATTTATTATTTATTACAAAAAACCCAAGCCCAAAAGGGTTTACTACCGCGGTGAGAAGCCGGTATCTTGGGAGCGAAGATCCTAACGTCTGTTCCCCTCAGCTAAGGGCCAGCGTCTCTTAATTAACTTAATTTCTCTTCTCCCGCCTACCTCTTGGTAGAAGTCGGGGGGTCAAGTAAAGGTCATTACCTGGCAATAATAACTATAAGGCTAACGGTAACTTTCCATTTAACCCCCTCCGATTTTGAATTTTCAACGAACTTCAATTCAAAATCTAGCTACACTTACATATATAATTCGTAGGCTACCCACGATATTATGTAATAATAGCTGTTGTATCAGTTGTCAGTCTTGACAGGAATTATTCGGCCCTTTTTCTAATTTTATTTTTGTTAAGATCTTAAAAGTTTTTCAGACCTTCAACTACGCCCAAACTGAAGATCTTGAGTGTATTGGGAAATACGGAGTCACCATTCAGTTTTATCTTAAGTGGTAGAGTGATTTTCTGATCTTTTTTGTGTGTGTTGTCAAGTTGACTTTGTTGTGAAGGAAGCAACAGGCAACTGCCTGCCTATCTCTGCCCCACAACCCAACGGGTTTCAACCGGTTGCGTCATTCCATCCTTTAGTTCAATGGAAAAAAGAGTCATGCGACGAGACCAGCGTACAGCATGCGCAAACACTTAGACTTTCTATTACGTCAATCTCTCTCTCTCTCTCTCTCTCTCTCTCTCTCTCTATCTATCTTATCTCTCTCTTCTCTCTCTCCGTCTCTCTGTCTGTCTGTCTTCTCTCTGTCTCTCTCTGTCTTCTGTCTGTCTGTTTTTTTTCTCTCTCTCTGTCTTTCTCTGTCTGTCTGTCTGTCTCTCGGTCTGTCTCTGTCTCTCACTTTCTCTGTCTCTCTGTCTGTCTCTCTTGTCGACAACTCTCTTCGTAGTTTCTTTCTTTTCTATTTTTTATTTTCGTTTTCTTTCTTTCTTTCTTTCTTTCTTTCTTTCTTCTTTCTTTCTTGCACTTCAAACGGTTATCAATTTTTTAAATTCTCATATATATTTAGTTTCCCTTCTCTTTCCTTTATAATATTCTCCTTCATTCTTTCTTTTTCTTCTTTTCTTTCTTTCTTTTGTTTGCATCTCTTCTTTCTTTTCTTTCTTCCTTCAGTTCGATTATTTCAATTTTTTTTGCGTCCTTTTTTTTTTTTTTCATTTCCTTTCTTTTTTTCTTTTTCTTTTGCTGCGTTTCATCTTTTTTGTCTTCTTCCTTCAGTTCTTTTATCTTTTGTTTTTCTTCTTTTTCTTTCTTTCTTTCTTTCTTTCTTTCTTTCTTTCTTCCTTTCGTTCTTTTTTCGCTCTTCCATCTATCGCTATGTGCAGTTTTTTCTTTGTTTCCTTAGTTTTTCTTTCTTCTGTAATAGCCTTCTTTTACACCTCCGTCCCCTCCTCTCTCTCTTACTTCCTTTTTCTGTCCCTCAAAGAAATGTATATGTATATTTCTTTCTTTCTTTCTTTCTTTCTTTCTTTTTCTTTACTATTGTTATATTATTTCCACTTTTACTTCCCTCTCTCAATTTTTTCTTCAGTATTTTTTCTTTCTTTCTTTCTTTCTTTCTCTGGGTGTTTGATGTATGCCTCTGTGTGTGTTTATGTGTGTGTGTGTGTGTGTGTGTGTGTGTGTGAGTTGGTGTGTGTATATCTGTATGAGTTGGTGTGTGCGTGTATGTATATATATATATATATATATATATTATGTTGTGTGTGTGTGTGTGTGTGTGTGTGTGTGTGTGTGTGTGTGTTTGAGGGTGTGCCTATGTCGTCCTTGTTAAGTGCTTGGGCTTACAAATCTTGTTTGCAGACACGCTTGCGTAGAAGGTTCCCTTCCATGCATCTGGGCTGATATGTCATGAACGTGTGCGTGTGCTGTGTCA
>CM042145.1:103400768-103433992 GCA_023376005.1 Doryteuthis pealeii
AAAGAGAGAGATACAAGAGATGAACGGACATCCAACCCAGAGAAGAATCAGCCCAGAGAAACTGACCACCCGGCAAAGAAGAACAAGTAGAAAAGTAAGACCCATCTCCTCACATCTCGATTTCTCTAGTCCTCCCATTTATATACCTGATATGTAAAGGGTATATATATATTTACCACCTCTCCGCAGAGCAGGATGACACAGAGTCAATTTCTTAAGCGGAGTTTAACGGATTTGAATTCAGAGTTTTCCTTCTCCTAGACTGGTTACCTAGCCATAGTTAAAGAGCCCAGTCTGCCCTGCTATTTACCCATAGCTGGGGGGAGAATTGGATTCATACCTTTCCCAAGGGTATTAGCGCCTTGTGAAATGCAAACAGCTTCATCGAGGAATTGAACTCAGGTCGACGAGTCCATTTCCTACAACTCTAATCATTAGCCCACGTGACTGCATAAAGGGGTATATAACAATATTGGTTGCTACTGCTATGGCAGGTAAAGTACGAGGTCAGCCTAGAAAGTAAGTAAAAATATAAACTCGGCAGAGTGACCTATTGTCGGTATCAACCGGACAGCGTTAGCTTGTGGTCTTTCACTGGAGTCTAAGTAACAGCAAGTCTCCTTAGGTCTCTATGGCTCTTCTGGGCATTCTAGCTGATCTTAACAATGCTGCTTCCTCTAATTTCCAATTGCTCCAGTCTTTTTTTCAAAACGCTCGAAGACCATTCCAAATAAAATTGGTATGACCTTAACCTTCATTATTATCATTAGTTAGAATGTTGAACAACTCTTGAATAGCTTTGTCAGCTGGGGCATAGAATACACCGACTGCACCTCAGCAGAGGGATAAGACTCCCTCCCAATGGGGCCACCTGTTGGCCGTGGGTGGCGGCTCATGATGCTTAAGGAAGGAATCTTGGTGGCTTGCACAGATATGCAACACTCAACTTTGACCCTTACTAGACGGGCGATCGGAGAAGCACCCTTCGATAAATCGGCTGGTCACGTCAAGTCCTAGAACCTATATGATTGTCCCAACCCTATTGCCCTTATAGTAACCCCACAACCCTTTTCATCATATATGTGCTAGAAGGCGGAGGCTTAAGGTCTTGGTCTCCTGGGTATGGCGTTAAAATATGTGATGGTGAAGTTCCAATTCCGGAGTTCTGGGGAATGTGGAGTATCTCTTCATCACCAATACTCCCGGATACACTCTGACCCGAAGTGGTAGTGCCGTTTAGGGTCACATCTATAGAGTGAATAGAAAAAAAATCATTTTGAAAAAATGTGTTTAAAAATCGAGTTTTAAAAAATTGAGTACCCATCAATAACGAATAAAACAAGACGTCTTCGGCATAGAATAACCAACAACAGTTGACATGCCGTAAAACCCAACTAATCAAAGAAACAAAACTTAATACACTCAAGGTTTTTATAAGTATATTATGTATTCTACGTTATGTTTTTTTATTTTTTTTTTTTGGTTTTGTTTTTTTTGTTTTTTTACCGAGTTAGGATTGAACCGGCAATGATTGTCATTTATTTAGACTGTATGTATTTATTTTAGAACTGTATAAATCAACCTTATATCTGTTTGGTTTGTTTTGTTTTACGGCATATCAACCTCAGTGGGTCATTAATGCCGATAAAGTTTTGAAATAAATCAATTCCTAATGGATAATACAATTTTTTTTATAAATACATTTTTGTATTAACCCATAGATGGGACCCTAACAGGTCTACACTCCGGGTCAGAGTGGACCAGGGAGCAATGTGATGAAGGGGTGCTCCACATTCCCAAAACCAAAACTGGAACCTCACATGAGATAGAGTTTAACGTCATTCCCAGGACATGTAGACCCGCAGCCACCGCCTTCTAGCACCCATATGATAAAAAGGGGTTCTTATATCTGTTGTACAACTGAATAATTCTGAGTGAACTTTTAGAACCTATAAACCTAATGCTCTTTTTACCTGGAATTTTTACATCTATACTTATTATCTATTAGTTATTTGATTTATTTTTTTTTACCTTTACTCATATTGCGATTTTTTTAATCTGAAAAAATCTAAAATATACAAATTATCAAGCCTCATCTCAAAAAAAAATTCAGACAAATAACATTAATTCTTATTCTTCAGTACATTGGTGTTACCTTTGATATTGTCCTTCATTCAACCACCTTTTCTTTTCTGAACGTTTAAATAAACATTAACATCTTTTAGAAAATAGCGAAAGGGCCGAATAATCGCTGTCAAGACTGACAATCGATACAACAGCCATTGGTTGACACTGCAATGGCAATAAAAGTACAAGGTCAGTGTACATAAGTAAAAAAAAAAAAAGTAAAGTCGGAGTGGCCTATTGTCGGTATCAGTCGAACAGCGAGAGAGTCTGACCTAGGAGATTGTTTTTGTATCTAAGGTGGAGCGCCATACCTACCATCAGCTCCCCACTTTACCGCCCAGATATAAGTATATAGTATTGTACTCCCTTTGTGCCAGTTTGCTACATTCGCTTATTATGTGATCAACAGTTTCGTCTTTGTCGCCAGGCGTCCTACACTTGCTATTCCGTTGCGTCTTATCTATTTCCCTTTGATATAATTGGTCCTTATTATTATTATTATTATTATTATTATTAATCATTCCTTGAGAGTTTTTTTACACCAGCATTAGCTGATTGTCTTTCCCTGGAGTGTGAGTGACAGCAAATCTCCTCATGTCTCCAGAACTCTTCTGAGTATTCTAGCTTTTTATCATATATGTGCTAGAAGGTGGTGGCTGAGAGTCTTAGTGCCCTAGCTATGACGTTAAACTCTTTCTAATGGACAAGTTCCAATTGTGGAGCTCTGGGGAATATGGAGTACCCCTTCATCACAAATACTCCCAGGTATCAGTACCTGTTATGGTCTCATCTATGGGTTAAATAGAAAAATGAATTTGAAAAATGTGTTCAAAAAATTGAGTTTTAAAAAAATTGAGTACTCATCAATAATGAATGAAACAAAATGTCCTCGGCATAAAATAACCCAACAAGGGTTGACATGACGTAAAATCCAACCAACCAACCAACCAACCAACCAACCAACCAACTAAAAAACTGTTGATTTAAAAAACAAAACATTCCGTTCTTCTGTAACCACTTAAGTTGTATTGCGTGGGTTCGTTTCGATAATGGGCCTTAGTTTGTCAATCGCAAAACTCTCTTCATTTTCCGTTACGAATTTTTTTAAAAACTAATGTTAAGTTGTACGTTTGTTGATTGTCCACTTAACAACTGTTTCCGTTGCTTTATATCCTGTTTAGAACTCCTACAATAAAATCTTTCAAATTTACTTTTGTTTTTCATCTTTAATGTAAAAAAAAAGTCGTCGGGGTGGCCTAAAGTCGGTATCAGCCAGATAGCAAGGGAGTCTATCCCCTTTTCACTAGCGCTAGACCAAGCAGATTGTTTTTGCGCCTGGGGTGGAGCTCAACACCTACCATCAGCTCCTTACTTTACCGCACAGATGATCCTAATGCTACTCATACGCAGAGTTGGCGATGGCCGGTATCGAACTAAGAACCTTGTGGCTCCTAGCCGAACGCTCTACCGCCTGAGCTAACCGGGCCTTTAATGTAATAAACTAAAAATAAATAAATTAAACAAAAAAAAAAAAAACAAGTATGAAACAGTGAAAACAAAATCCACATCAAACGAGTAAAATTTCCTTTGAATATTCATTACACATACACACACAAACACATTCGCTTTACACACGCACGCACACACACACACACACACACACACACATTTACTACACACTTACATTCACTATACACAAACACACATACATTCACTAGACACACACACTTATTATATACATACGCACATTAACTACATACATACACATTCACAACACACACACACACACACATTAATTACACACATACACGAACATTCACTACACACAAACACGCACGCATTCACTACATATACGTACACACTACATATATACGCACATTTACTGCATACATACACATTCACTACACAGACACACATTCGCAAATTAACATATTCGCTTCACACACACACACATATTCACTCCACCCAAACACACACATTCACTTCACACACACTTCACACACACCACATACATACGCACATTCACTACATATATACACATTCACTACATACACACAGACATTTACTACACACACACACAGACACACAGACACACACACATTAACCACACATACACACACACACGCATACACACACACAAACACATTCACTACACACTCACGCACATTCACTACACACAAACACACGCACTTCCTACATATACACACACACTACATACATACGCACATTCACTACATACATACACATTCACCACACACACATACACATACACATTCACTGCACCCCAAACACACTACATACATACGTGCATTCACTACATACACACGCGTACATTCACTACATACATACACACACACTACATGCAGACACATTCACTACATACACACGCGTGCCCACTCGCATATAACATGCACACGCGCACATACGCTTCATACACATGTATTCACTACACCCAATACAAACGTATTCACAACAACCCCCCCACACACACACATTCGCTACACACACACATGCATTCACTATACACACATGCATACACATACACACTAACGGATTCAATAAACACACAGACACAAACACACACATACATTTTTAATCAGCAGTCTATCCCAAAATATGCATAAAACCTTTGAAAAATAACAATCATTAATATAATATATAGACCCATTTATATATATAATATATATATATATATATATATATATATATATATATATATATATATATATATAGCGTAACGTAGGCATAAAGTCTACGGCGCTTGTTAACTTATAAATATAGCAAACTATATATATATATATATATATATATATAATTTGGCAACCGGTCTAAGGGAAGGAAAACTCTGAGTTCAAACTTGTTAAACTCCCCTTTAAAATTGACCTTGTGTCGCATCCTGCTCCTGCATATACATCTCATAACTAAATATCATAGAAAGGAAATTGGTTTGGTATGGTTTGGTTTCTTTTTTTTAATGGCATATCAACCTTCGGGGGTTAAGTAATTCCAAAAATACCCTTGTAGGAGAACAGTAGTGGTACTATTTTACCCACAGATAAAGGGGTTCATACCTTTCTAAAGGGTATTAGTCTAAAAGTTAATGTAATAGCGCCACTGGAGTTCGAACTCTCTTACTACGATGTCACCGTCCAGCACGTTAACCACTACCTCACGGGGACTTCCCAGCCGCGGAGATTAGTTGAGTGAGCAGAATCACTCTCCCATGACAACCTTAGTCGCCCTCCAGACAGTACCGACAAAATCCCATTAGCCACATTGACAGGAAACCAGTCTATTTTCTCTTCTTTTTTTTTACCACTGCCAGGAGATACAGTTGGTCGTTTAACAGACATTGTAAATTGACTTTTGGAAATTCGTCTAGAATGTAAACAGGAAAAATACTGTATATAAAACATCGGGAGATGTTAATGCTCACCTTCGCTTATGAGAGTGGAAGCTGGAGGGATACTGCTATTTTATATAGTAAGGCCGATGTAAAGTCTAGAATGGGGTCGTACCAGGAAGTAATTCCTAATGGAGCAAATTTGGTTGGTCGTTTAATTTGTTGGTTGGGTTTTACGGCTTGTCAACCAATTGGGTTATTTTATGTCGATGACGTTTTTGTTTATTCATTCTTGATGGGTACCCAATTTTTAAAAACTCAATTAAAAAAAAAAAAACATTTTTTAGAACTCAAGTAATTCCTGAGGGAGAAAATCTGGTTGGTGGGTCGTTTGATTGGTTGGTTGGGTTTTACGTCTTGTCAACCAGTTGGGTTATTTTATGCCGATGACGTTTTTGTTAATTCATTCTTGATGGGTACTCAATTGTTTAAACACATTTTTTAGTACTCATTTTTTCTACTTAAACCATAGATGGGACCCTAACAGGTACTACTACTCCGAGTCAGAGTGAACCTGGGAGTATTTGTGATGAGGCGGTACTCCATATTCCCCAGAGCTCCAGAATTTGAACTTCATCATCAGATAGAGTTTGACGTCATACCCAGGACACTAAGACCCTACGCCTGCATATACGATAAAAAGGGCTGGGGGCTTGCAATAAGGGCAATAGGGTTGGGACAATCATATTGGTGCAAGGGCTTGACGTGAGCAGCAGATTGATCGAAGGGGACCGGTACCTAACTAGGAACCTCGCGATTCCGCGGCGGTGCTCTACCGACTGAGCTATGGGGTCATACCCGGAAGTAATTCCTAATGGAACAAAATTGGATGCTTAGTTGCTTGGATCTTACGATTTGTGGCTTATTTTATGCCGATGACGTTTTTGTTTTATTCATTCTTGTTGGGTAATTGTTGGGTAGTTGAGTAAATTTTAAAACTTTTTAAAAATTTGATTTCCTGCAATGCTCGCGAATGACTATGAAAGTTCCCAATTAAGCCGTTTGGCAATGATCTTCGTGGGTCCACACACACACACACACACACACACACACACACACATGAACGCATGACTTTGACATCGTAGTTGTTGTTGGCTTCCTTCCGTCTACGAGTGAAGATGGAGTAGAGTCCAATTTTTTTTGGGGGGGGGGACTACGTAGCCGGGGGCGGTCATATAAAGGATCAGCTGTTGTTCAAGCAGCAAATCTCCCCTCTCCACACTGCCGCTGTGGTCCAAATGAAAGGTAATGAACCAATACAGTTTGGCAGCGGTAGTGTCGCAGGAGTTGCTGGCTAGCGCTGGATTTCAGCATCACATCACCTTAGGAACTCCGGCTCCTGATTTGTTTTTGGGGTTTACTCCTCTAGTCTTTCTTTGGGATGCGTAGTATAGATAAACATTAATTCAATATCGTGGTTTATGTTCGGTTTGACGGTCTAATTAATCTATGAGCTGTGTATATATATATATATATATATATATATATATATATATATATATATATATATAAAGATTTTAAAAAGTTCAAAGAAATGAAATGAATCCGACAGTATGAGTATGAAAAAGATGGAATGAAAACACCACACAATACTGTTTTGAACTCACTAGACTTTTATCTCCGATCACAAACACCACGGAGTAAACGGGCTCTGATGATGATTTTTGTAAAATCGAAATATTGATCAATATCAGCTATGATTATGTTATAAATTGTTTTCTCTTTAACAGCATTGTGTGGTGTTTTCATTCCATCTTTTCCATACTCATATATATATATATTATATATATATATATATATATATATATATATATTAGTAAACCAACCAATTCTTTCTATAACAGTTTATCTTTCTTCAAATCTTTGAGTAAAAAAATACAAAATTTTAAAAAAGAATCAAAAGTAAACACAAATATTCAGCAATGTTTTTGCATTTTGTGTGTGTGTGTGTGTGTGTGGTGTGTGTGTGTGTGTGTGTGTGTGTGTGTGTGTGAATTTTGTAATCCTTTTGTACTTGTCATTTTGTTTCTCAAATTCTTAAGAAAGTTAATAATCCGTTTGAAGTTGTGATGGAAAAACTTAAATGCTTTCCTGTAAAAAATTTCAGAAATGACTTTGAAAATATATCTATAAAATTGTCACATTTTTTCATAAAATGAATTCTTTTTCATTTTATGGTTGGATCAGTAAAGTCATTATCATATTTATATGATCAAAGAGGGTTTATTATTATTATTATTATTATTATTATTATTATTATTATTATTATTATTAATAATAATAATAATAATAATAATAATAATAATAATAATAATAATAATAATATCCCAGCAAGAAGACCAGACCTAGTGTTGATAAACAAAAAAGAAAGAACTTGTTAACTGGTGGATTTTGCAGTGCCAGCAGATCCCAGGGTGAAGTTAAAGGAAAATGAAAAAATGGACAAATATCTGGATCTTGCCAGAGAACTGAAAAAGTTATGGAATATGAAAGTGAAAGTGATACCAATTGTAGTTGGTGCACTTGGAACAGTCCCAAAAGGATTAGAAAAGGGTTTGGAAAGCTTGGAAATCAGAGGAAGGATTGAAACCATTCAGAATACTGCACTGCTGCAACCTGCCAGAATACACAGAAGAGTCCTGGAGACCTGAGGAGACTTGCTGTCACTCAGACTCCAGTGAAAGACCATCAGCTAATGCTGATGTGAAAACTCAAAAGGAGCAAATAATAATAATAATAATAATAATAATAATAATAATAATAATAATAATAATAATAAAAAGCTGCAACAACAAACAAAGACATTAAAGAAAAACACTGATAAACATTCAACTAAAAATTCGAAAAGACAATAACAAATTAAGATGAAAGAAGTTAATCAAAAGCTATTAGCTATAGAAGGAAAACTTAAAAGATAGCGAAATAGAACAAAACATTGCAAACAAAATCGGAGCTTCCAAAACAATGAAAAGAAATTTCATCTCTTCATTATGTTCGGTTGAAACAGATTAGCGTTATCGCTTCCGTGAACTCACCTCTCTTTCTTTTTTTTTCTTTCTTTTGTGTGTGTGTGTTGTGTGTGTGTGTGTGTGTGTGAATTTTGTAATCCTTTTTTACTTGTCATTTTGTTTCTCAAATTCTTAAGAAAGTTAATAATCCGTTTGAAGTTGGATGGAAAACTTAAATGCTTTCCTGTAAAAAAATTTCAGAAATGGCTTTTGAAAATATATCATAAAATTGTCACATTTTTCATAAAATGAATTCTTTTTCATTTATGGTTGGATCAGTAAAGTCATTATCATATTTATATGATCAAAGAGAATTTAATATTATTATTATTATTATTATTATTATTATTATTATTATTAATAATAATAATAATAATAATAATAATAATAATAATAATAATAATAATAAGCTGCACCAACAAACAAAGACATTAAAGAAAAACACTAATACACATTCAACTAAAAATTCGAAATTTTACGAACAAATCGGTGGAACAAAAACAAACGCAGTTGAACATCCAGATGCAATAGAAGCAAAACTGTTTTGGAAATAATACATTGTAGAAAAAATAACGCAACAAAACATCAAAATAGATAAGCGATATTAAAAATGAACTGAAGGAAATCTGGAAGGGTCCTGTAGTAAGCATACCCATAATTACGCTAAGATCAACACTTAAGAAAATAGCAAACTAGAAAACACCAGACCATGATGGCATACACGGATTCTGGTTCAAGAAATTCACTTCAATCCACCAGAGAATGTCCCAACAAATCAACAGATGCTTACAGGAAACGGATGTACTCGAATGGATGACAAAAGGAATAGCTACTCTAATCCAGAAAGACCCACAAAAAGGAAATATCCCTAGCAATTATAGACCCATAACTTGTCTGCCCATAATGTGGAACATATTGACAGCGGTAATAAAAGAAGAAATATACTTTTCACTTAATTGGCGCAAGCTTTTTCCAGAACAGAAAGGATGTCACAAGGGAAAGATTGGAACACATGACTTACTTTATATAGATCAACACATCCTTAAAGAAGTTAAAAATAGGCAAAAACATATTGAAATGGCATGTATTGACTACAGAAATGCTTAGGACATGGTCCCACATACTTGGATTTTAGAATGTCTAAAAATGTACAAAATATCCAACAACATCATAAAGTTTATCAAAAAAGCCATGGAAGATTGGAGAGTCCAATTAAAAGTAGAAGGACAATCCCTGGCAGAAGTAAAAATCCAAAGAGGTATTTTCCAAGGAGACTCGCTATCACCACTACGATTTATTTTAGCAAATATGCCACTCAATCATATACTCAGAAAATGCACAGGGGGATACAAATTCACTAACTCTCAGGAAAAAATAAACCACCTTATGTACATGGATGACATAAAAATTTTGCAAAAAATGAAAAAGAATTAGAAACCATGGCATAAACAATCAGAATATATAGCCATGATATAGGGATGGAATTCGAAATCGAAAAATGTGCTATGCTAGTTATAAAAAAAGGGAGAAAGAAAATTAATGGACGGAATACAACTACCAAATCAGGACACTATAAAATAACTGGAAGGAAAAGATACTTACAAATACTTAGGAATTTTAGAAACAGACAATATCGAGCAAACAGAGATGAAAGAAAAAGTTGAAAAAGAATACCCCAGAAGAACAAGAAAGCTCTTAGAAACCAAGCTCAACAGCAGAAATCTTATCAAAGGAATAAATACCTGGGCCGTCTCCGTAATAAGATACTTGGTGCCATTATTAAAATGGACAAAAGAAGAATTCAGACAGATCGACCAAAGGACTAGGAAATTAATGACAATGCACAAGGCTCTACACCCTAGAGATGATAAAGATAGGCTACATGTACCAAGAAAAGAAGGTGGAAGAGGTCTTGCCAACATAGAGGATTGTGTAGAGGCTACAATCCAAGGACTCGAAGAATACTCAGAAAAGAGCAAAGAAAGATTATTATGGCAGTCAACAACAGCAGATGTAATATATGGACAAACAGAAAAAACACGAAAACTAGAAAACAAAGATAGGAAGAAAAACAATTATATGGGCACTTCAAGCGACAAATTGGAGAGGTTGCGCATAAAAATACTTGGACATGATTAAGAAGAGGAAACCTCAAGAGAGAAACTGAATCACTAATAATAGCTGCACAAAATAATGCCATAAGGACAAATTATATCAAAGCAAAAATTGATAAGACGCAACAAAACAGTAAATGTAGACTGTGCGGTGACAGAGATGAGACTGTAAACCATGTATTAAGTGAATGTAGTAAACTAGCACAATGGGAATACAAAGTTAGACACGACTGGGTTGGGAAGGTGATTCACTAGGAATTATGCAAAAAATTACATTTTGACCATACAACAAAATGGTATATGCATAAATCAGAATCTTTTCTTGTGAATAAAACGCATAAAATTATCTGAGAGTTTGAGATAAAGACGGATCACACTATCCCAGCCAGGAGATCAGACCTAGTGTTGATTAACAAAAAAAAATAGAACGTGTCAACTGGTGGACGTTGCGGTTCCAGCAGATCACAGGGTGAAGCTAAAGGAAAATGAAAAGATGGATAAATACCTGGACCTTGCCAGAGAATTGAAAAAGCTGTGGAATATGAGGGTGAAAGTGATATTAATTTTAACTGGTGCACTTGGAACGGTCCCAATAAACTTGGAAAAAAGACTGGAGGATCTGAAAATCAGAGGAAGAATCGAGACCATCCAAACTACTGCACTGCTGCAGTCGGCTTGAATACTCAGAAGAGTCTCTGGAGATCTGAGGAGACTTGTTGTCACTCAGCCTTCAGTGAAGTACTATCAGCTAACGCTGATGTGGAAAGCTCAAAAGGAGTGAAAATAGTAATAAGTTTTTCACACCACCGTTAGCTGATGGTCTTTCACTGGATTTTGAGAGACAACAAGTCTCCTCGTGTCTCCAGAACCTGAATATTCAAGCTGGTTTCAACAATGCTGTTGTCTGGATGGTCTCAGTTCATCCTCTGATTTCCAATTCATCTAGTCTGGTTTTCTAAATTTATGAGGAAGTACCTCAACTACTATTGATATCACTTTCACCTTGTTTTTGTGTTTTTTTTGTTTTTTTTTCTTCTTTTTTCATCTTCACCCTGTGACTGTTGGAACTGCAAAATCTACCGTTGACAAGTCTCTTTTCTTGTCTGGATAATTTATTCGTCTTCAATCTCAAGAATAGATTCTTTATGCACATACCCTTATATGATGATGAAAAAAAATTTTTTAACAATTCCCTGTGGATCACCTTTTCAATAGTAGTAATAGTAATAGTTGAAAAGAGTTATGGGTATATCATAGTTTCGATCTAAATAATCTCATCAGGGTCCTACATACTTGACTAAAGTTACTAAATTAACTTATGGTGGCATCAGCTTAGTCAAGTGTAAGCTAGAGTCCTGATGAGATCATTTTGATCGAAGCCATGGTAAAACCCATAACTCTTTTCAATATATATATATATAATATATTATATATATATAACCTTGCTGATGAACCTAATAGTAGAAATGTACATCAGGATGACATTTTCTCGATTGTTGAGCCTTACATTTGAACATATATGCCCGCCTAAATTCATTAATTATTAACTAATTAATTTTCAAAAATTAGGCATGACTTCAATTAAGCACATATCCCCAAAATTTGCGGCTTAAAGCCATATAAAATAAACATATTGTTGTTTACTTAACCTCATATATATAATATATATATATATATATATATATATATATATATATATATATATATATATATATATATATATATATATATATATATTATATAGTCGAATGGACATATAGAATTTATTTAGATTATGGTACAAATTTACGCACCTGAATCACAGTCGACAAAGTATTAATCCCAGTTCAGAAATTAAAAATATTATACATTGGACTTTTCCATTCCCATTAACATAAAAGAATTTAAAAAGAACAGCTGGAAGTGAAGCACAAACAGTGTCGTTCAGGATTTGAACTTGCCTCGCCGCGCCCATTTCATACGATGATTATCATTGTGCTATGCGCGTTTCCGTAGAGGCTAAACTTTTTCACGAGCGCCTTTTTTAGGCTCTCTTTTCTTTATAGCTGAAAACTCGCTCTATCCAACGCTGTCTTTGTGCTCTTTATGTCTGTTTTTTTTTTTTTTTAATTTTCCGTTGAAATAAGCGGGAGGCGTTACTTTCGGAGCGGATTCCCGTGTATCTGGATGAATTCCCAGTTGAAATTAAATTTTCAATTTATTGCCTCGTCTCTCGTTGTTTAACTTTCGCTTTCACGTTTTAGATCGCGTTTCAATAAACTAGACAATTAACTTTCGCCTCCAGGCGTTTGCGTCCTGCGAAGCGAACGAAACAGAGAAAAAAAAAGATGGCGTGGAAAAAAAAGAAAAGAAAAGAAAAAGAAAGAGACGAACACAAACGAATTTCGAGTTCGTTCCAAAAACGTTCAACACCCTGAATCTGGAATTAAGACATTTCCCGGATGTTCTATTTAATTGAAGTATTCACTCTTCTCTATACGCAAACGACTCCAAGTACATATAGCCCAAAAAATACGACTTAAGACCGAAAAACAATCTTTTGGGGGGTAGACTGGGAATTCAGGGCGTAATTTTTACCATAGCTTACTGGACAGAATTAATGGAATATGAAATGAAGTCCAATATATATTTTTTAATTTCTGAACAGGGATTAAAAATTTGATAGACTGTGAATTCAGGGTGTAAATTCTACCATAATCTACCGGACAGATGTTAATGGAATATAAAATGAAGTCAAATGTATACATTTTAAATTTCTAAACTTGGATTAATACTTTGATAGACTGTGAATTCAGGGGCGTAAATTCTTACCATAATCTACCGGACAGATGTTAATGGAATTAAAATGAAGTCCAATGTATATATTTCAAATTTCTGAACTGGGATTAATACTTTTAATAATAATGAAACTCTAGGGAAAACATAACTTAATACGTTTATTTATTTATAAGTTGTTGTTTTATTTTTAAGTTCAAGGATAGCATTAATTGATGTTTTATAAATTTAAAGTTGTTGCGTAGTGATTCAGTCATACACCTTTTTTTCCATCTCTGAACTGCAAGAGTTTAAGTTTTTTTAATTGTTACTCTGAAATAGAAATATCGTCAAATACTCGACAAAATTACCAGCGAATATTAATTCTCAGTTTATTTCAGTATAGAACTTTATAAGTTTATAATCTCAATTCCCTTAAAATAACAACGCTTAGGTAAAAAAAAAAAAAAAGAAAAAGAAGGTATAACTGAATCACTACTTTTGCTCTCAAAATTACATGTAAAAACAAAGTACTTAGATTCACCTGCGACATCCGGGTTTATTTGAGTCTTCAGACTTCCTTATGAAGAGCGACGTAAGCTTTTTTAAAAAGACAACATAAAATTTAATAACTTGTGTACTTGTCCCGGGAAAATAACTCCCCTGCGTAAAAAACGTTTACTCAAAGTTAATTATATACCATCATTTACAATTAATTCGTTCCACTCGGAACTCAATTTCTTCGTATATCATATCAATTCCCCCTTTGAATAAACTGAATTCTATTAATCTGTTCCTGTCCCCAAAATAAACACCCTAATTGCATATTTAATAAATAAAAAATAACATTGTATTGTATAAACACATAAGATAGGATGTAGGTTTGGTTTGGTTTGTTTTTTTTACGGCATATCGACCTCAGTGGGTCATTTAATGCGATAAAGTTTGAAATAAATTCATTCTTCACGATACTCAATTTTTTTTGAAACACATTTTTCTATTTAACCCATTGATGGACCCTAACAGGTACTACCACTCCGGTCAGAGTGGACTAAGGAGCAATGTTGATGAAGGGGTGCTCCATATTCCCCAAACCCCAGAACAGGAACCTCACCATCAGATAGAGTTTAACGTCATTCCCAGGACATGAAGACCCTAAGCTTCCGCCTTCTAGCACCCATATGATGAAAAGACAATAGGGTTGGACCATAGTATAGGTGCTAGGGCTTGGACATGACCAGTCGATTATCGGAAGGGCTCTTCGTCGTCGTCCCGTCCGTCTAGCGTAAGTAAGGGTTTAAGTGGAGTGTTGCAGTCATGGACTGCTCATCCACCAGGATTCCGTATTAAGCATCACAGGTTGCCACCCACGGCCAACAGGCCCCATTGAGGGGAGGGGTTCTTACACCTCGCAGAGGTGCAGAGGTGTATTCTTAAAGCCCCGGCTTAAGATAGGATGTAACAAATTATATACTATATGTTTGATATTTTTATAAGTAATATTTTCCTTTGGCGTGATAAATTTGGAAATATAAATGTTTTTAGTGAGCTTATTAACATAAGCGAATCTGAAGCTCGCCAAGTGGAAAAACTCTTTGTCTTTAAAGGCCACATTGGAATTATTTTTCAGCCTATAAGGGTGTACTCAATGAATTTTCGTGGTATTACCTTTTAGGGTCCCATCTATGGTGGTAAATAGAAATAATAAGTTTTTTAAAAATGAGCTTCAAAAATATCTATAAAATGTTGAGTTTAAAAAATGAATATGCAATGCCTATCAAAAAATGAATAAAACAAAATTTATTTGGAAAAATAACCAACAAGAGTTGACATGCATAAAATACAACCAGCCAGTCAATGCATTTGTGTATGTTTAAACAAATTTTGAAGTTTAAACTTTTAGTGGAATTAAACCAAATTTTAAATCTTCACTAACCTTTTAACGACTTTTCGAGATTTTTATTTATTCTATTATTTAATTTTATTTCTAGTTCTTATTTTATTGTTTATTTACTTTTGGGGCAAGAACAATGGTTATATCAGATTCTGAACGGTGATGGTGCGGAATTTTAAATTCGTCTTTCAAACAATAGTCTGAAGGCTGCTCTTAGTGATTTAAATAGGCATGTAAGTTCGTATTGTATACACTGCCCACAATACGATATGTATCGCGATACCCCGTAATAGAAAATGCACAAACTGATCTGTTAATACACTAAAATCTTTATCATATAAAAAAAAATATAATATCAACATGAAAAGAAACATTTCTGTATGCCTGCTAGAGAATATGAAAGAAAATGACGTCATGATTTTTTGCGATTTTAAATGATACTTAAATTTTAATTACCTATCTATCTATACATATATAAAGGGCAGTTATGTGTATGTATGTATGTATGTGTGTGTCTGTGTCCGAATGAAACTACGAAAATACAAAAGTAAAATGAAATATATGATTCTATGTTAAATGAGTGGGTGAGCAATTGAACATATACATATATCAACCATATCAACATTACAAAAAATATAACAGACAATAAGAATTCACAGAATACAAAATATGATATTTGTTTGTTTTGTTAACTCACTTGTGACATTGTAAATCGAAAGGAGTCCCTTTTAAAAAAATCCTTTTTTACTCTTTTTTTATCAACGGTGATTCGTTCTTTCCATCCCAAAATGAATTAGCTTTAATTCGTAGTAAAATGTCTTAATTCTTCCGTCCGCCGTCTTTCGATCCAAGTATCGAATTTTTGCAGAGCGAGAAGTTTTCAGGTGCTGACCGTCGGATGATTCTTTCCAATTGTGTCGCTGCCTTGCGCGATTTCTTCGCGCGAAAAGCCGTCTCCATCGTTGTCATAGTAAGGTGTACTTTAGGGGCACGGGGTCACAATTGAAATCCACACGCATACTTTTCCCCATCACCTAAGGTGTGTGTGTGGGAGGGAGAGTAAAATTTGTCTTCTAAGCACTAGGTAGTAGTAGGAATGTTAACATTCCTTCGTAAAAAAATACAAAGACCGGTGAATCTTACATCCTTTGCTCGCCCACACACCTTTGGGTTTCTTTTTTTTTATTTATTTCTTCAGATAAATTTTCTTATAATTCTAGCATATGTATACTGGTTGATGTACCAGCGATATTCACAATATATTATATATATATATATATATATAAATAATATATATATTTAATGGAATAAAATCGGATATTTTAATTAATTTAACTTAACACGTGTTTCGGTCAGAGTTTACCATGTTACATTATTTCATCTATTATATTTTAAATAACAAAATTGAAATGAAATAATAATAATAATAGAAAAATGAGAAAAAAAGAACATTTAAAAAATCGCGTGAAGAAAGTGATCAAACGCGGTGGAGAGGCAGTATAATGACGTCATGCGCATGCGACGGATTTTATAAAATTCTTATAGGTTCTTAAACAATAATAACCAAACTAACATTCAAAGTCCATCACAAAACAATTTGTAAAAAATAAAAAATGATTACATAACAAATTTTTAATTTCTAACCACAGTAATAAGACAAAAAAGTGGCATCTGATAGGTTCTTCCTTAGGCAAAGAATCTGTTCTCAAAATTTTCTGAATGAAGAATATGAAGTACATCAACAAATCTTTATTAAATTTACAAATACCCTGTTTCCTTCAACATCGCGCCAAGTTAAAAGCCATTTAAAATACTCAAAACAAACATATGTCTACCAAACCAACAAATCTAACACATCCCCACAGCCAAGTACATCACACTACCTCCAAAGCCCTATACCGCCTTTTAATTGAAAAAAATCTAAATCATCTATGAATTAAAACTGTCACCCGCACAAGTCAAACAATTAGAATTACTAAAAACAACTCCACAATTAACAAGAATCCAATGCCGGTGATTTAAAAATATGTTTCAACCAAGCGATAGGGTCTACATTGTTGAAACTCCAGAAATTTAAAAAAAGATTTATGAACACTCTTAAAGACAAAATTTTGGAAATACATCCAATTTCTTTAGTAACACACAATTTATAACAATCACAAATTTTATTTTGAAGAAATCTCAATTGATCGCTTTTATTCCACCAATCCAAAAATGCACGATCGTATGTAGAATCCTCTGCCAGTTCTTTCTCATAACTTACCACAGAGACCTGGTGTTATATAAAATATCACCATCCTGCAAATTATATTATATTCATATACAACACTAAATTTCAAATTCAAACCAAATAAAATTACAAATCATTTTCCAACTATTTAAAAAATTTAAATACTTTCCATCATACTTAAAATCTTCCTATTTCCTGTTCACTAAAAACTTAAAAAACTTCTCGAGTCTATATAATTATAGTCGGTTATTTTCCGTTTATTATCTTGCCGTTATCAATCGGCTTTACCCTACCATAATAATAGTTTCTACTCACTCCTAATAACATGAAATGCAAGTTTGTTTATGTCCCCTAACATATTTTTAATAAACTCACTTGATTTTACTAAAACATATTTTAATAATAATCACTATAATGATATTAATAACAAATTAATAAAGAACCCACCAACAATCACAGATACGTATAATTCGATTTTTTTAAATCCCTCATTCTTTGGAAAATAAATTCGTTGGGAAGCAGAGAATTTTGAAATGTTCGAAAAAAAACTTTAAAAAATCACGTGAGAAAGGGATCAAATGCCGTGGAGAAAGGCAGTTAAATGACGCATGGTCGCATGCGACGGATTTTGAAACGGAGAGAAGATAACTGGAACAAAGTCATGTGTAAATTTTTAATTTCCAAAGAATGAGGGATTTTTAAAAAAAAAAATAGAAATTATACGTATCTTGATTTGTTGTGGTTCGATTTATTAATTGTTATTAATATCATTATAGTGATTATCTAATTAAAAATAATTGTTTAGTAAAATCAAAGGAGTTATTAAATATGTTAGGGGACAATAAACAAACTTGCAGTTTCATGTATTAGAGGTGAGTAGAAACTTTATTATGGTAGGGGTAACCGATGAACGGCAAGTATTAAAGAAATAGCACCACTAGTTAAATTTAATATAGGACTCCGAGAAGTTTTTAAGTTTTAGTGAAAAGGAAATAGAAGATTGTAAGTATATGGAAAGTAATTTAAAATTTTTTAATAGTTGGAAAATTGATTTGTGATTTTATTTGGTTTGAATTTTGAAATTTGTGTTGTAATTGAATATAATATAATGCTAGCAAGGAATGGTGATATTTATAAACCACCAGGGTCTCTGTGGTAAAGTATTGAGATAGAAATGGCAGAGGATTCTACGATACGACGGCATTTTGATTGGGATAAAAGCGATCATTGAAGATTTCTTCAAAATTAAAATTGTGATTTGTTAATAAATGTGTGTTACTAAAGAATTGGATGTCCATTTCCAAATTTTAGGTCTTTAGAGTGTTCATAAAATCGTTTTTTTTAAATTTTCTGCAGTTTCAACAATGTTAGACCCTATCGCATGTTGACAAACATATTTTATAAACACCGGCATTGGATTCTTGTTTATTTGTGGAGTTGTTTTAGTTAATGTCTAATTGTTTGACTTGTGCGGCGTTGACAGTTTTAATTCATAGATGATTTAGATTTTTTTTCAATTAAAGGCGTATAGGCTTTGAGTAGTGTGATGTACTTGGCTGTGGGGATGTTGTTAGAGTTTGTTGAGTTTGTAGAATATTGTTTGTTTTGTAGATTTTAATAGCCTTTTAACTTGGCGCGATGTATGAAGGAAACAGGGTATTGTAAATTAATAAAAGATTGTTTATGTTATTCATATTCTTCATTTAGAAAAATTTGGCGTTAGAACAGATTCTTTTGGCCCTAAGGAGAAGAAAACCTATAAGAATGCCACTTTTTGTCTTATTACTGTGGTTAGAATAAAAATGTATGTAATCATTTTTATATTTTTACCCAAATTGTTTTGTGATGGACTTTGAATGTTAGTTTGTTATTATTGTTTTAAGAAACCTATAAGAATTTATAAAAACCGTCGCATGCGACATGACGTCATTATAACTGCCCTTCTCCACCGCGTTGATCACTTCTTCACGCGGATTTTTAAATGTCTTTTTTTTCTACATTTTTTCTATTATTATTATATATTCATTTCATTTTGTTATTTAAAATAATAATAGATGAAAATAATGTACACATGGATTAAACTCCTGACCGAAACACGTGTAAGTTAAATTAATTAAAATATCCGATTTTATCCATTAAATAATAATATATAATATTATATATATATATATATATATATATATTGTGACATATCGCTGTACATCAACCAGTATACATATGCTAGAATGTATAAGAAAAACTTTATCTGAAAGAAATAAATAAAAAGAAAAGAAAACCCAAAGGTGTGTGGGCGAGCAAAGGATGTAAGATTCAACGGTCTTATGTATTTTTTACGAAGGAATGTTAACATTCCTACTACTACCTATGTGCTTAGAAGACAATTTCTCTCCCTCCCACACACAACACCTTAGGTGATGGGGGAAAAGTATGCGTGTGGATTTCAATTGTGACCCCGGTGCCCCTAAGAGTACAACTTACTATGACAACGATGGAGACGGCTTTTCGCGCGAAGAAATCGCGCAAGGCACGACACAATTGAAAGAATCACCGACGGTCAGCACCTTTGAAAACTTCTCGCTCTGCAAAAATTCGATACTTGGATCGAAAGACGGGCGGACGGAAGAATTAAAGACATTTGACTACGAATTAAAGCTAATTCATTTGATGGAAAGAACGAATCACCGTTGATAAAAAAAGAGTAAAAAGGATTTTTTTTAAAAGGACTTCCTTTCGATTTACAATGTCACAGTGAGGTAACAAAACAAAACATATCAATTTGTATTCTGTGAATTTCTTATGTCTGTCATATATTTTGTAATGTTGATATGGTTATTTGTATATGTTCAATTGCTCACCCACTCATTTAACAATAAGAATCATATATTCATTTTACTTTTGTATTTCGTAGTTTCATTCGGACACAGACACACCACCATACATACATACATACACATAAAACTGCCTTTATATGTATAGATAGATAGGTAAATTAAAATATTTAAGTTATCATTAAAAATCGCAAAAATCATGACGTCATTTTCTTTCATATTCTCTAGCAGGCATACAGAAATGTTTCTTTTCATGTATTGATTTATATTTTTTCAGATGATAAAGATTAGTGTATTAACAGAATCAGTTTGTGCATTTTCTATTACGGGTAGCGCGATACATATCTATTGTGGCAGGTATCACAATACGAACCGTTACATGCCTATTTTAAATCACTAAGAGCAGCCTTCACGACTATGTTGAAGACGAATTAAAATTTCCGCACCATCACCGCTTCAGAATCTGATATCAATTGTTTCTTGCCCCCCAAAAGTAATAAACAAATAAAATACTAGAAATAAAATTAAATAAATAGAATAAATAAAAATCTCGAAAAGTCGTTAAAAGGTTAGTGAAGATTTAAAATTTGGTTTTAATTACAAACAAAAGTTTAAACTTCAAAATTTGTTTTAAACATACACAAATGCATTGACTGGCTGGTTGTTTTATGGCATGTCAACTCTTGTTGGGTTATTTTATGCCAAATAAATTTTTGTTTATTCATTTTGATAGGCATTGCATATTCATTTTTAAACTCAACATTTTTATAGATATTTTTGAAGCTCATTTTTAAAAACTTATTATTTCTATTTAACCCATAGATGGGACCCTACAGGTAATACCACCCCGAAAAATTCATTGAGTACAGCCTTATAGGCTGAAAAATAAATTTCAATGTGCCTTTAAAGACAAAGAGTTTTTTCCACCTTGGCGAGCTTCAGATTCGCTTATGTTAATAAGCTCACTAAAACATTATATTTCCAAATTTATCACGCCAAAGGAAAATATTACTATAAAAAAATCAAAAACATATAGTATATAATTTGTTACATCCTATCTTAAGCCCTGGGCTTAGAATACACCCTCTGCACCTCTGCAGAGGTGTAAGAACCCCTCCCCTCAATGGGGCCACCTGTTGGCCGTGGGTGGCAACCTGTGATGCTTAAATACGGAATCCTGGTGGATGAGCAGTCCATGACCTGCAACACTCCACTTAAACCCTTACTTACGCTAGACGGACGGACGGACGGACGAAGAGCCCCTTCCGATCAATCGACTGGTCATGTCAAGCCCTAGCACCTATACTATGGCTCCAACCCTATTGTCTTTTCATCATATGGGTGCTAGAAGGCGGAAGCTTAGGGTCTTCATGTCCTGGAATGACGTTAAAACTCTATCTGATGTGAGGTTCCTGTTCTGGGGGTTTGGGGAATATGGAGCACCCCTTCATCAACATTGCTCCTTAGTCCACTCTGACCCGGAGTGGTAGTACCTGTTAGGGTCCCATCAATGGGTTAAATAGAAAAATGTGTTTACAAAAAAATTGAGTATCCGTGAGAATGAATTATTTCAAAACTTTATCGGCATTAAATGACCCACTGAGGTCGATATGCCGTAAAACAAAACAAACCAAACCAAACCTACATCCTATCTATGTGTTTATACAATACAATGTTATTTTTTATTTATTTAAAATAATGCAATTAGGGTGTTTATTTTAGGGGACAGGAACAGATAATAGAATTTCAGTTTATTTCAAAGGGGAAATTGATATGATATACGAAGAAATTGAGTCGAGTGGAACGAATTAAACTTGTAAATGATGGTATATAATTAACTTTGAGTAAACGTTTTTTTACGCGGGGAGTTATTCCCGGACAAGTACACAAAGTTATTAAATTTATAGTTGTCTTAAAAGCTTACGTCGCTCTCATAAAGAAGTCTGAAGACTCAAATAAACCCCGGATGTCGCAGTGAATCTAAGTACTTTGTTTACATTAATTTTGAGAGCAAAGTAGTTGATTCAGTTATACCTTCTTTTTCTTTTTTTTTTTTTTTTACCTAAGCGTTGTTATTTAAGGGAATTGAGATTATAAACTTATAAAGTTCTATACTGAAATAAACTGGAGAATTAATATTCGCTGGTAATTTTGTCGAGTATTTGACGATATTTCTATTTCAGAGTAACAATTAAAAACTTAAACTCTTGCAGTTCAGAGATGGAAAAAAAGGTGTATGACTGAATCACTACGCAACAACTTTAAATTTATAAAACATCAATTAATGCTATCCTTGAACTTAAATTAAAACAACAACTTATAAATAAATAAACGTATTAAGTTATGTTTTCCCTAGAGTTTCATTATATTAAAAAGTATTAATTCCCAGTTCAGAAATTTGAATATATACATTGACTTCATTTTAATTCCATTAACATCTTCTGTCCGGATAGATATATGGTTAAGATTACCGCCCCTGAATTCACAGTCTATCAAAGTATTAATCCAAGTTTAGAAATTTTAAAAGTATACATTTGACTTCATTTTATATTCCATTAACATCTGTCCGTAGATTATGGTTAAGAATTTTACACCCCTTGAAATTCACAGTCTATCAAAAATTTTAATCCCTGTTCAGAAAAATTAAAAAATAATATTGGACTGTCATTTCATTTCTTTTATTCCATAATATCTGTCCAGTAGACTATGGTAAAATCTACGCCCCTGAAATTCCCATCTACCCCCCCAAAAGAATTTTTTTCGGTCTTAAGTCGTAATTCTTTGGGCTATATGTACTGGAGTCGTTGCGTATAGAGAAGATGAATACTTCAATTAAATAGAAACATCCGGGAAAGGTTAATTCCAGGATCAGGGTGTTGACGTTTTTGGGAACGACTCGAAAATTCGTTTGTGTTCGTCTCTTCTTTTTCTTTCTTTTTCTTTTTCCACCGCCATCTTTTTTTTTCTTCTGTTTCGTTTCGCTTCGCAGGACGCCAAACAGCCTGGAGGCGAAAGTTAATGTCTAGTTTAATTGGAAACCGAATCTAAAACGTGAAAGCGAAAGTTAAACAACGAGAGACGAGGCAAATAATGAAAATTTAATTTCAACTGGGAATTCATCCAATACACGGACCGCTCCGAAAGAACGCCTCCCGCTTATTTCAACGGAAAATTAAAAAAAAAAAAAAAACAACATAAAGAGCACCAAAGACAGCGTTGGATTAGAGCGAGTTTTCAGCTATAAAGAAAAAGAGAGCCTAAAAAGCGCGCTCGTGAAAAAGTTTAGCCTCTACGGAAACGCGCATAGCACAAGATAATCATCGTATGAAATGGGCGCGGGAGGCAAGTTCAAATCCTGAACGACACTGTTGTGCTTCACTTCCCAGCTGTTCTTTTTTAAAATTCTTTTATGTTAATGGGAATAGGAAATAAAGTCAATGTATATATTTTTTAATCTGAACTGGGATTAATACTTTAGTCGACTGTGAATTCAGGTGCGTAAATTTGTACCATAATCTAAAATAATTCTTATATGTCCATGCGAACTATATATATATATATATATATATTATATATATATATATATATATATATAAAATATATATATATATATATATAATATATATATATATATATATATATATGAGGTTAAGTAAACAACAAATATGTTTATTTTTATATGGCTTTTAGCCGACAAATTTGGGGGGATATGTGCTTAATGAAGTCATGCCTAATTTTGAAAATTAATTAGTTAATAATTAATGAATTTAGGCGGGCATATATGTTCAAATGAAGGCTCAACAAATCCGAGAAAATGTCAATCCCTAATGTACATTTTCTACCTATTAGGTCTCATCAGCAAGTTATATATATATATATATATATATATAATATAATATGAAAAAAGAGTTATGGGTTTACCATGGCTTCGATCAAAATGATCTCATCAGGACTCTAGCTTACACTTGACTAAGCTGATGCCACCACTAAGTTAATTTAGTAATCTTAGTCAAGTATATAGTAGGACCCTGATGAGATTATTTAGATCGAAACTATGATATACCCATAACTCTTTCAACTATTACTATTACTACTATTGAAAAGGTGATCCACAGGGAATTGTTAAAAAAATTTTTTTTCATCATATAACAAAAGGGTATGTGCATAAACCAGAATCTATTCTTGAGATTGAAGACGAATAAATTATCCCAGACAAGAAAAAGAGAACTTGTCAACGGGTAGATTTTGCAGTTCCAACAGATCACAGGGTGAAGATGAAAAAAGAAAGAAAAAAAAACAACAAAAAAACAACAAAAAACAAGGTGAAAGTGATATCAATAGTAGTTGAGGTACTTCCTCATAAATTTAGAAAACAGACTAGATGAATTGGAAATCAGAGGATGAACTGAGACCATCCAGACAACAGCATTGTTGAAACCAGCTTGAATATTCAGGTTCTGGAGACACGAGGAGACTTGTTGTCTCTCAAAATCCAGTGAAAGACCATCAGCTAACGGTGGTGTGAAAAACTTATATACTACTATTTCACTCCTTTGAGCTTTCCACATCAGCGTTAGCTGATAGTACTTCACTGAAGGCTGAGTGACAACAAGTCTCCTCAGATCTCCAGAGACTCTTCTGAGTATTCAAGCCGACTGCAGCAGTGCAGTAGTTTGGATGGTCTCGATTCTTCCTCTGATTTTCAGATCCTCCAGTCTTTTTCCAAGTTTATTGGGACCGTTCCAAGTGCACCAGTTAAAATTAATATCACTTCACCCTCATATTCCACAGCTTTTCAATTCTCTGCAAGGTCCAGGTATTTATCCATCTTTCATTTTCCTTTAGCTTCACCCTGTGATCTGCTGGAACCGCAACGTCCACCAGTTGACACGTTCTATTTTTTTGTTAATCAACACTAGGTCTGATCTCCTGGCTGGATAGTGTGATCCGTCTTATCTCAAAACTCTCAGATAATTTTATGCGTTTTATTCACAAGAAAAGATTCTGATTTATGCATATACCATTTTGTGTATGGTCAAAATGTAATTTTTTGCATAATTCCTAGTGAATCACCTTCCCAACCCAGTCGTGTCTAACTTTGTATTCCCATTGTGCTAGTTACACATTCACTTAATACATGGTTTACAGTCTCATCTCTGTCACCGCCCACAGTCTACATTTACTGTTTTGTTGCGCTTATCAATTTTTGCTTTGATATAATTTGTCCTTATGCATTTATTTTGTGCAGCTATTATTAGTGATCAGTTTCTCTCTGAGGTTTCCCTTCTTAATCATGTCCAAGTATTTTTATGCGCAACCTCTCCAATTTGTCGCTTGAAGTGCCCATATAATTGTTTTTCTTCCTATCTTTGTTTTCTAGTTTTTCGTTGTTTTTCTGTTTGTCCATATATACATCTGCTGTTGTGACTGCCATATAATCTTTCTTTGCTCTTTTCTGAGATTCTTCGAGTCCTTGGATTGTAGCCTCTACACAATCCTCTATGTGGCAAGACCTCTTCCACCTTCTTTTCTTGTACATGTAGCCTATCTTTATCATCTCTAGGGTGTAGAGCCTTGTGCATGTCATAATTTCCTAGTCCTTTGGTCGATCTGTCTGAATTCTTCTTGTCCATTTTAATAATGGCACCAGTATCTTATACGGAGACGGCCCAGGTATTTATTCCTTTGATAAGATTCTGCTGTTGAGCTGGTTTCTAAGAGCTTTCTTGTTCTTCTGGGGTATTCTTTTCAACTTTTTCTTTCATCTCTGTTTGCTCGATATTGTCTGTTTCTAAAAATTTCAAGTATTTGTAAGTATCTTTTCCTTCCAGTTTTTTATAGTGTCCTGATTTGGTAGTTGTATTCCGTCCATTAATTTTCTTTTCTCCCTTTTTTATAACTAGCATAGCACATTTTTCGATTCGAATTCCATCCCTATATCCATGGCTATATATCTGATGTTTATGCCCATGTTTCTAATTCTTTTCATCTTTTTGCCAAAATTTTTATGTCATCCATGTACATAAGGTTTATTTTTTCCTGAGAGTTAGTGAATTTGTATCCCCCTGTGCCATTTTCTGAGTATATGATTGAGTGGCATATTTGCTAAAATAAAATCGTAGTGGTGATAGCGAGTCTCCTTGGAAAAAACCTCTTTGGATTTTTACTTCTGCCAGGATTGTCCTTCTACTTTTAATTTGGACTCTCCAATCTTCCATGGCTTTTTTGATAAACTTTATGATGTTGTGGATATTTTTACATTTTAGACATTCTAAAATCCAAGTATGTGGGACCATGCCTAAGCATTTCTGTAGTCAATACATCCATTTCAATATGTTTTTTGCCTATTTTTAACTTCTTAAGGAGTGTTGATCTAATAAAGTAAGTCATGTGTTCCAATCTTTCCCTTGTGACATCCTTTCTGTTCTGGAAAAAGCTTGCGCCAATTAAGTGAAAAGTATATTTCTTCTTTTATTACCGCTGGTCAATATGTTCCACATTATGGGCAGACAAGTTATGGGTCTATAATGCTAGGATATTCCTTTTTGTGGGTCTTTCTGGATTAGAGTAGCTATTCCTTTTGTCATCCATTCGAGTACATCCGTTTCCTGTAAGCATCTGTTGATTTGTTGGGACATTCTCTGGTGGATTGAAGTGAATCTTGAACCAGATCCGTGTATGCCATCATGGTCTGGTGTTTTCTAGTTTCTATTTTCTTAAGTGTTGATCTTAGCGTAATTATGGGTTATGCTACTACAGGACCCTTCCAGATCCTTCAGTTCATTTTTAATATCGCTTATCTATTTGATGTTTTGTTGCTTATTTTTTCTACAATGTATTATTTCCAAAACATTTTGCTTCTATTGCATCTGATGTTCAACTGCGTTTGTTTTGTTCCACCGATTTGTTCGTAAAATTTCGAATTTTAGTTGAATGTGTATTAGTGTTTCTTTAATGTCTTGTTTGTTGTGCAGCTTATTATATATTATTATTATTATTATTAATTATTAATTATTATTAATAATAAATAATAATAATATAATAATAATAATATAATATTAAATTCTCTTTGATCATATAAAATATATAATGACTTACTGATCCACCATAAAATGAAAAAGAATTCATTTTATGAAAAATGTTGACAATTTTAAGAATATATTTTCAAAGCCATTTCTGAAATTTTTTTACAGGAAAGCATTTAAGTTTTCCATCACAACTTCAAACGGATTATTAACTTTTTTAAGAATTTGAGAAACAAAATGACAAGTAAAAAAAGGATTACAAAATTCACACACACACACACACCACACACACACACACAAAAGAAAGAAAAAAAAAAGAAAGAGAGGTGAGTTCACGGAAGCGATAACGCTAACTGTTTCAACCGAACATAATGAAGAGATGAAATTTTCTTTTCATTGTTTTGGAAGCTCCGATTGTTTGCAATGTTTGTTCTATTTCGCTTATCTTTTAAGTTTTCCTTCTATAGCTAATAGCTTTTGATTAACTTCTTTCATCTTAATTGTTATTGTCTTTTCGAATTTTTAGTGAATGTTATCAGGTTTTTCTTTATTCTTTGTTTGTTGTTGCAGCTTTTTATATTATTATTTATTATTATTATTATTATTATTATTATATTATTATATTATTTGCTCCTTTTGATTTCACATCAGCATTAGTTGAGTCTTTCACTGGAGTTGAGTGACAGCAAGTCTCCTCAGTCTCCAGACTCTTCTGTGTATTCTGGCAGGTTGCAGCAGTGCAGTATTCTGAATGGTTTCAATCCTTCCTCTGATTTCCAAGCTTTCCAAACCCTTTCTAATCCTTTTGGATGTTCCAAGTGCACCAACTACCAATTGGTATCACTTTCACTTTCATATTCCATAACTTTTTCAGTTCTCTGCAAGATCCAGATATTTGTCATTTTTTCATTTTCCTTTAACTTCACCCTGGGATCTGCTGGCACTGCAAAATCCACCAGTTAACAAGTTCTTCTTTTTTGTTATCAACACTAGGTCTTGGTCTTCTGCTGGAATATATTATTATTATTATTTATTATTATTATATTATATTATTAATAATAATAATAATATAAAATAATAAAATAATAATAATAATAATAATAAACCCTTCTTTTGATATATAAATATGATAAGACTTTACTGAGCCAACCATAAAATGAAAAATAATCATTTTATGAAAAAATGTGGACAATTTTATAGATATATTTCAAAGTCATTTCTGAAATTTTTTACAGGAAAGCATTTAAGTTTTTCCATCACAACTTCAAACGGATTATTAACTTTCTTAAGAATTGAGAAACAAAATGACAAAAGTACAAAAGGATTACAAAATTCACCACACACACACACACACACACACACACACACACACACACACACACACACACACAAAATGCAAAACAATTGCTGAATATTGTGTTTACTTTTGATTCTTTTTTAAAATTTTGTATTTTTTACTCAAAGATTTGAAAGAAAGATAAACTTATTAGAAGAATTGGTTTGGGGTTACTAATATATATAATATATATATAATATATAATATATATATTATATATGAGTATGGAAAAGATGGAATGAAAACACCACACAATGCTGTGTAAAAGAGAAAACAATTTATTAACATAATCATAGCTGATATTGATCAATATTTCGATTTTACAAAAATCATCATCAGAGCCCGTTTATCCGTGGTGTTTGTGATCGAGATAAAAGTCTAGTGAGTTCAAAACAGTATTGTGTGTGGTGTTTTCATTCATCTTTTTCATACTCATACTGTCGGATTCATTTCATTCTTTGAACTTTTAAAATCTTTAATAATATATATATTATATAAATATATATTATATATATATATAATATATTCACAGGCTCCATAGATTAATTAGACCGTAAAACGAACATTTAAACCACAATTGAATTAATGTTTATCTATACTAGCATCCCAAAGAAAGACTAGGGAGTTAAACCCCAAGAAACAATCAGAGCCGGAAGTCCTAAGGTGATGTGATGCTGAAATCCAGCGCTACCAGGCAACTCCTGCCACACTACCGCTTGCCAAACTGTATTGGTCGTACCTTCTTTGGACACAGCGGCGTGTGGAGAGGGAGATTGCTGCTTGAACAACAGCTGATTCCTTTATTATGACGCCCCCGGCTATCGATAGTCCCCCCCCCCAAAAAATTGGACCTACTCCATCTTCCTCGTAGACTGAAGGAAGCCAACAACAACTACGATGTTCAAAGTAGGCGGTTCATGTTGTGTGTGTGGTGTGTGTGTGTGTGTGTTTGTGGACCGATCGAAAGATCATTGCAAACGGCTTAATTGGGAACTTTCATATCATGCGCAGCATTTGCAGAAATCAACATTTTAAAAAGTGTTAAAATTTACTCAACTACCGAACAATTACCCAACAAGAATGAATAAAACAAAACGTCATCGGCATAAAAATAAGCCACAAATCGTAAGATCCAAGCAACTAAGACCCCAAATTTGTTCCATTAGGAATTACTTCCGGTATGGACCCCAAGCTCATCGGAAGAGCACCGCCGCGGAATCGCGAGTTCTAGTTAGAGTACCCGTCCCCCTTCGATTCAACTGCTGCTCACGTCAAGCCCTTGCACCAATATGATTGTTCCCAACCCTATTGCCCTTATTGCAAGCCCCAGCCTTTTTATCGTATATGCAGGCGTAGGTCTTAGTTCCGGGTATGACGCAACTCTATCTGATGATGAAGTTCAAATTCTGAGCTCTGGGAAGTATGGAAGTACCGCCTCATCACAAATACTCCCAGTCCACTCTGACTCGGGATGAGTATCCTGTTTAGGTCCCATCTATGTTTAAGTAGAAAAAAATGAGTACTAAAAAATGGTTTAAACCAATTGAGTACCCATCAAGAATAATTAACAAAAAACGTCATCGGCATAAAAACCCAACTGTTGACAAGACGTTTAAAACGCCACCAACCAATCAAACGACCCACCAAACCAGATTTTTCTCCTCGGAATTACTGAGTTTCTAAAAAATGTTTTTTTTTTTTTAATTGAGTTTTTAAAAATTGGGTACCCATCAACAAGAATGAATTAAACAAAAAACTCATCGACATAAAATAACCAATGGTTGACAAGCCGTAAAACCCAAACCAACAAATTAAACGGACAACCAAATTTCCCATTAGGAATTACGTCCTGGTAACGACCCCACTTAGACTTTAACACGGCCTACTATATTAAATAGCAGTATCCCTCCACCTCCACTCTCATAACGCGAAGGTGAGCATTAACATCTCCCGCGATGTTTTATCTACAGTATTTTCCTTTTACATTCTAGACGAATTCCAAAAGTGCAATTTACAATGTCTGTTTTAAACGACCAACTGTATCTCCTGGCAGTGGTTAAAAAAAAAGAAGAGAAATGACTGGTTTTCCAGTCAATGTGGGGCTTTAATGGATTTTTCAGGTACTGTCTGGAGGCGACTAGGTTGTCATGGGAGAGTGACTTCGGCTGCACTCAACTAATGCTCCCGCTGGGAAATCCCCGTGAGGTAGTGAGTTAACGTGCTGGAACGTGACAATCGTAGTAAGAGAGTTCAACTCCAGTGGCGCTATTACATTTAAGCTTTTAGACTAATAACCCTTTAGAAAGTATGAACCCCTTATTGTGGTAAAATAGTACCAATACTGTTCTCTACAAGGGGATTTTTGTAATTAACTTAACCCGCGAAGGTTGAATATCCATAAAAAAAAAGGAAACCAAACCATACCAAAACCAATTGTCCTTCTATATATTTAGTTATGAGTGTATATGCAGTGAGCAGGATGCGACACAAGGTCATTTTAAAGGGAGTTTAACAAAATGTTTAACTCAGAGTTTCCTTCCCTTAGACCGGTTGCAAATAATATATATATATATAAATATATATTATAGTTTGCTATATTATAAGTTAAAAGGCGCCCGTAGACTTTATGCCTAGCGTTACGCTATATATATATATATATTATATATAATATATATATATATATATATATATATAATATATATATATAAAGGTCTATATAATATTAATGAATTTGTATTTTCCAAAGGTTGGTATGCATATTTTGGGATAGAGACTGCTGATTAAAATGTATGTGTGGTTTGTGTCTTGTTGTTTATTGAATCGTGAGTGTGTAGTGTGTATTGCATGTTGGTATAGTGAATGCATGTGTGTGTTGTAGCGAGATGTGTGTGTGTGGGGGTTGTTGTGAAACGTTGTTATTGGGTGAGTGAATATATTGTTATGAAAGCGTATGGTGCGCGTGTGCATGTTATATGCCGAGTGGGCACGGTTTATTAGTGAATGTGTCTGCAGTAGTGTGTGTGTATGTATGTAGTGAAGACCGTGTGTATTAGTGAATGCACGTCAGTATGTAGTGTGTTTGGGGTGCAGTGAATGTGTATGTGTAGTGTGTTTGTGAATGTGTATGTATGTTAGTGAATTGCGTATGTAGTTAGTGTGTGTGTATATGAATAGGAAGTGCTGTGTTTGTGTGTAGGAAGTGCGTGAGTGTGTAGTGGAAATGTGTTTGGTGTGTGTGTATGCGTGTGTGTGTGATGTGTGTTAATGTGTTTGTGTCTGCTGTGTCTTGGGGTGTGTAGTAAATGTCTGGTGTGATTATGTGAATGTGTATATATGTAGTGAAGTGCGTATGTATTGGTGTGTGTGAAGTGTGTGTGAAGTGAATGTGTTGTTTGGTGGAGTGAATATGTTGTGTTGTGTGTGAAAGCGAATATGTAATTTGCGAATGTGTGTCTGTTTATGTAATGTGTTATTGCAGTAAAGTGCGTTATATATGTAGTGTGACGTTATGTAGTGAATGCGTGCGGTGTTTGTGTTATGGAATGTGTCTGTATGTGTTGTAATTAATTGGTGTTGTGTGTGTGTTGGGAATGTGAATATGTATGTAGTTAATTGCCTATGTAATATAATAAGTGTTTGTGCTCTACGTGAATGTATGTGTGTTTGATAGGTGAAGTTAAGTGTGTATGAAATGTGTGTGTGTGTGTGTGTTTGGTGTGTGCTGCGTGTGTAAAGCGAATGTTGTTTGTGTGTGTATGTGTAATGAATATTTCAAAAGAAATTACTCGTTTATGATGTGGATTTTGTTTTCACTGTTATCATACTTGTTTTTTTTTTTTTTGTTTAATTATTGATTTTAGTATTATACATTAAGAAGGCCCGGTTTAGCGCACCGGTCTAGAGCGTTCGGCTAGGAGCCAACAAGGTTCTTAAGTTTCGATACCGGCCCATCGCCAACTCTGCGTATGATAGAACATTAGGATCATCTGTGCGGTTAAAGTAAGGAGCCTGATGGAGGTGTTGAGCCCACCCCAGGCGCAAAAAAAACAATCTGACTGGTCTAGCGCTAGTGAAAAGATAGACTCCCTTGCTATCTGGCTGATACCGACTTTAGGCCCACCCCGACGACTTTTTTTTACATTAAGATGAAAAACAAAAGTTAAATTGAAAGATTTTATTAGGATTCTAAACAGGATATAAGCAACGGAAACAGTTGATTAAGTGGACAATCAACAAACGTACAAACTTAACATTAGTTTTTTAAAAACATTCGGTAACCCGGAAAACATGAGAGTTTTGCGATTGGACAAACGTAAGGCCCATTATTCGAAACGAACCCACGCAATACCAACTTAAGTGGTTACAGAAAAGAACGGAATGTTTTGTTTTTAAATCAAACAGTTTAGGTTGTTGGTTGGTTGGTTGGGTGGTGGTTGTTGGTTGGATTTACGTCATGTCAACCCTTGTGTGGGTTATTTATGCCGAGGACATTTTGAATCCTGTGG
>CM042145.1:103434092-103496592 GCA_023376005.1 Doryteuthis pealeii
AGAGAGAGATACATAGACAAGGTATTTAAAATAATAATAAAATAAATACAATAGATATGTTCATCTTAGCAGTTTCAATATGAATGTAGTTTGTTATTTTCTGAACAACGCGTTTACTTTCGCCCGTTGATGACATTACGCGCTTTGTATTAATCGTTATTAACTGTCCTGATATCATGCAAATCACCTGAAAAAGCACGCAAGTTCATAAACTGTTGTAAAGTGTGGTAAATTCGTATATATCGTATCCGCTTATAATTTTTTAACTTCGGATTCTCTGCCTGATTAGTACATCTCCAGGACGTTATCGCTCAATGAGGCCCAGAATTATGTGTGTTGTGTGTGTGTGTGGGGGGGGGTAATCCTAATTCTTAACCCCATCATTCGATTTACATTCTCCGTCAGGGGAATTACGCTGTTCGCATCAGCATGCCTTATGGATGGTAAACATCGCAGACATATATATATATATATAGATAACAAGATATGAAAACACACAGTGCTGTTAAAATGAGAATATTTCATATCATATTCCATAGCTAATAATTGAACAATATTTCGAATTATAAAAATCATCAGAGCTTGTTTTTAATTCGGACTCATCGAGAGAGAAGCAGAAAATAATTTAAATTCAAAACGAAAGCATTGATGTTCCAAAAAGCGTACAAGTAATACGATCGTTTCGTCATTAGCACATCCGCTACGCGTTTCTCCGCCAACGACATAATTGTATATCTTTAGTGTAACAGTTTTTGAAAGAAGAAGACATATTTCAAAATCCCAATATTTGGTTGATACAAGTAATACTATATTATAATATATATATATATATATATATATATATATATATAGAGAGAGAGAGAGAGAGAGAGAGGGGGGGGTGTAAGTTGACAAATAGGAATATTTCTTTATTTGTTTTTTTTAATTGTACTCAAATAGTTTTAACTTTAGGCGATCTTCAGGAATTTTTTTTTTAGTGGAGAAAGATTTTTCTTAGTAAGTTTTTAAAATATTTCTTAAAAGTGTTAATATGCGACAAAGCAACCGATAAAACATGAATTGGTAACATAACATATCCATTTGTTGAATGAAAATTATCATTTTTTTAGATTCTTTTTTGAATTCAAATGTTTTAGACACTTGTTAGCGAGCTCTATATATATATATATATATATATATTATATATATATATATATATATATATATATGCTCCCAAAACCCGGTAGAGCTCTCTAGGGGCGAATTAAATTAACTTTCACTGCCAGCATAAAGCAATGATCGTCTGTTTACAGACTGGATCTCTCTAGTGATCGAAATATATATAAACAAATGTATGTGTTTAATAGTTTAAACACCGCCCCTTAATGACAGCTGTCAAAATGGCCGAGAGGTTAACGAATCGGGCTGAGGAAAAGTCAGTCAGGTTTCGCTCTAGTCACACTGAATATATATATATATATATAAAAGTATACACACACAGACACACACCACACACACACATATATATATATATATGTGTGTGTGTGTGTATACTTTGGAGGGGAGTTCGCTGACGACCGCCAACTAAAGCGTAAACGCAACGCTCTCCTATAAAAAGGATGGAGCGGCCTTTACATACATACATATGTGGCGGCCTTTGCATACATACAGATGTGTGTATTTAACAGTTAAAATCCCCTTCACATTCTGTAGGTGACGAAGCAGCCCGGCTGATGATGAATCGATCTGGTTTCTATCCCGGCTGTAGGTAGCTTACAAATGTCTATCCACACTGAACAGACGTGATATGTTGAAACACGATGCCTGTAGATGACTATATATATATATATATATATATATATATATTAGGCGAGTCAGTGGTGGGCCACTATATGCATTATTATTAGGAGAGTGCTCAATATCTGTGATAGAACTATAATAATAATAATAATAATAATAATAATAATAATAATAAATAAGGCGCGTGGCCTAATGATTAGAGTCGTAGAAAATGGACGTCGACCAGAGTTCAATTCCCGGACGTTTGCATTTCACATGGCGCTAATACCCTTGGGAAAGGTATGAATCTAATTCTCCCACCATTTATGGGTAAATAGGAGGACAGACTGGGCTCTTTAGCTAGCTAACCAGTCTAGGAGAAGGAAAACTATGAATTCAAACCTGTTAAACTCCGCTTAAGAAATTGACCTTGTGTCGCACCTGCTCGTGCGGGGGGGGGGGGGGTAAATATATAAATAAATATATATTAGTAAGCATTACGGGTCACCACCTACAGCCAACAATTGGACCCATTGGATGGGATTTTATACCCTCTGCAGAGGTGCTGTCAGCATATTCTACATTACCAGCCGAAAGGACTACCAAAATTAGGAATACGTCTTATACATAAGTGCGTGTTATACACAAATAGACAAATACTATCCCAACTTTTCTTTACTTTATTTTACTTTAGGATTTACTAAGTTTTGTTTCGTCTGGCACAGAGGCTCCAAGTTGCTTCCAGTACCAGACCTGTCCTAACAACTAGAGCTGCAGAATACACCGACTGCACCTCTGCCGAGAGATAAAATCCCCTTTAATGGGGTCACCTGTTAACCATGGATGGCGACCCGTGATGTTTGAGGACGGGATCCTAGTGGCGGAGCAGTCCATAACATGTGATACTCCATTTTGGCCCTTACTTAGGCTAGACGGGCGGTCAGTGAGGCAGTCACGTCAAGCCCTAGCACTTATATGATTGTCCCAACCCTATTGCTCTCATAGCAACCTTCAACCCTTTTTATGATATGTGTGCTACAAGGCGGTGACTGAGGGTTTTAGTGTCCTGGTATGATGTTAAACTATAAAATACTAATACTAATAGTGAAGTTCCAATTCTGGAGCTTTGGGGAGTGTGGAGTACCCCTTCATCGTCATTAATCCCACGACCACTCTGACTCGGAGTGGTAGTACCTGTTAGCGTCCAATCTATGGCTTAAATAGATCAAATTAATTTTTTAAAAGACGTGTTAAAATCGAGTGTTTAAAGAATTGAATACTCAATAAGAATGAATAAAACTAAAGGTCTTCGGCATAACATAACCAACAGGGATTGACATGCCGTAAAACCCAACCAACCAACCAACCAACCAATATAAGTGGTCACTCATCTAAGTAGTGAGCATTAATACTCTGTAACCCCAAAATATGAATATGTATCAGACCAAGTAGATGTGGAATGTACTTGAACGGAAAGTAGAAACCCGACGGGTATCCACCAAGGCAGAATGGAATGCTGTAGAGTTTGTTCATAAATAACACTTAATATCTGCTTTGATTGTATAATGTACCACAAGAAATTTAAAAAAGAGAAAAAATATCCTGGGTTGCGATGAGAATTAACTTAATATAAAAAATTGTCGGAGTGCACTTATTTTATGAGTAATACTACACACCACACACACACACACACACACACACAACATATATATATACTATATATATATATATATATATATATATATATATATATATATATATATATATATATATATATATATATATATATATATATATATATAGATATATATATATATATATATATATATATATATATATATATATATATATATATATATATGTTCGGTATATATCGTAACTGTTTATGGATTTTTAAGTTCGAATTTCCTGCTTGCTTAGAACATCCCCAGGACGTTCCTCAGCAATATATATATATATATATAATATATATATATATATGGTGTGTGTGTGTGGTGTGTGTGTGTGTGTGTGTGTGTGTGTTAGGGTAGATTGCACTTAGTTTGAGAATCGCATAGGCGAGAAACTGTAACCAAGCACCGTTGACTTCATGTCCACGCTAACCTGAAATATACATGCTCTATCCAAGATATTGAACCCAATTTGTTTATACGTATAGCACACTATATCCTCAATATTTAGTATTATATATATATATATATATATATATATATATATATATATATATATAAAGGAAGTTGACTTACCGGTGAATTTGGTCACGATGGTTAGTAAGTGTGGAATTCAGGGGGATAAGTCAGCGATATAACAAATACAAAGTGCTCAATACTAAGTAGAGCATATTTAACCCTGAAGATCCTTATGGTGAAACTCGAGTAGGTTATCTCTTGTACCCATTTTATAAATAATAATAATAATAATATATATATATATATATATATATATATATATATATATATATATTAATACGCCAAGAAAAATATAAAAAAAATTCTTTTATACAGCACATAATTCATTACATTATATTTTATCATGTTTTTATACATTACATTGCTATTCTTCTTATTAAAAAAAAATAAAATTAGGGTGCTTTTGGGTGGACTGAAACGTATTAATGTCATTTCAGTTTATTTCAATGAGGAAAATTCATTTGATATACAAGGAAATTGAGTTACAAACGGAACAAGTTAAATTCTTAAGTCACGGTTCTATCTATCTATACATATATAAAGGGCAGTTGTGTGTATGTATATGTCCGGAGGAAACTTCGAAAATAAAACAATTAACAACAAAGTAAATATATATACACATTAAATATCACCAGGGTTTGGTTTTTGAGCATAAATAATGATGATTTGAATTATTTTCGAATATATCTAAAAATTAAAAATTAAATAGCATTATACGCTAAAATTATACTCTACCATTTTTGGCGTTTCTCGCTAAAAAAATAAACATGAATAACGGAAGCTCGATCAATTTTTCCTTTTCATTTTTTTCATATTAAATCTACATTTTTACTGATTCAAAGTTGTAGTAAATATTTCATTGTACAGGATAAACAATCGTTTATTTAATCTTTTTTCTTTTTTAATTATACAATTTTTACGGACAGTTTAAGAATTAATCACTTAGTTACACTTTTGACATCATAATTATTACGGTGAAATACAAAATTCTTTCTAAGATTAGTTTAGATTTTTAGATATTTTTTTTTTGCATTTAATATTTTAAATAGGAGACATTAATTTTTCACAGACGTTTCATGGCTGTGCACTTTTTTATTTAAAGATTAATTTACATAGTTATATACTGGTGTCCGTCGTTCGTCAATGTAAACAAACATGTTTACTAAACAAACCGTTTTTTATGTTAGCCATTGTTTATACAAATAATTGCGTTAATTTATTTATTTTAATATTAGAAATACAAATAAAACAATGATACTAATGCAGAATAGCGCACAAGAGATAATACTATTTGATTACGTATAAAATGCATTACATTTTACGGAAATACCAGAAAACTTTGAGACAGTTGAGTAAGTGGGTTAGAATTAAGCTATACTTAGTATAGTATATTATTTTTATCAAATTATTATAGTATAATTTGATATTCGATCGGCTACGCTTTGAATTAATAATATTATATTTTAAAGATTATTTATCGTTTAACTTTAATTTGATTACTTTATTCAATTTTTTTGCTTTGAAATATTAATTTGAAATTTAGCAAATCACGTCATTTATATTCTATTTTTAAAATATAGTTAATCATTGAATTAAAATTTCTTACTATATTATTATGTGATGTCATTCCCTCTACTCTGACGGAAAAAAAATCCCTGACTTCCCACCAGGCCGGATTAAAATAAGATCTTTTTTACGTGGTGATTTTTTACGAGGATCGAACTCGCTATTCAGTAGTAATAGATCTGCAAACGATTATTAAACCATGTTTTTTCTCCTCTCTCTCTCTCTCTCTCTCTCTCCTCTAGTTATATATATATATATATATATATATATATATATATATATATATATATATTTTGGTTTGTACGTGTCGACTTATAACTCAGAAAAGAGATGTCACTCAGATTCGAAATCTTCCATATACCTTAATATCCCTATAACTAAGAAACACACCAAATTTGGTTATTGATTTCTACTGATTAAGGGATATGATTGATTAATTAAACAAAAATCAAATGATTTGTGATAATCGTAGCATGGCGGCTGCTGCAAATATAAAAAAAAATCGCTGACTGCTGCCTTTATCAGGTGTGATTCAAAATGGCCACACGGCACCGCCTGCTGATAATTTGAAATAGACAAATTCGTGCCCTAGTCGTTTCAGTTCGGAATTCTCTCGCATTCCCGGTCCAATCTTAGACATATTTATTTGGGTAGAAAGAAAATAAAATAATCTTTCTAAATATGTAATTTGTATGTGGTTTTATCCATTGGATTATTTCTTTTTACAGAAAATTAAATAACAATAAACGAAATCATTTAACGATTAATAACTCAATTTTTTAATTATTATTAATACTTTCATCTTAGAATAAAATATATCCATTTTTAATCAGTATAACTTAAACCTTTTTTGAAAAAATCTATTCATGAAATAAACACTATTATATTAATATGCTACAAATAGGGTAATGTTTAGTTATTAGCTTCTTTTTTACTTTCTTTGTTACTTTTAGGTGTCAAAAAAGGAAATAAATTAAACTGATAAACTTCTCCAAGAAGGAATTAAGAACTGAATTAAAATTTGCGTATGTACAAAATACTTTTAGAAAAAAACAACAAAATAACAAAAATAAATACTATTATAAACTAAAGAAAAAAAAGAAAAAAGAAATTGTAATACGGATAATTGTAAGTATTTAATTCTTAGCATTTTATTGTTACATTTTAATAGGGTAAAAAAAGGAATTAAACTAATACATTTCTACCATTGGAAATCACAGACAAGGAAGCTCGATTAAAAAAATAAAATTGTTCCAAAAAAGTAAACAACAAAAAGAGACTATTCTTAAAATAAACCAATATTATAATACCCTAATTCTTAACTTTGTTTATCGTCAAATATTTAATAAAGTTTAGGAATACATTGTTAAATATAATATCTTAAATTAAAAAAAAAATTTCCTAATATAAACAAACATTCTACTATACAAATTCTCAGAGATTTAAAAAAAAATTTGATAAATCATTTTCCTCTTATTTTCTCTCTTATTTCTGTTTTCACTCTGTGGTGTTCCTAATGTTTTTTAGTCCGGTCATTGACCGGGTACTTAGAAGGCTAGTATATATATATATATATATATAATATATATATATATATATATTATAAGACAGGTCTTCTTTCTGACTTGTACTAGTATCATGTAAACTAGTACTACCGGTTCCATGGTCGGGTTGTCAGTGTCTAAACTCGAACCCTCGACTTTTCTGATGAGTTCGGTGTGCGGACAGCCAGCATCAAAAACAAGAGCTGTCAAAGGGCGGATGTGATGTGAAAGTAGTAGAATTGGGGCACGTACTACTCACATAGATACCCAAATGGGGTTAATGGGGCTCCTTAGCTTTGGACGGTAATCCATCTAGACTGTTATAAATCTTCCGCTGCCTAGCAGCTATACCTCATTCCAAGGAAAGGCAAGGTGAGTAAACCCCGAAATCAAATCCAGCAACACCTGAGAGACTATCGTTGCTAACCTGCATTGTTTTTTCTCCTTTCCCCTCTTTCCTTTGAACCACAACGGCAGTGTGGAGAGAGGGAACTTGCTGCTTGGGCGACAGCTCATCCTCCATATCAACCCGGCCAGGCTACGTGGTTTCATGTTTTTTTTATATACACCATCACCCTAGTAGACGGATGAATAACAACAATATATGTATATACTCCATATATATATATATATATATATATATATATATATATATATATATATATATATATATATATATATATATATATATATATATATCAATAAAGGAAGGAAGAACTCAATACAGTAATCCCATAATAAATTTATTTCGACGAAAATTGGGGCCCATATATAAATTTTCGTCGAAATAAATTTATTATGGGATTACTGTATTGAGTTCTTCCTCCCTTTATTGATAAATATTGCTCTGTATATAATCTAAAAAGTTATTTTACATTGAGCTCTCTTCAGTGATTTAAAGATTCGCTGTATTTATACATACTGGATCATCAATATTAGTACAGTGGATCTTAGAAATCACATATAGAATCATACCTTACTACCAAGTTTTGGATAAATCTCTTATATATATATATTGAGTTCGAACCCTACCCAAGGATAGTTGTGTCTAGCCACACTGAAGAGGCATGATATGCCGAAACACGTGTCTGTGGATGACTTATTAATTATTAATATATATATATATATATATATATATATATATATATATATATATATATATATATATATATTATGTGTGTGTGTTAGTATATGTAAATCTGCGTGTGAGTGTATGTGTGTGTTTAACAGAAAAAGAAACAGGCAAATTCAAAAGATTATTTCAAGGAGAGAGTTGAGGTATTGACATACACAATACAGTTTTTTTTAGAAACACTTGAAGTTTATTACTGCAACTTCTTATTATTTCGAATTTATTGTACTAGTCATCGAGGCATTGTGTAGTCGACGGTAATTTTCCAACAGGTACTGTCGGTATTCATAACAATAAAATTCTACTTAAATCTGTCTGTGTATAACCAGTTGACGCCTACACCAGTGATCCAATCCGATGATGAAATTTTACACTCATGCTAAGCTAATATTCAGGAATAATAATTACACCCCTGGGGACATCTTTACAAAGTAGGTGGAAGGAGAAGACGTTTCAGTGAGAGAGAGAGGAAGAGGGGTGCTAATAACATTGAAATCAGGTAACAGCGAGAGAACGTCAACTATCTCACGTACGCTTAATCTAATTGTTTTTAAAATACTCTTACTATATAAAATAAAATAAACAGTTGATCGTAAAAAGTTAATATAATAATGTCGTTGTTTACTTTGTTGTTATTAGATAGGAAATATTTAAAGGAATTATTTTAAAAAGATAAAAAAAAGTTTCAGTGAAATAACATACACGGGCAATATTTAAGGGAATCTTATATCAAAACTAAAAATGGATACCCGTTGTCACCTTGGTAGGCGGTGGGGACCAAAAAAGTTAGTTTCGCTGATCCATTATTACTGAATCACGTGTTAAATACCCACAAGTTGCCCCATTAAAAAAGGATCCGGCCTGTTGGGGCGTCAGAAAAAATTGTTCTATTTTATTTTATTCATTCTTAATGGGTACTCATTTTTTTAACGCAATTTTTTAAAACACATTTTTAAAACTCAATTTTTTTCTATTTAATCCATAGATGGGACCCTAACCGGTACCAACAGTCCGGGTCACAGTGGACCTGGGAGTATTGTTGATGAAGGTGTACCTCACATTCCCCAGAACTCCAAATTGGAACCTCACCATCAGATAGAATTTAACGTCATATCCAGGACATTAAGCTCCTCAACCACCGCCTTCTAGCACATATATGCTAAAAAGGATTGGGGCTTATAATAAGCGCAATGGGTTGGAACAAACATATAGGGACTTGGGTCTGAAGTGACCAGCCTATTTATCAAAGGGGACCTCTCCAATCGACCGTCAAGGGCTAAAGTAGCGTGTTGCATGTCATGGACTGCTCAGCTACCAGGATTCCGTCCTTAAGCATCACGAGTCACCCACTAGGTGGTCCAATTGGAGTGGGGGTCTTACCTTTCTACAGAGGTTCAGTCGGTGTATTCTATAGCAACAGTTGACAAGGGCGGCCTGTCATTTTGTAACAATCCCTTAATATCAAGAAATACATGTACTTGACGCTTTTTTAATTGTGAGGAAAGACGGTGCACTGAATCAGTTCTATTCACTTTGAAGCCGCTGGTTTTACATGGGAGTGTCTTTCTCCTTGAAAAATTAAAGTACACTGAATCAATCCTATTCACTAAGCTTCAACATGCATACAAAATGAAGTCTAAACATACATCATTGGATGTTACTGAAAACACAGAATTTACACGGGAGTGTCCTTCTCCAAGACGAATACTTTAACAAGAGCTAGTGGTTCATCACTCCCAGTTTTTTAAATAGTGTTTTTTAACAGATTTCTCAAAGTTAACGCATTAAGTTTATAGCTCCTAAAATAAATCTCGTAATCCATTTGGTATTTTTGTTGTGTTTTGTGGTGGGGTTCCTACACTTCACCAAGTGATACAGTCAGCGTATTCTAAACCCCGCCGACAGGGCCTCATATAAGAAGAGGAGGCGCGTGGTGCAATGGTAACCGTCGTAGGAAATGGACTCAGCTACCTGAGTTCAAATCCTGGACGAAGCTGGTTGCATTTCACATAATGTTAATACCCTTAGGAAAGCAATAAATCCAACTATTCTTCCTCCAGCTTTGGGTAAATATCAGGATAGACTTGATTCTTTAATTTTGACTAGACAACCAGTGTAGGAAAAGGAAAACTCTGAATTCAAACCTGTTAAACACCGCTTAAGAAATTTACCCTGTGTCCCACCCTGCATGTACGGAGGGGTTGGTATATATATATATATATATATATATATATATATATATATATATATATATATATAAGAAGAGAAGAGAGGGAGGGTAGATATTTATTAACTTCGGTTTAATTTGTCACATGGCCACAAGAAGGCTAGACGGGCCCGATCAATTGGCTGGTCAATCAAGAATGAATAAAACGAAACGTCTTCGGCATAAAATGACCCAATGGGTTGATACGCCGAAAATCCATCCATCCATCCAACCAACCAACTAACCAACCAGCCAACCAACAAACCACAAGAGTAGGGAATTCACTGTCAATGGTCTGCAAGATAAACGGACAAACAATTTCTCTATAACAGGCGCCCTGAGGCAAAGGAAATGAAAATAAATAAAATTTAAAAAGCTATTTCCAGAAATGAAATAGGATTAATTATTTCCTGAGTTTTTTTTAAAAGCAACGTGACTAAAAATAAATGAATAAAAATTAAAACAAAAAACAAAAAAGATTGGTTCTGGAATTTCCGCCAGCACCCCCCTCCCAGTTGACCTCATGTCAAACTTGGCCTCCACTTCTCTTTCTTTTTACACCCCCCCCCTATCTAAACTTAACCCAAAATTTTGCGGACGTGGACATTTACATTTGAAAGAGAAATGAAATGTTTTGTTTATAAAAGGAAAAAGAATATACAAGGAAATGTGGAAACAGCAATTGTTTGAGACTTGAAGTTGTTTGTTTTATTTCATTTATTTTAATTTTTTTCTCTCCTTTCGTCTCTGGTTCAAATGATGTTGTTTGTGTCCAATGCGAATTTTTGTTTTATTTATTTTTTGAGCCTTTGAAACGTGGAAAGGCAAAGGAGATATGAATCTAAAGTCAACCCGGTTAAATAAAGTACCAGAGTTGTAATAATATATGGGCATTGTTTTATATGAATTAAAAATGTCCAAAAATTAAAAAAAAAAAAATGAAGCAAAGATACGTTCGTATACATACATATATATGTGTACAAATATATACATATATATGTGTGTCTTTGTTTTGTGTGTGTGCGTGTGTATATGGGTGTGTATGTTTATATATATATATATGCATATATATTTGTGCGCGTGTGTATTCATATGTGTATGCATATAAATGAGTGTGTGTTTATGTGTATGTGTGTGTGTGTGTGTGTGTGCGCGCGTGTGTATATATGTGCGTATGTCTGCATATATATGTATATATATGTGTGCACGTGTATATATATATATATATATATATATATATATATATATATATGCTGTGTTGTGTGTGTGTGTGTGTATATACAGAGAAGTTTTTATCCTCCCCCTCTCTCTTTCATCTGGAAGCAGAAAGGGGTAAGAAGGTATAAAGAAATATAGAAGAGGACAGAAAAACAGAGAAATTTAAATAAATAGATATAGGAATAAATGAATGAATGAATGAATGAATGAAGGAAGGAAGGAAGGAAGGAAGGAATATAAGAAAAAGAAATACAAGAAAAGAAAGAAGATAAAATAAATAAAAAAGAAAGAAAAAGAAAAGAGGATGGTAACAGGCAAAGAAAACAAAGTTAAAATTGCCCTCCCACCTAAAAAAAAAAGAAGAAAGAAACGTAAAAATAGGAAATTGGGTATTGTTTTATATGAATGGGTTAGCTCAGTCGGTAGAGCCTTCGGCTAGAAACCACAAGCTTCTAGTTCGATACCCGCCCTCGCCAACTCAGCGTATGAGTAGCACGGTAAAGTAAGGAGCTGATGGTAGGTGTGGCGCTCCACCTCAGACGCTAAAATAATCTCCTTGGTCTAGCGATAGTGAAAATGGGATAGACTCCTTCGCTGCATGCCGATACCGACATTAGGCCGCCCCGATGACTTACTTTTTTACTTATATGAATTAAAAATGTCTTGAAATGAAAAAAGAAGGAAAATTAAGCAAAAATAAACGTAAAAAAGAAAGAAAAAAGGAGGGGGTTTGAAGAAAAGAAATGGGGAAAGAAGGTATGATAATAGAGAGAAAAGGGGGGAGGAATAAAGAGAAGAAAAGAGCGAAAGAATGATAGAGAGAAAAGGAAGAAAAAAAAAGAAGAGAAAATTGTTAAAGACTGATAGTGAGAAAAAAAAGAGGACAAATTTTTTGCATTCCATCTTGGACGATTTGGACAGTCTCATTTTTAACAAGATGATAACGGTCGTACAATTATGGAACGGGAGTATTAATATATAGGTATAAAAAAGAAGGAAAGAAAGAAAATTAAGTGACGAGGTAAATAAAAAGAGAAAAAGAAAAAGAAACCTGCAGAATGGAAATTGGACATTGTTTGATATGAATTAAAAATGTCTAAAAATAAAGAACAAAAAAAAAAAAAAAAAAGAAAAAAGAAAGAAAATGAAACAAAAATAAAAGGTATTATTTATATTTTTCGGACTGTTATCCTCATCTTTATTGTTATATACACAACGTTTCTTCAGGTGTTTCTTATCGAACTCGGAAACTTTCTTGTCGAACTCGAGAGCCTTCATGTCGTATTTAGGAGCATGCATGGGACTTGAAATCGAACCTTTTAGAAGTGAAAAAGGGTCGGAAGAAATGGTGAGGATACAGAGGAAAAGAAGAATAAATATGAAGGAAACTGATGAGGACAGTAAGATAGAGAAATTTAAAGAGAGAAATAAAAGGAAAGGCACACAGAAAAATGAAGTAAGGATTGAAAATGAAGTAGAAAAAAAAGAAAAAAGAGAGAAAGAGAAATGGATGAGAAAAAAAAAAAGGAAGGGGACCAATAGAAAAAGAAAGCATGAATGAAGAAGAAGAAGAAGAAGAAGAAGAAGAAGAAGAAGAAGAAGAAGAAGAAGAAGAAATAAATGGAAGAAAGAGGGGTGATACAGAAAAAAAGAAAAAGTAAAATGAAAGAAATTGAAGAGGACAACAAAATAGAAAAATTTAAAGAAAGAAACTTAAAGAAAGATAAAAGAATTAAGCAATTAAAATGATATAGAGAAAAGAAAGAAAGAAAGAAAGAAAGAAAGAGAAAATAAGAAGAAAAATTAGAGAAACCGAAGATAGAGAAAATCAAAGAAAGAAAAATAAAGACAGAAAGAAAGAAAATTGAAGTAAGGAAAGAAAAGGAAGTAGAAAGAAAGAAAGAAAGAAAGAAAGAAAGAAGAAAGAAGAAAAACAGAGTGGGAAAGGGCGGAAGAAAGAGGTATGATACAGAAAAAAAAAAAGTAAAATGAAAGAAATTGAAGAGGACAACAAAATAGAGAAATTTAAAGAAACAAATTTAAAGAAAGATAAAAGAATTAAGCAATTAAAATGATATAGAAAAAAGAAAGAAAGAAAAAGAAAGAAAGAGAAAATAAGAAGAAAAATTAGAGAAGCCGAAGATAGAGAAAGTTAAAGAAAGAAAAATAAAGACAGAAAGAAAGAAAATTGAAGTAAGGAAAGAAAAGAAAGTAGAAAGAAAGAAAGAAAGAAAGAAAGAAAACAGAAGTGGAAAAAGGGCGGAAGAAGGGGGTATGACACAGAAGAAAAAAAAAGAAGTAAAATGAAAGAAATTGAAGAGGACAGCAAAATAGAAAAATTTGAAGAAAGAAATTTAAAGAAAGATAAAAGAATTAAGCAATCAAAATGATATAGAAAGAAAGAAAGAAAGAAAGAAAAAGAAAGAAAGAAAGAAAATAAGAAGACAAATTAGAGAAACTGAAGATAGAGAAGTTAAAGAAAGAAAAAGAAAAATGAAGTAAGGAAAGAAAGAAAGAAAGAAAGAAAGAAAGAAAGAAAATGAAGAAAATAAATAAAACAAAGGAAGAAAACCAACAGAAAAAGAAAGCACGAACGACGGAAAGAAAAAGAAACGAAGAAGAAGAAAATAAATAAAGGCATTGTAAACAGTGAAAGAAATAAGTTTCATATATCGACCAATCATTCGGTGTGTTGATAAAAGTCTCGTTACATTTTTTCTGTGGATATATTATTTAAATTTTTATAACAAATTCTTTTTTTTAATTTTTTTTCTAATTTTTATTATTTCTATTTTCTAAAGTAAAACAATTTCCACTTTAGCAATGGAAAAAACACCATCTTTCTTTTTTCATCGCATTAATGCTATAAACGTGAAACCAAATTGTAATTGAGATTGGGGGCGAGCGACCCAAGGTCTCGTATTTTGTAATGTTAACACAGATGTTTGGATCTAAATAAGCCATTCTGGCAGACCACACCTAAAAATTGTTTGTCCTAAAAAGAAATTTAATAAGTTGTCAGGGGAAAAAATCACACGGGGTCTAACTACGACCGTTACGACATTTGAAATCAAATTGAGGGAGAGAGAGAGAGAGAAATAATTTTGTTTTCCTAAGATAAAATGTTTCAATTATTCTCCAAACGATTTCAGATTAACATTTTGCGCTCAACGTTTCAGCCGATTGCTCCTTCGGCCTCATTTTGCTGCCTCGAACTCTGAGATTAAGCTTCTATTTTAAAATTATTATCCCCATTTTTTAGTTTTCTCTAAGATTAACAGATACGCCATTTCTTTACGACAGACGCCTCTCAGGAAGGAAATAATAAATAAAAATCAAAAACTTTCTAGAAGTGAAACAAATTATTTCCTGAAATATTTTGTCAAAAACATTCATATATATATATATATATATATATATATATATATATATATATATATATATATATCTTTTACTCTTCTGGGCTTTTCTTTTTTTCATTTTTACCAAGGTGAAGTTTGATAGTATAGTTTTACTAACTATTCGCCTTTTTTTCTTACCGCAAGGTTTACTAATAAGATTAGTATATATATATGTGTGTGTGTGTGTGTGTGTGTGTGTGTGTGTGTGTGTGTGTGTGTGTGTATGTTATACATATAATTTGGCGTGGCATTTCCGCTAACACGCCCTCACCATCAGTTGACCTCATGTCACACTTGGCCACTTATTTTTCTCCAGCAACTTTCTTGGAGTTTCTAGAGGAGAGAAACCATATTTATAGATTACGAGCAGAAATGTGACACGAGGTCAATTTCTTAAGCAGAGTTTAACATATTTGAATTCAGAGTTTTCCTTGTACTCGACTGATTACCTAGCCATGGTTAAATAGCTCAGTCTGACCTACAATATACCCAGAGCTGGAGGGAGAGTAGTTGGATGCATATATTTTACAATATTAGCGCTATGTGAAATGCAATCAGCTTCGCCCAGATTTGATCTCCCGTCGACGAGTCCATTTCCTACACCCTCAATAGTGGCGTATAGGTGGTTATTGTCACAGGGTGATCCTACTATGGCATAAGAATTACCCCCTGCCCAAGAGAACTATTTGCAATACATTTCTATTGGGAATCATTTGTATATATATATATATATATATATATATATATATATATATATATATATATATATATATATATATATATATATATATATATATGGAGGATTGAGAATACATTCAACGTTTATTTTTTATTAAATTCAGTTTTTTTTACATAAGGAGACAATGAACGTAATAGCGCGATATATATATATATATATATATATATATATATATATATATATATATATATGGTCCCCGCTCTTTCATCCAATCTTTTCTAATTGTAATATCTTTATTTTAACAAATTACAATAAAGAAATAGATACAAGAAAGTAAAAAAAACTGTGCTACCAAACCGCATATATATATATATATATATATATATATATATACCTGTTACGGTCCTGGATTAGAAAAGGTAATAGTTGATTTTTTTGTGTCATTCTGCCGAAAAATATGTAAAATGTTTCAATGAAATTTTTGTATAGTGATTAAAATGTTATAGATTTATATAAAGTTTTTACAACTACGAGAAAGTATATAATTATTTTATTAATTTTTCTTTAGAAATTAAGATACTTACTGCTAAAGGGTTGTGAAAGTCGCATGTTTACTATTTAAATCCAATAGTGAAGTTTCAATTGGGGAGTGTGGAGTCCTTCATCGCCATTACTCCCTGGTCCACTCTGACCCGGAGTGCTAGTACCTGTTAGAGTCCCATCTATTCCTTAAATAGAAAAAATAGTTTAAAATATGTTTTTAATTCAGTTTTAAAAAATTGTTTAATACCCATCAAGAATGAATTTTAAAAAAATCTTCGGCATGCAATAACCCATCAAGCGTTGACATGCCGTAAAATCCATCTATCCATCCATCCATCCATCCAACCAACTCGGAGTAGTAGTATCTTTTTAGGGTCCCATCTATGGATTAAATAGAAAAATTTAGTTTAATATATGTTTTTAAAAATTGAGTTTAAAAAAATATTGAATACCCATTAAGAATGAATAAAACATAACGTCTTCGGCATAAAATAACCCAATAAGCGTTGACACGCCTGAAAACCAACCAACCAACCAACCAACCAACCAACTATTTGAATCTAGTGTAATAATAAAACATACTTACCGTCAAAAATTCTTAATATATTTGTGTAAGAAAATAAATCTAGAAGAAAGACGATAAAGCAGATAGCCTTAACTTCCCGTAAATACATCCACTTTGGTTTTAGAAAGAGAGATAGAGAAAAAAATAAAAAGATCGCTACGCTGTGAACAGGATTCGAACCTGTGCGGGAATATCCCATTGGATTTCGAGTCCAACGCCTTAACCACTCGGCCATCACAGCTGGACGATTCATAGCACTTAATCTTTTCTATTATTCTTTATAAGCACGTGGGCCGTGACTAACGGAGTCGATTAGCCCGTTGTAGTGTTGACTAAGCTGAGAATTAGTCTATGCTAATAGACATTAGTGGGATCTGCGCCATTATTACTGTAGTTAGTGAATCCTCACCGAGTGCACCCACCCACAATCACCTGTAATCTTATGCCAAATTCTGCTAAGCATGGTAAGTATATTAGGGCCCTTCATTACTGAGAAATAGTTAGGAAGGGGGCGGTATAGGTGAGTCAGAAAAGTACCCACTGAGAAATCGCAATGTTCCTGCTTCGGTGCTGTCCCCGCCAAATCAGCGCATGATTAGCAGAAATTGGATAATCTGATATATGTGCGGTGAAGTGGGGAGCTGACTGTAAACTTAGCGCTCCACCTCAGCAGAAAAAACAATCCCCCCTGTCTAGTGCTAGCAAAAAGGGGATAGACTCCCTCGCTGTCCAGCTGATACCGACAATAGGCCATTCCTCCAACAAACATTTTAGTTAGGAAGTTGATATCGAAAACAATTACAACTTCAGTGAGTTGGAAGGTGTAATGCTTATAAAACTAGGTTAGCTTGGCAAAAATTAATGAGGTTGATTTTCACTGGGTGCCCCAATACTTCTAACTTCAAACTAGACTAAGACTACTATAAAGAATTCGTTCTTCACTAAGTGTCTCCAGACATCCGAAAGAAAATAAATTCTCTTTTAAATTCTAGCGATTTCCACAGAAGGTTACGGAGAGGGTGGTATCCTCAGCAACAAGGAAGTCGAAGTAAAAAATCACCCCTAAACTAAACAATTATAACTGAGAGGATGGACCAGAAGATTCCAGGTTCGAATACTGGCAAGCTCAAATTTGTTTTTTTTTAATACGGTAAATGTTTTTAAGCCGTTATAATGCTTTTTTTTCTTTCAAATTAACTCAGCTGTTAATTTGGATTAACGTCACAAAATAATTTTTAAGTGGTATAACAATATCATAAGGATTTTCCCAGTATATTCGTCCCATGTCAGAATGAAATTTTGTATGAAGAATTTATTTTGTAAGTTCCTAAATGCCGAACTAGGATTGTGGCGCAATTAATAACGCATCTGACCATCGGTGGCCTCGATCTGACGCCAGGTCAGAAGATTCCAGATGTGGAATCATGGTCAAAGTACATTTTTATACAGATAAAAGATTTTAAGCTGTTATAATCCTTCTTTTTTTATTCAAATTTACTCAACAGTTATTTTGGATTAACGTCACAAAAGAATTTGTCAATGGTATATAAATATCATAAGGATTTACTCACGATAATCGTCCGATGTAAAAGTAAGATTTAGTATTAGGAATTTTTTGTAAAAACCGGAATGAAGATCTCAGGTTTGGGCGCAATGGGTAACGTGTTTGACTAGAGTAACAGGATTCGTGTTTCGAATCCTGTTAGGCTGGAAGTATTTTGTTCTTACAATAAGCGTTGTTTAACCTGTTATAATGTTTTTTTTTAGTCAAATTTACTCAACACTTAATTTGGATTAACAGCAAAAGAAATTTTCAATGTTATAACAATATCATGAGGATTTACTCACGATAATCGTCCCATGTCAAAGTAAAATTTAGTATTAAGAATTTTTTTGAAAACAACTGATCTGGCCTTGTGGCGCAATCGATAACGCGACTGACTACGGATCAGAAGATTCCTGGTGCGAATCCTGACAAGCTCGAAGTTTTATTTTTTTATACAATAAGCGGTTTTTAAGCTGTTATAATGTCTTTTTTTAATCATATTTAATCAACTGTTTATTTGGATTAGCGTCACAAAAGAAATTATCAATGGTATAACAATATCATAAGGATTTACTCACGATAATCGTGAATTAAGAATTTTTTGGAAATAGACGTAAAGCCGATCTGGGCTTGTGGCGCAATGGTTAATGCCTCTGACTTCGGATCAGCGGATTCCAGGTTCGAATCCTGGCAATCTCGAAGTTTTATTTTTTATACAATAAGCGGTTTTTTAGCGGTTATAATGTCTTTTTTTATTCATATTTAATCAACTGTTTATTTGGATTAGCGTCACAAAATAAATTTTCAGTGGTATAATCTGGGCTTGTGGCGCAATGGATAACGCGTCTGACTACGGATCAGAAGATTCCAGGTTCGAATCCTGGCAAGCTCGAAGTTTTTTATTTTTTTTATACAATAAGCGGTTTTTAAGCTGTTATGTCTATTTTTATTCATATTTAATCAACTGTTTATTTGGATTAACGTCACAAAAAATTTTCAATGGTATAACAATATCATAAGGATTTACTCACGATAAGCGTCCCATGTTAAAGTGAAATTTAATATTAAATTTTTTTTGGAAATACCCGTAATGCCGATCCTGCTTGTGGCGCAATGGGTAACGCGTCTCACTACGGATCAGAAGATTCCAGGTTCGAACCCTGGCAGCTCGAAGTTTTATTTTTTTATACAATAAGCGGTTTTTAAGCTGTTATGTCTATTTTATCCCATATTTACTCAACTGTTAATTTGGATTAGAGTCATAAAAGAAATTTTCAAGGGTATAAGAATATCATAAGGATTTACTCACGATAATCGTCCGATGTTAAAGTGAAATTTAGTATTAAATTTGTTTTGGAAATTGCTGTAATGGCGATCTGGGCTTGTGGCGCAATGGATAACGCGTCTCACTACGGATCAGAAGATACCAGGTTCGACTCCTGGCAAACACGAAGTTTTATTTTTTTATACAATAAGTGGTTTTTAAGCTGTTATAATGTCTTTATTATTGATATTTACTCAACTGTTAATTTGGATTAACGTTACAAAATAAATTTTCAATGGTATAAGAATATCATAAGGATTTACTCACGATAATCGTCCGATGTTAAAGTGAAATTTAGTATTAAATTTTTTTGGGAAATTGCTATAATGGCGATCTGGGCTTGCGGCGCAATGGATAACGCGTCTGACTACGGATCAGAAGATTCCATGTCCGAATCCTGGCAAGCTCGAAATTTTATTTTTTTTATACAATAAGCGGTTTTTAAGCTGTTATGTCTATTTTTATCCCATATTTACTCAACTGTTAATTTGGATTAGAGTCATAAAAGAAATTTTCAAAGGTATAAGAATATCATAAGGATTTACTCACGATAATCGTCCGATGTTAAAGTGAAATTTAGTATTAAATTTTTTTTGGAAATGCTCATACTGCCGATCTGGGCTTGTGGCGCAATGGATAACGCGTCTGACTACGGATTAGAAGATTCCAGGTTCGACTCCTGGCATTCACGAAGTTTTATTTTTTATACAATAAGTGGTTTTTAAGCTGTTATAATGTCTTTTTTATTGATATTTACTCAACTGTTAATTTGGATTAACGTTACAAAATAAATTTTCAATGGTATAACAATATCATAAGGATTTACTCACGATAATCGTCCGCTGTTAAAGTGAAATTTAGTATTAAATTTTTTTTGGAAATTGTTATAATGGCGATCTGGCTTGTGGCACAATGGATAACGCGTCTCACTACGGATCAGAAGATTCCATGTTCGAATCCTGGCAAGCTCGAAGTTTTATTTTTTTTTATACAATAAGCGGTTTTTAAGCTGTTATGTCTATTTTTATTCATATTTAATCAACTGTTTATTTGGATTAACGTCACAAAAGAAATTATCAATGGTATAACAATATCATAAGGATTTACTCAAGATAAGCGTCCGATGTTAAAGTGAAATTTAGTATTAATTTTTTTTTTAAATACACGTAATGCCGAACTGGGCTTGTGGCGCAATGGATAACGCGTCTGACTACGGATAAGAAGATTCCAGGTTCGAATCCTAGCAAGCTCGAAGTTTTATTTTTTTATACAATAAGCGGTTTTTAAGCTGTTATGTCTATTTTTATTCATATTTAATCAACTGTTTATTTGGATTAACGTCAGAGAAGAAATTTTCAATGGTATAAAATATCATAAGGATTTACTCACGATAATCGTCCCATGTTAAAGTGAAATTTAGTATTAAATTTGTTTTGGAAATACCCGTAATGCCGATCTGTGCTTGTTGCGCAATGGGTAACGCGTCTGACTACCGATCAGAAGATACTAGGTTCGACTCCTGGCAATCACGAAGTTTTATTTTTTTATACAATAAGTGGTTTTTAAGCTGTTATAATGTCTTTTTTATTGATATTTACTCAACTGTTAATTTGGATTAACGTTACAAAATAAATTTTCAACGGTATAACAATATCATAAGGATTTACTCACGATAATCGTCCTCTGTTAAAGTGAAATTTAGTATTAAATTTTTTTTGGAAATACCCATAATGCCGATCTGGGCTTGTGGCGCAATGGATAACGCGTCTGACTACGGATCAGAAGATTCCAGGTTCGAATCCTGGCAAGCTCGAAGTTTTATTTTTTTTATACAATAAGCGGTTTTTAAGCTGTTATGTCTATTTTTATCCCATATTTACTCAACTGTTAATTTGGATTAGAGTCATAAAAGAAATTTTCAAAGGTATAAGAATATCATAAGGATTTACTCACGATAATCGTCCGCTGTTAAAGTGAAATTTAGTATTAAATTTTTTTTGGAAATACCCGTAATGCCGATCTGGGCTTGTGGCGCAATGGATAACGCGTCTGACTACGGATCAGAAGATTCCAGGTTCGAATCCTGGCAAGCTCGAAGTTTTATTTTTTTTTATACAATAAGCGGTTTTTAAGCTGTTATGTCTATTTTTATTCATATTTAATCAACTATTTATTTGGATTAACGTCACAAAAGAAATTTTCAATGGTATAACAATATCATAAGGATTTACTCAAGATAAGCGTCCGCTGTTAAAGTGAAATTTAGTATTAATTTTTTTTTTTTGAAATACACGTTATGCCGAACTGGGCTTGTGGCGCAATGGATAACGCGTCTGACTACGGATCAGAAGATTCCAGGTTCGAATCCTGGCAAGCTCGAAGTTTTATTTTTATACAATAAGCGGTTTTTAAGCTGTTATAATGTCCTTTTTTATTGATATTTACTCAACTGTTAATTTGGATTAGCGTCATAAAAGAAATTTTCAATGGTATAACAATATCATAAGGATTTACTCACGATAATCGTCCGATGTTAAAGTGAAATTTAGTATTAAATTTTTTTTGGAAATACCTGTAATGCCGATCTGGGCTTGTGGCGCAATGGATAACGCGTCTGACTACGGATCAGAAGATTCCAGGTTCGAATCCTGGCAAGCTCGAAGTTTTATTTTTTTTTATACAATAAGCGGTTTTTAAGCTGTTATGTCTATTTTTATTCATATTTAATCAAGTGTTTATTTGGATTAACGTCACAAAAGAAATTTTCAATGGTATAACAATATCATAAGGATTTACTCAAGATAAGCGTCCGCTGTTAAAGTGAAATTTAGTATTAATTTTTTTTTTTTGAAATACACGTTATGCCGAACTGGGCTTGTGGCGCAATGGATAACGCGTCTGACTACGGATCAGAAGATTCCAGGTTCGAATCCTGGCAAGCTCGAAGTTTTATTTTTTATACAATAAGCGGTTTTTAAGCTGTTATAATGTCTTTTTTTTATTGATATTTACTCAACTGTTAATTTGGATTAGCGTCATAAAAGAAATTTTCAATGGTATAACAATATCATAAGGATTTACTCACGATAATCGTCCGATGTTAAAGTGAAATTTAGTATTAAATTTTTTTTGGAAATACCTGTAATGCCGATCTGGGCTTGTGGCGCAATGGATAACGCGTCTGACTACGGATCAGAAGATTCCAGGTTCGAATCCTGGCAAGCTCGAAGTTTTATTTTTTTTTATACAATAAGCGGTTTTTAAGCTGTTATGTCTATTTTTATTCATATTTAATCAAGTGTTTATTTGGATTAACGTCACAAAAGAAATTTTCAATGGTATAACAATATCATAAGGATTTACTCAAGATAAGCGTCCGATGTTAAAGTGAAATTTAGTATTAATTTTTTTTTTTGAAATACACGTTATGCCGAACTGGGCTTGTGGCGCAATGGATAACGCGTCTGACTACGGATCAGAAGATTCCAGGTTCGAATCCTGGCAAGCTCGAAGTTTTATTTTTTATACAATAAGCGGTTTTTAAGTTGTTATAATGTCTTTTTTTATTGATATTTACTCAACTGTTAATTGGATTAACGTCACAAAAGAAATTTTCAATGGTATAACAATATCATAAGGATTTACTCACGATAAGCGTCCCATGTTAAAGTGAAATTTAATATTAAATTTGTTTTGGAAATACCCGTAATGCCGATCTGTGCTTGTGGCGCAATGGGTAACGCGTCTGACTACCGATCAGAAGATACTAGGTTCGACTCCTGGCAATCACGAAGTTTTATTTTTTTATACAATAAGTGGTTTTTAAGCTGTTATAATGTCTTTTTTATTGATATTTACTCAACTGTTAATTTGGATTAACGTTACAAAATAAATTTTCAACGGTATAACAATATCATAAGGATTTACTCACGATAATCGTCCGATGTTAAAGTGAAATTTAGTATTAAATTTTTTTTGGAAATACCCATAATGCCGATCTGGGCTTGTGGCGCAATGGATAACGCGTCTGACTACGGATCAGAAGATTCCGGGTTCGAATCCTGGCAAGCTCGAAGTTTTATTTTTTTATACAATAAGCGGTTTTTAAGCTGTTATGTCTATTTTTATTCATATTTAATCAACTGTTTATTTGGATTAACGTCACAGAAGAAATTTTCAATGGTATAACAATACCATAAGGATTTACTCACGATAAGCGTCCCATGTTAAAGTGAAATTTAGTATTAAATTTGTTTGGGAAATACACGTAATGCCTATCTGGGCTTGTGGCGCAATGGATAACGCGTCTGACTACGGATCAGAAGATACCAGGTTCGAATCCTGGCAAGCTCGAAGTTTTATTTTTTATACAATAAGCGGTTTTTAAGTTGTTATAATGTCTTTTTTATTGATATTTACTCAACTGTTAATTTGGATTAGCGTCATAAAAGAAATTTTCAATGGTATAACAATATCATAAAGATTTACTCACGATAATCGTCCGATGTTAAAGTGAAATTTAGTATTAAATTTTTTTTGGAAATTGTTATAATGGCGATCTGGGCTTGTGGCGCAATGGATAACGCGTCACACTACGGATCAGAAGATTCCATGTTCGAATCCTGGCAAGCTCGAAGTTTTATTTTTTTTATACAATAAGCGGTTTTTAAGCTGTTATGTCTATTTTTATCCCATATTTACTCAACTGTTAATTTGGATTAGAGTCATAAAAGAAATTTTCAAAGGTATAAGAATATCATAAGGATTTACTCACGATAATCGTCCGATGTTAAAGTGAAATTTAGTATTAAATTTTTTTTGGAAATGCTCATACTGCCGATCTGGGCTTGTGGCGCAATGGATAACGCGTCTGACTACGGATCAGAAGATTCCAGGTTCGACTCCTGGCAATCACGAAGTTTTATTTTTTTTATACAATAAGTGGTTTTTAAGCTGTTATAATGTCTTTTTTATTGATATTTACTCAACTGTTAATTTGGATTAACGTTACAAAATAAATTTTCAACGGTATAACAATATCATAAGGATTTACTCACGATAATCGTCCGCTGTTAAAGTGAAATTTAGTATTAAATTTTTTTTGGAAATACCCGTAATGCCGATCTGGGCTTGTGGCGCAATGGATAACGCGTCTGACTACGGATCAGAAGATTCCAGGTTCGAATCCTGGCAAGCTCGAAGTTTTATTTTTTTTTATACAATAAGCGGTTTTTAAGCTGTTATGTCTATTTTTATTCATATTTAATCAACTATTTATTTGGATTAACGTCACAAAAGAAATTTTCAATGGTATAACAATATCATAAGGATTTACTCAAGATAAGCGTCCGCTGTTAAAGTGAAATTTAGTATTAATTTTTTTTTTTTGAAATACACGTTATGCCGAACTGGGCTTGTGGCGCAATGGATAACGCGTCTGACTACGGATCAGAAGATTCCAGGTTCGAATCCTGGCAAGCTCGAAGTTTTATTTTTTATACAATAAGCGGTTTTTAAGCTGTTATAATGTCCTTTTTTTTATTGATATTTACTCAACTGTTAATTTGGATTAGCGTCATAAAAGAAATTTTCAATGGTATAACAATATCATAAGGATTTACTCACGATAATCGTCCGATGTTAAAGTGAAATTTAGTATTAAATTTTTTTTGGAAATACCTGTAATGCCGATCTGGGCTTGTGGCGCAATGGATAACGCGTCTGACTACGGATCAGAAGATTCCAGGTTCGAATCCTGGCAAGCTCGAAGTTTTATTTTTTTTTATACAATAAGCGGTTTTTAAGCTGTTATGTCTATTTTTATTCATATTTAATCAAGTGTTTATTTGGATTAACGTCACAAAAGAAATTTTCAATGGTATAACAATATCATAAGGATTTACTCAAGATAAGCGTCCGATGTTAAAGTGAAATTTAGTATTAAATTTGTTTGGGAAATACCCGTAATGCCTATCTGGGCTTGTGACGCAATGGATAACGCGTCTGGCTACGGATCAGAAGATTCCAGGTTCGAATCCTGGCAAGCTCGAAGTTTTATTTTTTATACAATAAGCGCTTTTTAAGTTTTTATAATGTCTTTTTTTATTGATATTTACTCAACTGTTAATTTGGATTAGCGTCATAAAAGAAATTTTCAATGGTATAACAATATCATAAGGATTTACTCACGATAATCGTCCGATGTTAAAGTGAAATTTAGTATTAAATTTTTTTTGGAAATACCCGTAATGCCGAACTGGGCTTGTGGCGCAATGGATAACGCGTCTTACTACGGATCAGAAGATTCCAGGTTCGAATCCTGGCAAGCTCGGAGTTTTATTTTTTTTATACAATAAGCTGTTTTTAAGCTGTTATGTCTATTTTTATTCATATTTAATCAACTGTTTATTTGGATTAACGTCACAAAATAAATTTTCAATGGTATAACAATATCATAAGGATTTACTCAAGATAAGCGTCCGATGTTAAAGTGAAATTTAGTATTAATTTTTTTTTTTGAAATACACGTTATGCCGAACTGGGCTTGTGGCGCAATGGATAACGCGTCTGACTACGGATCAGAAGATTCCAGGTTCGAATCCTGGCAAGCTCGAAATTTTATTTTTTATACAATAAGCGGTTTTTAAGCTGTTATAATGTCCTTTTTTTATTGATATTTACTCAACTGTTAATTTGGATTAGCGTCATAAAAGAAATTTTCAATGGTATAACAATATCATAAGGATTTACTCACGATAATCGTCCGATGTTAAAGTGAAATTTAGTATTAAATTAGTTTTGGAAATTGCTATAATGGCGATCTGGGCTTGTGGCGCAATGGATAACGCGTCTGACTACCGATCAGAAGATACCAGGTTCGACTCCTGGCAATCACAAAGTTTTATTTTTTTATACAATAAGTGGTTTTTAAGCTGTTATAATGTCTTTTTTATTGATATTTACTCAACTGTTAATTTGGATTAACGTTACAAAATAAATTTTCAATGGTATAACAATATCATAAGGATTACTCACGATAATCGTCCGATGTTAAAGTGAAATTTAGTATTAAATTTTTTTTTTTGGAAAATGCCGTAATGCCGATCTGGGCTTGTGGTGCAATGGATAACGCGTCTGACTACGGATCAGAAGATTCCAGGTGCGAAACCTGGCGAGCTCGAAGTTTCATTTTTTATACAATAAGCGCTTTTTAAGCTGTTATAATGTCTTTTTTATTGATATTTACTCAACTGTTAATTTGGATTAACGTCACAAAAGAAATTTTCAATGGTATAACAATATCATAAGTATTTACTCACGATAATCGTCCGATGTTAAAATGAAATTTAGTATTAAATTTTTTTTGGAAATATCCGTAATGCCCATCTGGGCTTGTGGCGCAATGGATAACGCGTCTGATCTACGGATCAGAAGATTCCAGGTTCGAATCCTGGCAAGCTCGAAGTTTTATTTTTTTTTATACAATAAGCGGTTTTTAAGCTGTTATGTCTATTTTTATTCATATTTAATCAACTGTTTATTTGGATTAACGTCACAAAAGAAATATTCAATGGTATAACAATATCATAAGGATTTACTCACGGTAAGCGTCCGATGTTAAAGTGAAATTTAGTATTAAATTTTTTTTTGGAAATGCACGTTATGCCGATCTGGTCTTGTGGCGCAATGGATAACGCGTCTGACTACGGATCAGAAGATTCCAGGTTCGAATCCTGTCAAGCACGAAGTTTTATTTTTTTATACAATAAGCGGTTTTTAAGCTGTTATAATGTCTTTTTTATTGATATTTACTCAAATGTTAATTTGGATTAACGTTACAAAATAAATTTTCAATGGTATAACAATATCATAAGGATTTACTCACGATAATCGTCCGCTGTTAAAGTGAAATTTAGTATTAAATTTTTTTTGGAAATGCTCATACAGCCGATCTGGGCTTGTGGCGCAATGGATAACGCGTCTGACTACGATCAGAAGATTCCAGGTTCGACTCCTGGCAATCACGAAGTTTTATTTTTTTATACAATAAGCGGTTTTTAAGCTGTTTTAATGTCTTTTTTATTGATATTTACTCAACTGTTAATTTGGATTAACGTCACAAAAGAAATTTACAATGGTATAACAATATCATAAGGATTTACTCACGATAAGCGTCCCATGTTAAAGTGAAATTTAATATTAAATTTGTTTTGGAAATACCCGTAATGCCGATCTGTGCTTGTGGCGCAATGTTAACGCGTCTGACTACGGATCAAAGCATTCCAGGTTCGAATCTTGGCAAGCTCGAAGTTTTATTTTTTATACAATAAGCGGTTTTTAAGCTGTTATAATGTCCTTTTTTTATTGATATTTACTCAACTGTTAATTTGGATTAGCGTCATAAAAGAAATTTTCAATGGTATAACAATATCATAAGGATTTACTCACGATAATCGTCCGATGTTAAAGTGAAATTTAGTATTAAATTTTTTTTTTTGAAATTGCCGTATTGCCGATCTGGGCTTGTGGCGCAATGGATAACGCGTCTGACTACGGATCAGAAGATTCCAGGTTCGAATCCTGGCAAGCTCGAAGTTTTATTTTTTTTATATAATAAGCGGTTTTTAAGCTGTTATGTCTATTTTTATCCCATATTTACTCAACTGTTTATTTGGATTAACATCATAAAAGAAATTAACAGCGGTATAATCTGGGATTGTGGCGCAATGGATAACGCGTCTGACTACGGATCAGAAGATTCCAGGTTCGTATCCTGGCAAGCTCGAAGTTTTATTTTTTATACAATAAGCGGTTATAATGTCTTTTTTTTTATTCATATTTAATCAACTGTTTATTTGGATTAGCGTCACAAAAGAAATTTTCAATGGTATAACAATATCATAAGGATTTACTCACGATAATCGTCCCACGTCAAAGTGATATTCAGTATTAAGAATTTTTTGGAAATAGCCGTAAAGCCGATCTGGGCTTGTGGTTCAATGTAAAAGATTCCAGGTTCGAATCCTGGCAAGTTCGTAGAATTTTTATACTATACAATAAGCGTTTTTTAAGATGTTATAATGGTTTATTTATTCAAATTTACTCAACTGTCAATTTAGATTAACGTCACCAAAGAATTTTCCAAAGATATAACAATATCATAAGGATTTTCTCCCTCTATTCGTCCCATGTAAAAGTGAACTTTAGTATTCAAATTTTTTGTGGCGCTATGGATAACGCGTGTGACTATCAATATCAGAAAATTCCAGGTTCAAATCCGCGTAAGCTTGAATCAACTTTTTTTATACGGTACGCTTCTTTTAAGCTATTATAATGTTTTGTTTTATTCAAATTTACTCAACTCATAATTTGGATTAACGTCACCAAAGAATTTTTCAATGGTATAACAATATCATTAAGTTCAGCATATGTCAAAGTGAAATTTAGTTTTAGATAAATGCGTCTAAAATTTTATTTCAGATAACGCGTCTGACTACGGATCAGAAGATTCCCGGTGCGAATCCTGGCAAGCTCGAAGTTTTTTTTTTTTTTATACAATAAGCGGTTTTTAAGCTGTTATGTCTATTTTTATTCATATTTAATCAACTGTTTATTTGGATTAACGCCACAAAAGAAATTTTCAATGGTATAACAATATCATAAGGATTTACTCACGATAAGCGTCCCATGTTAAAGTGAAATTTAGTATTAAATTTGTTTGGGAAATACCCGTAATGCCGTTCTGGGCTTGTGGCGCAATGGATAACGCGTCTGACTACGGATCAGAAGATTCCAGGTTCGAATCCTGGCAAGCTCGAAGTTTTATTTTTTATACAATAAGCGGTTTTTAAGCTGTTATAATGTATTTTTTTATTGATATTTACTCAACTGTTAATTTGGATTAGCTTCATAAAAGAAATTTTCAATGGTATAACAATATCATAGGGATTTACTCAGGATAAGCGTCCGATGTTAAAGTGAAATTTAGTATTAAATTTTTTTTGGAAATGCTCGTAATGCCGATCTGGGCTTGTTGTTCAATGGATAACGCGTCTGACTACGGATCAGAAGATTCCAGGTTCGAATCCTGGCAAGCTCGAAGTTTTTATTTTTTTATACAATAAGCGGTTTTTAAGCTGTTATAATGTCTTTTTTATTGATATTTACTCAACTGTTAATTTGGATTAACGCCACAAAAGAAATTTTCAATGGTATAACAATATCATAAGGATTTACTCACGATAAGCGTCCCATGTTAAAGTGCAATTTAGTATTAAATTTGTTTTGGAAATAGCCTTAATTTCGATCTGGGCTTGTGGCGCAATGGATAACGTGTCTGACTACGGATCAGAAGATTCCAGGTTCGAATCTTGGCAAGCTCGAAGTTTTATTTTTTATACAATAAGCGGTTTTTAAGCTGTGATAATGTCCTTTTTTTATTGATATTTACTCAACTGTTAATTTGGATTAGCGTCATAAAAGAAATTTTCAATGGTATAACAATATCATGAGGATTTACTCACGATAATCGTCCGATGTTAAAGTGAAATTTAGTATTAAATTTTTTTTGGAAATGCTCGTAATGCCGATCTGGGCTTGTTGTTCAATGGATAACGCGTCTGACTACGGATCAGAAGATTCCAGGTTCGAATCCTGGCAAGCTCGAAGTTTTATTTTTTTATACAATAAGCGGTTTTTAAGCTGTTATGTCTATTTTTATTCATATTTAATCAACTGTTTATTTGGATTAACGTCACAGAAGAAATTTTCAATGGTATAACAATATCATAAGGATTTACTCACGATAAGCGTCCCATGTTAAAGTGAAATTTAGTATTAAATTTGTTTGGGAAATACACGTAATGCCGATCTGGGCTTGTGGCGCAATGGATAACGCGTCTGACTACGGATCAGAAGATTCCAGGTTCGAATCCTGGCAAGCTCGAAGTTTTATTTTTTATACAATAAGCGGTTTTTAAGTTGTTATAATGTCTTTTTTTATTGATATTTACTCAACTGTTAATTTGGATTAGCGTCATAAAAGAAATTTTCAATGGTATAACAATATCATAAAGATTTACTCACGATAATCGTCCGATGTTAAAGTGAAATTTAGTATTAAATTTTTTTTGGAAATTGTTAATGGCGATCTGGGCTTGTGGCGCAATGGATAACGCGTCACACTACGGATCAGAAGATTCCATGTTCGAATCCTGGCAAGCTCGAAGTTTTATTTTTTTTTATACAATAAGCGGTTTTTAAGCTGTTATGTCTATTTTTATCCCATATTTACTCAACTGTTAATTTGGATTAGAGTCATAAAAGAAATTTTCAAAGGTATAAGAATATCATAAGGATTTACTCACGATAATCGTCCGATGTTAAAGTGAAATTTAGTATTAAATTTTTTTTGGAAATGCTCATACTGCCGATCTGGGCTTGTGGCGCAATGGATAACGCGTCTGACTACGGATCAGAAGATTCCAGGTTCGACTCCTGGCAATCACGAAGTTTTATTTTTTTATACAATAAGTGGTTTTTAAGCTGGTATAATGTCTTTTTTATTGATATTTACTCAACTGTTAATTGGATTAACGTTACAAAATAAATTTTCAACGGTATAACAATATCATAAGGATTTACTCACGATAATCGTCCGCTGTTAAGGTGAAATTTAGTATTAAATTTTTTTTGGAAATACCCGTAATGCCGATCTGGGCTTGTGGCGCAATGGATAACGCGTCTGACTACGGATCAGAAGATTCCAGGTTCGACTCCTGGCAAGCTCGAAGTTTTATTTTTTTATACAATAAGCGGTTTTTAAGCTGTTATAATGTCCTTTTTTTATTGATATTTACTCAACTGTTAATTTGGATTAGCGTCATAAAAGAAATTTTCAATGGTATAACAATATCATAAGGATTTACTCACGATAATCGTCCGATGTTAAAGTGAAATTTAGTATTAAATTTTTTTTGGAAATACCTGTAATGCCGATCTGGGCTTGTGGCGCAATGGATAACGCGTCTGACTACGGATCAGAAGATTCCAGGTTCGAATCCTGGCAAGCTCGAAGTTTTATTTTTTATACAATAAGCGCTTTTTAAGTTGTTATAATGTCTTTTTTTATTGATATTTACTCAACTGTTAATTTGGATTAGAGTCATAAAAGAAATTTTCAATGGTATAATATCATAAGGATTTACTCACGATAATCGTCCGATGTTAAAGTGAAATTTAGTATTTTTTTTTGGAAATACCCGTAAAACTGGCTTTGGCGCAATGGATAACGCGTCTTACTACGGATCAGTAGATTCCAGGTTCGAATCCTGGCAAGCTCGAAGTTTTATTTTTTTTTATACAATAAGCTGTTTTTAAGCTGTTATGTCTATTTTTATTCATATTTAATCAACTGTTTATTTGGATTAACGTCACAAAATAAATTTTCAATGGTATAACAATATCATAAGGATTTACTCAAGATAAGCGTCCGATGTTAAAGTGAAATTTAGTATTAATTTTTTTTTTTAAATACACGTTATGCCGAACTGGGCTTGTGGCGCAATGGATAACGCGTCTGACTACGGATCAGAAGATTCCAGGTTCGAATCCTGGCAAGCTCGAAGTTTTATTTTTTATACAATAAGCGGTTTTTAAGCTGTTATAATGTCCTTTTTTTATTGATATTTACTCAACTGTTAATTTGGATTAGCTTCATAAAAGAAATTTTCAATGGTATAACAATATCATAGGGATTTACTCAGGATAAGCGTCCGATGTTAAAGTGAAATTTAGTATTAAATTTTTTTTGGAAATGCTCGTAATGCCGATCTGGGCTTGTTGTTCAATGGATAACGCGTCTGACTACGGATCAGAAGATTCCAGGTTCGAATCCTGGCAAGCTCGAAGTTTAATTTTTTTTATACAATAAGCGGTTTTTAAGCTGTTATAATGTCTTTTTTATTGATATTTACTCAACTGTTAATTTGGATTAACGCCACAAAAGAAATTTTCAATGGTATAACAATATCATAAGGATTTACTCACGATAAGCGTCCCATGTTAAAGTGCAATTTAGTATTAAATTTGTTTTGGAAATAGCCTTAATTTCGATCTGGGCTTGTGGCGCAATGGATAACGTGTCTGACTACGGATCAGAAGATTCCAGGTTCGAATCCTGGCAAGCTCGAAGTTTTATTTTTTATACAATAAGCGGTTTTTCAGCTGTTATAATGTCTTTTTTTAATCATCTTTAATCAACTGTTAATTTGGATTAGCGTCACAAAAGAAATTATCAATGGTATAACAAGATCATAAGGATTTACTCACGATAATCATGAATTAAGAATTTTTTGGAAATAGACGTAAAGCCGATCTGGGCTTGTGGCGCAATGGATAACGCGTCTGACTTCGGATCAGCGCATTCCAGGTTCGAATCCTGGCAATCTCGAGGTTTTATTTTTTATACAATAAGCGGTTTTTTAGCGGTTATAATGTCTTTTTTTATTCATATTTAATCAACTGTTTATTTGGATTAGCGTCACAAAAGAAATTTTCAATGGTATAACAATATCATAAGGATTTACTCACGTCAAAGTGATATTTAGTATTAAGAATTTTTTGGAAATAGCCGTAAAGCCGATCTGGGCTTGTGGCTCAATGTATAAGATTCCAGGTTTGAATCCTGGCAAGTTCGTAGAATTTTTATACTGTACAATAAGCGTTTTTAAGATGTTATAATGGTTTATTTATTCAAATTTACTCAACTGTCAATTTAGATTAACGTCACAAAAGAATTTTCCAAAGATATAACAATATCATAAGGATTTTCTCCCTCTATTCGTCCCATGTAAAAGTGAACTTTAGTATTAAATTTTTTTTAGTAACATCCTTGCTACCGGTCAGGAGTTGTGGCGCTATGGATAACGCGTGTGACTATAAATATCAGAAAATTCCAGGTTCAAATCCGCGTAAGCTTGAATCATCTTTTTTTATACGGTACTCTTCTTTTAATCTATTATAATGTTTTGTTTTATTCAAATTTACTCAACTCTTAATTTGGATTAACGTCACCAAAGAATTTTTCAACGGTATAACAATATCAGCTAATGTCAAAGTGAAATTTAGTTTTAGATAAACGCGTCTCAAATTTTATTTCAGATAACGCGTCTGACTCAGGATCAGAAGATATGTTGAAATCCTGGCAAGCTCAATTCTTTTCTTTTATACAGTAATTTTTTTTTTCAAACTGTTATAATGTATTTTTTTTCAAATTTACTGAACTTTTAATTTGGATTAATGTCAACAAAGAATCTTTAAATTTTATTTTGAAAATTCAATGTCATAGAATGTGTACCATAAGTATGTAAATTCGTCAAATTTATTAAAGGAGTAAAAAAAAAAAAAAAGAAAGAAAGAAAGGCAATTTGAAATGGAAACAGTTCCGAAGAAGTATTATATTAGAATAAAACAATCTATATATAAATATATAACGCCGGGCATCTATTTATTGAAACAATGAGGATTGTCTAACGTTGCATGCTCAAATTTTGAGTATATTTATTCTATGTTGGATTATATGTTGGGTAATGTGACGTAAGCAGTGACGTAATTTTTGTTACAGAAAAAAACCGGAAGCGAATCTCCATTACTAATAGATTTGGGCTGGTTTAGCTCAGTTGGTAGTGTGTCCGACTCGGAACAACAAGATTCCGGGTTCAATACCGGTACTAGTCAACTCAGCCTATGAGTAGCACAGGAATCTGTGCGGTAAAGTGAGGAGCTGATGGTAGGTGTGGGTTTCCGTTTCAGCACTTGATCTAGCTCTTGTGAAAAGGTGATAGACTCCCTCGCTGTCTGGCTGATAATGACTTTAGGCCGCCTCGACGACTTTTATCTGGTTTATAATCTAGGCTCGTCTTACTTCGGAGAAGAAGATTCTTGTTTCGAATTCTAGCATGCTCAAATTATTATTTTGTAAAATAATCTATAGGCAACCCATCAATTATTTAAGAGAAAGTTGAGGGTTAAATCGAACTTAACGGACCTAAATTCCACCATTGTATGTCACCCTGCCGAACCAAAAAACAAAAAAAAAAAAAAAAATAAGGTAATTTACCGAATTTAATGAAATTTACAGTGTTTATATATTAATGAACAAAATATATAATCCACCAGTTATTTTATTTAAAAGCTTTTACATTTTTTCAGGTCAGTTAACTTTGAACTACGTATCTTTGAAGCGTCACACAGATTCTCAAAGATACGTTGTTTAAAGTTAACTGACCTGAAAAAATGTAGAAGATTTTAATTAATATATCTGGTGCATTATATCTTTCATTCATTAATATATCAATTCATTAAATTCGGTTAATTACCTGATTTTGGGTATTTTTTTCTTTTCTTTCGGCGGGGTGACATATGATGGGGGAATTTATGTCCGTTAAGTTCGATTTAACCAAGTTGAGTTTCAGAAATCATAAAATTAGGCATGAATCTTGCACTTAGTTGATTATTGGGGGACGTTTTTAAGGAAGAGCAAATAATTGGCCAACGAAGAAAAATAAATAAATAATGTAGTTAACAAAGAAAAAAATACATTTTGATGGCCTAACTTGAGGGCAGGCATTTGACAGAGCGTGTCCAATGCGGCTGTAACATTCTGGAAAACAGTCATTACAGAGTTAATTTTCCTTTAACTGCGAACATCTGTTTTTGGCTATTACGTGAGGACATAACGTTTCGGTTTGGCGACTAAAATTGCTATTTGAACGAGAGACGCACGATTTTTATCAGTCGTGTTCACTGGAGAGAAGAGATTTGTAAGGTCACTAGAATACAAAAATAGAAAAGAAATGAAAAGAAAAGAGTATTAACTGATTTGACTCTAATGAATATAAAGATTTTTGTTTTCCAGCAGAGCTTCTTGAATAATAATATTTATTCTGCAAGTGTACACACACACACACACACACACACACACACACAAAACATATATATATATATATATATATATATATATATATAAATGTGATATATACATATGTACATATCTGTATATATGAGTATATATATATGTGCTTTTATATATATGTATATATATATATATGCGTGTTTATATAAATGTAATATATATAACACCTTTCAAATATATATATATATAAATGTGATATATACATATGTACCCATCTGTATATATACATATATATTATATATATGCGTGTTTATATAAATGTAATATATATAGTACCTTTCAAATGTATATGTTTTGTTTTAATAGCCATAGTACCTAACACACACACACATACACACACACACACATACATACATACATTTATATATATATGTGTGTGTGTGTGTGTGTGTGCTTGTGTTTGTGTGCGTGTGTATATGTATATATGTTTTCTATATATATATATGCGTATATATATGTATAAATAAATATATATATGGATTATATATATATATATATATATATATATATATGTGTGTGTGTGTGTATATATATGTGTGTGTGTGCGTGTGTGTGTGTGTGTGTGTGTATGTGTGTGCGTGTGTGTGTAGATAATCAACGTTTTGATGAAGGAAAAACGTTAAGAACTAAATAATGGCAACGAATGGGTGACTCCACACTTCTCATTTCCTTCTCCGAGACTGGTTGTCTAACCAAGGCTAAAGATCCCAGTCTGCCCTAGAATATTCCCATAGCTGCAGAGAAAATAGTTGGATGGATACCTTCCCCAAGGGTGTTAGTGGTATGTGAAATGCAAGCAATATCTTCCAGGATTTGAACTCTTTTCTTACGATGATAGCCATTACACCATGTGCTTCCATAATTTTCATTTAAAAAATGTAAATTCGGCGGAGTGGTCCGTTATCGGTATCAGCCGGATAGTGAGGGAGTAGACTAGGGAAATTGCTTCATGCTGAAGCGGAGCGCCATGCCTACAACCAGTTCCCCACATTACCACATAGGTCATTATTACCTAAGCCGTGCTACTCATGCTCTGAGTTAGCGGGGGCCGGAATCTATTCCTAGCAGATGATCTACCGACTGAGCTAAATCGAATTCTATAAATGTGACTTAACTTTGAGGTGGCCTTTAAACGAGTTGTAATGAAAGCCGGATCCCGCAAATCTCGACTAGAAACCTAGATCTATTCCTTATAAGGTTGGTTGGCTTTTACGGCATGTCAGCCCTTGCTGGATTATTTTATGCCGAAGACATATTATTTATTCTTGATGGGTATTCAACATTTTTTCAAACTCAATTTCTTTTCTTCAAACTCATTTTTTTTCTATTTAACCCATAGATGGGACGCTAACAGGTAACACCACCCTGATCAGAGTGGACCTGGAAGTAATGGTGATGAAGGGGTACTCCACATGCCCTCGAGCTCCAGAACTGGAACTCATAGTTTAACGTCATAGCCAGGACACTAGGACCCCCAGACAATGCTTTCTAGCATATATATGATAAAATGGAAGTGCGTGGTGTAATGGTTAAAGTCATGGGAAATGGACTCGTCGCCCCGAGTTCAAATCCTGGATGTGGTAATTGCATTTCACTTAGCGCTAATACCCTTGGGAAAGGTATGAATCCTAATCTCCCTCCAGCTATGGATAAATAGTAGGGGCAGACCGGGCTCTTTAACTTGGTTAGGCAACTAGTCTAGGAAAGGAAAACTCTGAATTCAAACCTGTTGAACTCCGCTTAAGAAATTGACCTTGTGTCACATCCTGCTCGTGCGGAGGAGTTGGTAAATATATATATATGATAAAATAGTTGGGGTTTTCAATAAGGGCAATAGGACTGAAGATAATCATATAGGTGTTAGGGCTTGATGTATACGAGCTGATTGATCGGAGAGGCCTTTCCGACTACCCGTTCACTCCAAAGTGGAGTGTTGCATGACATGCATTGCTCAACCACCAGGTTTCTACCCTTAAGTACCACGGGTCGTTATTCACGTCCAACAGGAGGCCCCATAGGGAGGGCGGGTCTTACCCCTCTGCAGAAGTGCAGTCTAAAAGGTCCATCTGATAGGGATATTCCTTATAAGGAAAATACATAATTATATCGGGTCGATGAGTCCATTTTCTAAGACTTCTAGCGATTACATCACGCGCCTCCATATAATTTACAGTTATAGTTATTTACTAAGCTTAACTTAAATGTGGCACAAAGCCAGAAGTATGAGGCGCCCAGTGAGAATCGAACTCCCTATCAATGGTCTGCTAATCTAGTTCGCTAACCATTACAACACGTGAGATGTGGCATTAAATATTCCAATCGAATACGAAAATTGTTTAAACAAATCTATGACCCTTGACCTAGAGATGTGATTCTAATAGGTACTATTATTCCGAGTCAGAGTTGATCTGGGAAAAATGGCAATGAAGAGGTCACTCTACTCCCCCTAGAGCTGGAGCCTCACCATCAAACGCAGTTCAATGTCATACCCTGGAAACTCACCAATTTTGGGGGCGGGGGCAGGTGCTTTTACTGAAAATGCAGTCAGCGTATTCTAACCACCACCGACAAGGCTATCTGGATCACGAAGGTGATAGCTATATTCATTATTTTTTGCACAGCCATGAAAATAAATTCCATAAACAATACAAGTTGGTTGGTTGGTTGGTTAGATTTTACGACATGTTAATCTTTTGGTGGTTAAATCGAACTTAACGGACCTAAATTCGTATGTCATCCCGCCAAAAGAAAAAAAAACTAAAAATCAAAGAATTAACCGAATTTGATGAAATTTTCAGTGTTGATATATTAATGAATAAAATATATAATGCACCAGTTATTCTATTTAAAACCTTTTACATTTTTCAGGTCAGTTAACTTTGAACCACGTATCTTTGAGGCGTAACACAGATTCTCAAAGATACATGGTTCAAAGTTAACTTACCTGAAAAAAACGTAAAAGTTTTTTAAATAAAATAACTGGTGCATTATATCTTTTATTTATTAATATATCAACACTGAAAATTTCATTAAATTCGGTTAATTCCCTAATTTTTAGTATTTTTTCTTTCGACGGGGTGACATAGAATGGTGGAATTTAGGTCCGTTAAGTTCGATTTAACCCTTTGGTTATGTTATGTCGAAGACGTTTGTTTTATTCATTTTTGTTTGGTTTTCAAATTTTTAACTCATTTTTTAAACAGATTTTTTAAACTCATCTTTTTATCTATTTAACCCATAGATGGAACTGTGACAGGAACAACAAGTGGACCTGGCAGTAATTACAATGAAGGGGTACCCACGCTCCCAAAAGCTCCAGAATTGGAACCTCACCACTAGATGTAGTTTAACATCATACCCAAGACACTAAGACCCTCAGCCATCGTCATCTAGCACCTATAAAAGTATTGGGGTTTGCCATGACATGTCACCCCTGACAATCGTGTATGTGCTAGAACTTGACGTGACGAGCCGATTGTCGGGGGGGGTCTCTAAAACAGACCGTCAAGCCCAAGTAATACCAAATTGGAGTGTTGCATGTCATGGCCTGCCAGCCATGAGGATTCTGTCCATAAGCATTTAGAGGGGACTTATCCCTCTACTTTTATTGCATTTGATTAGTTCTGGTGCACTAGGTAATTTTCCTGTCTGTGTGTGACACAGGCGATGTCATGTCTCTTAAGTCGGGGATTCTCAATTAATTATATTCATTAATGTTTCATCGTCATCATCATCAGGTAATGCTGACAGCACGGATATACATGTCTTTCTCTCGCCAAAAGTCCTCATCGTACATCACCATTGGGAAGTCCTCTTTACATCATCCAGAATCCACACAGAGCTGATTGATGTAGGTTCTTGCTGGTCGGCCTACATTGGTGTGTCCATGTATAGCTGTCCACAAGAGAACGTCACTTATGAGTCCGCCCTTGCTTCTCGAGCAGTGTCCAGCATCTTGATCATCTTACTCAGATAGGAGGCAAGTGGCTCTACAGCTGCTTTTTGTGGAGTGCTGTTTCCTCGATTTGTTACAGACAGCACGTAACACACTTGTGCGACTCACATCTGTAAAATAATTATCTCAATTAATTATTTTAGTAATCATTTTTTAATTAAAAAAAATTAAACGTTGAACTAGATCCCGAGCTGCCAAATAGTATTTGTAATTTGGAGTTTTAGATTCGAAACGAAAAATGCTTGAGAAAATTTCGTTAATATGAAAACATCCGAATATAAATAGCTGTTTACAAATTTATACTTTGGAATGAAAACATCCAAGTATAAATGGTTGTTTACAACTTTGAAATGCTAGAAAATACCTTAAAATGAAAACATTATAAACAGGTGGCTTAGATATCACGTACATTTTTGGAAGGTCAGTAAAGAATCAGCTGATGTTTGTGGGTCGGCAGTGACGTTGACGGGACGATTAGGGAAAATTATTAGTTAATTAGAAACCTTTATGGATATATAAAGACGAGTTCTAAGAAAATAAAAGAAGGGAGAGGGAGACCGTCCGAGAACTAACACGCACAAACCCGGTGAGCGGGTCAGACAATTTGTCTGCCTTCTTTCTTTCTTTCTTTTTTTCTTTCTTTCTTTCTTTCTTTTGGTGTAAACAGTGACACTAGTTAAGCATCGTTTTGTTGCTGTGATCTTTATTTCCATCTTCCTCTGTTTGGTCGACTAATAGAGCGATCTATAGCGAAAATAAATTTTGGATTGGCAAGCAAAAAAAGCGGTTGGTGTTCGACATTTTTTAAAAACAAGTTAGTACGGGGAAAAAAAGAGTAGAAGAACCAAAAAGCTAATGCTAGGTGTGGCGCAAAAAAAAAAAAACACAAAAAAAACCAATCCCCTCATTTAGCGCTAGTGAAAAAGAAGATAGATTACCTCGTGGTCCAGCTGATGCCGACGATAGGCTACTCCGCTGACTTTACTTTTTTTTAAAACTTGAAGCTATCATTGGTTACTAAGTATTATTGTTAGTACAATAATAAAGATAAGATGTGACGTAAGCAGTGACGTAGTTTCGGTTACAGACAGACACCAAATTTCCTTTATAAAAAAAAGTCGTCGAGGTGGCCTAAGTCGATATCAGCCAGACAGCGAGAGAGTGTATCTATCCCTTTTTCACTTGCGCTAGACCCTAGGAGATTGCTTTTGGCGTCTGAGATGGAGCGCCGCACCTACCATCAGCTGCTCACTTTACTGCGCAGATCTCTGTGCTACTCATACGCCGAGTTGGCGAGGGCCGGCATCGAACCCGGAACCTTGAGGTTCCCAGCCGAACACTCTACCGACAGAGCTAAATCGTGCGGGGTCACGTGAATGTGCGAATGTGTTCTTTTTAAATGTCTGGGTCGACGCACGTGTGTTCAGTGCCCGGTATTTGCCATCAGAAGAGTCTGGGCATCCGGCTAGGCGCGTATGCATCTAAATTTACGAATGAGCGTCTATCTGTAACACTTTTGTTTATAAGGCAAAACATAAAAAAAGAAGAGAAACAAGACGAAAGGAACGTGGGAAACTGCGAGAAAAATTCGGGTATTTTAGTAGTAATTGAGTGTGAAGTCTTCTTGTCGAAAAAGATGAGAGCGAGAAAAAAAAAAAAGCCGAAATTTGCCACGACATCATTTTGTCGTCAATAATAATATAGACAAGCATTGTACCCGTAAAATTGATTCGTTGGTTGGTTGGTTGGTTGGTTGGTTAGTTGGATTTTACGGCATGTCAACCCTTGTTGGGTTATTATATGCCAGATACATTTTTGGACAAGAGACAGCTTCGTACGTCTGACTCGTCCAGTCACTCAGCTAAATCTGATTTCTCTAAACTAACTTTCTCACGTTGGCTCGTCCAATCAGAGAAGAGGTCAAACACAGGGTTAAAACCTGTCAATTAAATTCCCTGTATTTTTCCACAAAAACGTTAGTTTGATTTAACTACACTGCCGCACACAATCGATAAGTAACCTATCAATTATGTAACAATACGAATGTCATTCGATCTAAAGAAAATAATAAATGCATTTTCGAAATCTATGATCTGTGAACGGGGTGGGGCTGGAAAGGCCCCATTTAAGCATTCCATAAGAACTAATTTAAGACATTTCTCTGAATTTTTAAGTTCCAAAAATTCACTGAGTTGTCCAGTTGGATACATGATACAACGGATATAAGGGTTGAGTTAATACAGTTCTAAGTGACAATCATTTCTTGGTTGTAGGTTCAATCCTAGCCTAGGTCGATAATAACATAGAATACTTAACACTTTTACCCGGTCATGGTTAACGGAATTAGAAAAGTCTACACCCACGGATTGAATAAAGGATTCGGTTCAAATTTTCGTGAAGGCTGCCGAGTTCAAAAAGAAGTTTCCCAAGTTTGAAGAGAACATAACCGAGTCCGACAAGAAACACCTGAAGAAGGTCAGAGGGCACATCGGCCGAAACGTTGTGTATATAACAATAAAGATGAGGACAATAGTCTGAATAATCCAAATTATATAATTTAAGACACTACCTGTAGAGTGGTAGAACATTTCCTAAACACATAAACTCCACCATCATGTCAGTGGGGCATAGAATATGCTGAGTGTATCCCCAGCAGAAGAATAAGATTCACCCAAAAGGAATGTCCTGAATATTACACTAAACTGCATCTGGTGATGAATCTCCAGTTCCGGAGATCAAGGGAGTATCCAATCATTGCCATTACTTCCAGGTCGACTCTAGCCCGGAGTAGTAGTACCTGTAAGGATCTCATCTATCAGTCAAATAGATATAGTTTAAAATATTTGCATTCAATAGGAATACTTGAAACCATTTAACTTGTATTAATTATAGTTGCTTGAAGCTATAATTGTTTACTTATTATTATTTTCTCCTTTTGAGTTTTCACATCAGCATTAGCTGATGGTCTTTCACTGGAGTCTGAGTGACAGCAAGTCTCCTCGGGTCTCCAGGACTCTTCTGAGTATTCTGGCAGATTGCAGCAGTCCAGTGTTTTGAATGGTTTCAATCCTTCCTCTGATTTCCAAACTTTCCAAACCCTTTTCTAATCCTTTTGGGACTGTTCCAAGTGCACCAACTACAATTGGTATCACTTTCACTTTCATATTCCATAACTTTTTCAGTTCTCTGGCAACGTCTAGATATTTGTCCATTTTTTCATTTTCCTTTAGCTTTCACCCTGTGATCTGCTGGCACTGCAAAATCCACCAGTTGACAAGTTCTTTCTTTTTTGTTTATCAACACTATGTCTGGTGTTCTTGCTGGGATAAGGTGATCCGTTTTTATTTCAAGGTCCCAGAGAATTTTATGCGTTTCGTTCCAAGAACAGATTCTGGTTTATGCATATACCATTTTGTTGTATGGTCAAAATTGAATTTTTTGCATAATTCCCAGTGGATCACCTTCCCAACCCAGTCGTGTCTAGTTTTGTATTCTCGTTGTGCTAGTTTGCTACATTCGCAGAGTATATGTTTTTACAGTCTCATCTATTATTATTATTATTATTATTATTATTATTATTATTATTATAGCGGATGGTCTTTTATTGAAATCTGAGTGACAAAATATTTCCTCGGGTATCCTGGACTCTTCTGAATGTTCTAGCCTGTCTTAATAGTTCTGTTGTCTGGGTGGTTTCGATCCTTCCTCTGATTTCCAATTCCACCAGTCTGTCCTCTAAACCTTTGGGGACCGTTCTTAAGAACGAGCTACAATTGGTATCCCTTTCACCCTCATATTCCATTGTTATTTTAGTTCTCTACCAAGGTCCAGGTATTTGTCTATCTTTTCATTTCTTTTCATTTTCACCCTGTGATCCGCTGGAACTGCAAATTCTACCAATTGACAAGTTCTCTTTTTCTTGTTAATCAACACTAGGTCTGGTCATCTGGCTGGAATAAGCTGATCCATTTTTATCCCATAGTCCAACAGAATTTTATGCATTTCATTATCAAGAATAGATTCTGGTTTATGCATATACCATTTTGTTGTATGGTCAAAATAGAGATTTTTGCACAATTCCAAGTGGATCCCCTTGCCAACCCATTCGTACCTAGCCTTGTATTCTCGTCGTGCTAGTTTTATGCATTTGCTTAATATAAGGCTAATTGCCTCACCTCTGTCACCACACACCTTACATTTGCTGTTATGTCTTGTATTATTATTATTATTATTATTATTATTATTATTATTATTTATTATTAGTTTTTCACACCTGCCGGGGCCGGTGGTTTACTGGAGGCTGAGTAACAGTAAGTCTCCTCAAGTGTCCAGGACTCTTCTGAGTATTCTAGCCGATCTTAACAGTGCTGTAGTTTGGATGATCTCGATTCTTCTTCTGATTTCCAATTCACCCAAATTCTTTTTCAGAGCTTTGGAGACCGTTCCAAGGCCCCAATTACACCTTCATGTTCCACAGTTTTCTCAGTTCTCTGGCAAAGTCCAAGTATTTGTCTATCCTTTAGCTTTCAGCCGGCAAAATCCACGGGATTACAGGCTCTCTTCTTCTTGTCAATCAATACTAGGTCCGGTCTCTTGGCGGGATTAGGTGATCCGTCGAAGTCCCAGAAAATTTTAAGCATCTCCTCCTCCAGGACAGGTTCAGGCTTATGCATATACCATTTAGTAGTGTGGTGAAATTTCTTGCATAATTCCCAGTGGATTACCTTTCCCACCGAGTCGTACCTAGTCTTGTACTCTCTTTGTGCTAGTTTACTGCATTCGCTTATTATTATTATTATTATTATTATTATTATTATTATTATTATATTATTATTATTATTATTCATTCGAAACCAAATAAATGTGTACATGATTATTATCAAATTGAAATTAGTATTTGAAATCACATAATTATTAGTATCAGCTAGGAATACTAAAAACCATACAATTGTGTCCAAATTATTTGTATTAGATAGGAATACTTGATATCATATAACAGTTTGCATCCCCCCACCAAAAAACAAAAAACAAATATTCCTGAGTAACAGATACACTTATGTAAATGTAATTACAGTCAAGTTACGCTGAAAGCACATGTCTCCACTGGATCATGGAAGTTAAGTAGCGAGGAACCTGTTCAATATTTCAGTGAGTGACCATTTAAGCAACAGTAGGCACTGCAAGCAACCTGAGTTCTTTGTTTATTAAAACGGCTTGATTCGGCATTAAATGACCCCAAAAGGGTTGATATACCGTAAAACAAATACAACCAACCAAAAAAAAAATGTAAAACGTACGATGAACGTGATTCTATAACTTCTAGGCATAAAACAACCACAGACGGGTTGATAGGCCGTTAAAATAAACCAAATCAAATAATAATTAAAAAATTCAGAAAAAATTTGAACTAGAGTTCAACGAATGGGTTGGCAAGGGGATCCACTTGGAATTGTGCAAAAATCTCAATTTTGACCATACAACAAAATGCATAAACCAGAATTTATCCTTGAGAATGAAATGCATAAAATTCTGTTGGACTATGGGATAAAAAAAAATAAACAAGATTTTAGTTTAATAAATAAATGTGGGTGCTGCGCTAGCCAACTAGTCCCACAAAATATTACTTTTGTTATGAGTTCGAACCTCGTTGGGTTCTCCACATTTATTGACACGTGTTGGAACAGGAAGTGGATCAATGTTTAGGTACCAGACATGTGTGCCAAAAATGTCCCTCAATGAAAAATTGTGATATTGTGAAAAGTACCTAGTACCTATTACTTAAGCATAACATTTATTATCTAGATGTAGACATAATATAAATAATTCATTTATATATCTAGATAATAAATTAAAATAATTTAAAACAAACTATTTCAATTTTTTTAAGTGCATGTCCCGATGTCCTTGTTTTTATCAACTTTAACTTAACTAATCAAGTCATTTTATAATTTCATAAAGATATACAGCTCATTCAACTGTGGCATATGGATATTTAATAGATAGCAGTGGAGTTATCAGAATAATAATTGATTAATAATCTTATTTATTTTGTTATTGTCAAAAAGACCTACAATGGTTAAATTACAAAAAATACCAATAGTACCGTGTACTCGCTTGGTTACCTCATTTCAGGATGAAGCCACCTACTTTAGAGGTATCAGATACTTTTTACAATATCACAATATCTAAGAGGACCTCCCTTTTCGGCATACATGTCCAGTACATGAACTTTGACCCACCCCGATTGGGCTACACTAAAAGTGAGAGTGCCTTTGCAGATATAGAAGCAGGAAAAGGTCGACAAAGATAAGAAATGGGAGAGAGAGGGGGAAGACTCCTTGAGTGTGAGTGGATGATGGAAATGAGGGAGGGTGAGAGAGAGAGAGAGAGAGAGAGAGAGAGAGAGAGAGAGAGAGGAGAGACTCCTTGAGTGTGAATGGATGATGGAAATGGGAGGGGTAGAGAGAGAGAGAGGAGAGAGAGAGAACTCATTGAGTGTGAATGGATGATGAATGGGGGAGGGGAGAGAGAGAGAGAGAGGGGGAGACTCCTTGAGTGTGAGTGGATGATGGAAATGAGGGGAGGTTTAGAGAGAGAGAGGGAGAGAAGAGATACTCCTTGAGTGTGCGTGGATGATGGAACTGAGGGAGGGATAAAGAGAGAGAGAGAGAGAGAGAGAGAGAGAGAGAGAGAGAGAGAGAGAGAGAGAGAGAGAGAGAGAGAGAGACTCCTTGAGTGTGAGCGGATAATGCCACTGAGGGAGGGGTTATAGTTAGGCCAGAATGCCTTATTACATGCAGCAGTCGCTTCACCCTGACGAGGCTGTTTCTTTTTGTTTACATGTCTTTTGCTTTATTTTCACCCCCTTACAATCGTCTGTTCATCGTTCCCACGTAGATAGAATGGCAAGGCTTACATAGAGATCGAGCGACCCCTTTACCTCACCGCTTCGGCATTAGCTTTCTCACATGATCTTAATTGAACGTCGGATTAAAATACAAAACCGAATAGGCGAATGAAAGAAGAAGAAGAAGAAGAAGAAGAAGAAGAAGAAGAAGAAGAAGAAGAAGAAGAAGAGGGGGAGCAGAAATGGAGAAGAAATTAAAATTTGCTAAGGGAATTTGAAATTTGAGACGAAAAGAATCGGTAAATGCAAGCGGAGGATAAAGGAAGAAGCAGAAAAGAAGAAAAAAAAAATCAGTGGCGGGAAAGAAGTAGCAGATGAAAACGAGGCTGAAGAGAAACGATAAGATGCAATGAAAAAGGAGAAGTAATAGGTGAGAGATTAAATGGAGGAGAAGATTTAAAGGTGGAAGTTCGGAGAGAAGAACAATAGTTAGAAGAGGGTGAAGAGGAAAAGGAGGTAAAAAAAAAACAGAGCTGAAGAGAGAGAGAGAGAGAGAGAGAGAGAGAGAGAGAGAGAGAGAGAGAGAGAGAGAGAAGAATGGGGAAAGATTCGAGTAAAGGGAAGAGTAGAACTTTAAAACAAAGTCGGGCGGGATGCAAGGAGTTGGAGTAGAAAGGAGAAGACGGAGGAAGATTGGATAGGTAGTAGGAGATAAGGAGAAAGGAGGACTATGTGAATAAGGAGGAGTAAGAGGAGTTAAAGGATGAGGAAAGGTGAGAAGAAGAAGAAGAAGAAGAAGAAGAAGAAGAAGAATCAATGAGTTGGGGTTGAAAGGAGAAGGCTAAGAATCAATGAGTTGATGTGATATGTAGTGGAGATAAGGAGAAAGTAGGAGGACTATGTGAAAAAGGTGAGGAGCTAAGGTACGAGGTAAGGTGAGAAGAGAAGAAGAAGAAGAAGAAGAAGAAAGAAGAAGAAGAAGAAGAAGAAGAAGAAGAAGAAATTAATATTGTGAGTTGAAATGTGAACAATAAAGTTGGTTGGTCATTTAATGCTGAAGTCAGTCTTATTGTTTTTGCAAGCAATTATATAGTTTGTTTGTAAACAATCATAGCTTCAAACAATTATTTTTAATACAAATAATTTACACTGATTTATGTGATTTCAAATAATTTTGTCTGGTACTAGTGATTTATACATAATTATATATTTTTATGTAACTATTCCGATTTAATTAACGAGCGGGTGGGAAAGGTGATCCACTGGGAATTGTGCAAGAAATTAAATTTTCACCATGCAACTAAATGGTATATGCACAAACCTAAATCTGTTCTGGAGAATGAGGCGCATAAAATTCTCTGGGACTTTGAGATACTGACGGATCGCCTAATCCCGGCTAGGAGACCAAACCTCGTGTTAATTAACAAGAAAAAGAAAGATTGTCATCTAGTGGATTTTGTCTTCCCGGTGGATCACCGAGTGAAAATGAAAGAAAGCGAAAAGATAGACAAATACTTGGACTTTGCCAGAGAACTGAACAAAAAAAATAAAGGTAAAGATCGTATCAGTTGTAATTGGAGCCCTTGGAACGGTCCCCAAGGGTCTGGAAAAGAGTCTGGGTGAACTGGAAATCAGAGGAAGAATCGAGACCATCCAAATTACAGCACTGTTGGGATAGGTTAGAATACTCAGAAGAGTCTGGAGACCTGAGGAGACTTGCTGCCACCAGTGAACCAGCAGCTACGGTAGGTGTAAAAACTCGATAATAATAATAATAAGTAAATACAAAGACCTTGTAATAGAAATTGAAAAAAAAGTGGCTCCTTAAAACTACTACAGGCTAGTAATAGTGAAGTCACGAGCATGATTAAGAAAGGGACAGATAAACACATTAACAAGGTAATCCCAGCCTAAATTGCACTTCATATAACAGCTCATCTATTTAGGAGAGAAATTTCAATGCGAGTGGTAACACACTCCACATTCCCCAGAGCTCCAGAATTGGAACTTCACCATTAGATGTAAAAAGCATTAAAGTCGGCGGTGTGGCCTATTGTTGGTATCAGACGGACAAAGAGGGATATTGTTTTTGCATCTGAAGTGGAGAGCCGCGCCAACCATTAAACCCTACATTGCTACACAGATCCAAGCTGTGCTACTCATGTGCTGTGTTGGCAAGACCGGTATAGAACCCGGAACCTCGTGTTTTATAGGCAGATGCTCTATCGACTGAGCTAAACTGCCCCTGCAGAACGATAGTTGGTTGAGTATCATTTCCTCGTACATAATAAATACGAGAATAATTCCCGACGAAATAATAACGAGAATATTTTATTTTCTGAGCAAACTTAAGAGAATAGAATACAAACATGACAACTGAAAGAGCTTAAACCGTGTTGCGTTACCAAAATATTTTTATACTAGCAGGACCTGTGGATATACAATAGTATGCTAATTTAATCATCACAACGTTTGATACATTTACTTAAGAGATGTTGCAAAATAGTTCAATATGTAAATGTAAAAAGGATAAAATCTTGATTTAGCTCTCTCTCACTCTTTTTTTTCTTTCCTTCTTTTTATCTTTTCATTATATTCGATTGAAACAAATTAGCGTTTTCGCTTCCGCGCGCTCACCTTCTCTCTCTATCTTTCCCCTGCTCTCTTTCTTTCTTTCTTATTATATTTTTCTGTGTAGCATGTACTTTTAATTCCCTTTCTTTCTTTATAATAAAAAAAAAAGAAATGGTCCATTATTTAGCTGGGGTGACGACATTTTCATCTTGGACGATTTGGATGGTCTCATTTTTAACAAGGGGGTATGGCAAGATGATAGCGGTCATGTTTTTTTTTTGGAACACCAGTATTATTATATAGATGAAATGAAATGAGTCTTTAGTAGAGAAAGTGTTGAGTTCTTCATATGTAACTTGTAGAGAAGAACAGTGTAAAGATTTACAACTTAAGCACGCCATCGTATTCATGCTACACGATGTTACTGGGGTCGCAAAGCCCTATCTCATTGGAGAGGAATGTAACTGATGCGTTGTCAAGACAGGAAGGTAACAGAGGCCTTTGACTTTGCCGTGTCTTCTTTTATAATACTGCTGGCAACGCCACCAAGTGGCTATTGGCAGACATAAGGGGTATTATATTTCATGTTCACTAGATTCAAACAGAAGTACCGTGGCAAGTAAGGTATCTAATCCCTAGTAATACAAGAGGTTTTATTGTATTACATGGTATTAGTGGTAAGTAACGACTGCTGATTTGATCTCAATATATTAAGCTAAGCTTAGTAGATATCTACAGGGTGGTCCATAGAATACTGAAATATTTTTAAAAATTCATAACTTTCTTGTTTTAACTCTTTGCCTACTTTAAGAATCTCACGGCGACTCTCCCATCTCTGCGATACCAAGCAAAGTACAAAAACTGATGGTTGTTTAATTATAACTGAGCAGAAGGTTGGTTGGTTGGAGGGCATATTAGCCCTTTTTGGTTCAGTAAATGCCAAATTAAGTTATTTTTGATATTCAGTTTACTTACAGTGCCTGATGTTGCTTAAATGGTTACCCATCTAAGAATTGAACAGGCTCGTCGCTGCTTAACTTCGGTGATCTACCGAGAACCGGTGCTTTCAACGTGACTTGACCGTAAGCTTGAGCAAAAGGACTCTGATTACAATAATAATAAAACCTTATTTGAATAGAATGAGTTCTGAGGTGAATAGATAGTGAACTTTGAAATATCACATTATATTGGTAAAAAATACCCCCCACCAAAAAAATGGCACAAACAGGGGGGGGGTCACAAAGAGTTAATTTAGCTTTTATATTATTTTTCAGATATTATAAATCGTAGGGGTGGCCGAAAGTCGGTATCAGCTAAACAGCGAGGAAGTCTATCCCCTTTTCGCTAGCGCTAGACCAGGGAAATTGATTTCCGTCTGAAGTGGAGCGCCACACCTACCATAAGCTCATTACTTTACTGCACAGATCCCTGTACTACTAATACGCTGAGTTGGCGAGATCGATACTGAACCAGGAACCTTGAAGTTTCTAGTCGGAAACTCTACCGACTGAGCTAAACCGGCACTATCAGATATTATAAGTAGCCTAAGCAAATTGAAAATGTCAAGTTACAATGTGAAAGAACAAATCTTATTATAATAGAGATTCAGTGTATGTCTGTCTGTAACGGAAACTACGCCACAATACTCTCAGGAAGTTTATCAATAAGTATTTAATTTATAGTCAAAATCATTAATACGTAGAATAAATCTTATTTATTAATGATGACACTATGAAAATCTGAATTAGATTTGCTTAAAAAAAGCCCAAGTTATTACTGCGTTTAAAATCCAGCAATGTGTCTTATATATCACTAAGAAATAAAGGTTTACATAATATATGGTGTCGTTAATTTGCATACTGGCTTTAACAAAACCGGGTTTAATAAATAACTACTTGGTGTTATTGATTTATAATATTATTCTTTTATTCTCAAATGTATTAAAATCAATCTTATGAATGATTTCAGATAGAAATCAATTAAAATATTATCAAAATGAGTATAATCTTTTTATATGCGTTCTTATTTCATTTCGTTAGTCTTTCTAATTTTATATATTTCATTACATTAAAGCTTAAAAACTTACGTACGGAGGGTGCATATTATTGCAAATCTTATTATAATGGAGATTGTGTGTTTTTCTGTCTGTAACCGAAACTATATTACTACTCAAGTCACAATTTCCTTAGTTATTGACATCACATTCTTCAGGATATTAATTTTATTTAAATCTCAATTGTTAATAAAATTGTTGTACATTATTAATACTGTTAATCATATCTACATTATATTTACCGCGTACACCACTTGTACGGGTCAGGCACAAAGTCCCTATTAAAGTGGGACCACCCACAAACCGAAGCTCATGGGGTGGCGGATGAAAAATTGCTTCGATCCCGTCGGCATTCCCTCTCAAGGGGGGCGCCTCAGGCACTGGGCAATAAACCCAGCCCTGTCCCTTTAAATCAAGGGGGCAGGTGTTGCCTGGGGGGATGGCCCCCTGGGATCGACGCCGTTAATTATATCAATGGTCCAGAGGCCGAAGCCACTGTTGACCATATCAGCATGATATTTACCGCGTACCCCACTTGTACGGGTCAGGCACAAAGTCCTATTAACGTGGGACCACCACAAGCCGAAGCTCATGGAGTGGCAGGTGAAAAATTGTGTCGATCCCGTCGGCATTCCCCCTCAAGGGGGCGCCTCAGGCACTGGGCAATAAACCCAGCCCTGCCCTTTCAAATCAAGGGGGCAGGTGTTGCCTGGGGGGATGGCCCCCTGGGATCGACGCCGTTAATTATATCAATGGTCCAGAGGCCGAAGCCACTGTTGACCATATCAGCATGATATTTTCCACGAACCCCACTTGTACGGGTCAGGCACAAAGGCCCTATTTATGTGGGACCACCCACAAGCCGAGACTCATGGGGTGGCGGGTGAAAAATTGCGTCGATCCTGTCGGCATTCCCCCTCAAGGGGGGCGCCTCAGGCACTGGGCAATAAACCCAGCCCTGCCCCTTTAAATCAAGGGGGCAGGTGTTGCCTGGGGGGATGGCCCCCTGGGATCGACGCCGTTAATTATATCAATGGTCCAGAGGCCGAAGCCACTGTTGACCATATCAGCATGATATTTACCGCGTACCCCACTTGTACGGGTCAGGCACAAAGTCCCTATTAACGTGGGACCACCCACAAGCCGAAGCTCATGGAGTGGCAGGTGAAAAATTGCGTCGATCCCGTCGGCATTCCCCCTCAAGGGGGGCGCCTCAGGCACTGGGCAATAAACCCAGCCCTGCCCCTTTAAATCGAGGGGGCAGGTGTTGCCTGGGGGGATGGCCCCCTGGGATCGACGCCGTTAATTATATCAATGGTCCAGAGGCCGAAGCCACTGTTGACCATATCAGCATACTAATAACATGCAATTGTATTTATATATACAACAAAATAGCGGTTTACAGTGTGAACGGGAAAGCTAATTTGCATATTGATATAAAAAATGTGATTTTAATAAATATGTGCTTATTATTATTGATTTCTAATTGTTTGGTTTTATTTTAATGAATATAAGCAACAATCTCTTCAATGAATCTTAAATGAAATCCATTAACAAGAACAAATAACTGTCATTTTATTCTTTACTTCCTCTTTTAACTAAATACTTAAATTAGAAAAAATAACAATGAAAGATGGGAGTGATGGAAGGGTAAGTTTCAGTTGTTCTATTTTTCTATTATACCTCCCTCCGTTTCAAATCATTTTATCTGCATTCTTATTTAGTTTCATTAGCCTTTCTAATTTAGTATAATATTTTATTACATTAAAACTTAGATACTTGCACCCGGAGGGTGCATATATTTGCTAGTTAAGATAATAGAATTTTACCATTCAATAGGGTAGGTTGATTTTTCATGTTTTTTTTTTTTATCAAATTCTCTCAAACAGCGTAAGTTGTGTGTTGGTTGGTATGAAGAATGCTAATATCAAAAACTAGATCTCTTACTTGCACCATTGTTTGAGGAAAAAGCATAAAAGTACGTCTGATAAAATGCATCAAAATTCCTCGTTTTCATAGCATTTAACCAAGAAATTGGTTAGAAAATTTAGCAATTTCAATTTCTAAAACAGAAAAGATTGTCATTTTAAACGAAACGAATAAAATATTATGACTAGAATTCAAATTGAAATTATCCCTCCCATCATCACCGACACCTCCAATATGCTGTTTTTTACCTAATAATTAAGCTGTAACAGTGATAACATTTTAAAAGATTTAAATCTATTTCCTCAAACGATGGCAAAGTTTTGAAAAAAAAAAAAATGAATTGTGCTAGTTTTTTTAATGTTAATTTGCAACTTTCGCCATATTGGAGATATTACAGTTCCAAAATCGGCCTACCCTACCATTCATCTGAGAGGTTTATGATTTCAACAAAAATACATTTTTGGTGGCAGAATGATTTAAAGAAATTCAGAATTCAAATGGCCTCCTCATTTGCCTGCTTTGTCGGCCTGATTTCTTTTTTGTGTGGTTATTTAAAGGAGTGTGTATATTTGAATAAGCTTAAGACATTCTTACAGACCAAGAATAATATCCTTAATATAAGTGGATTGATCCCCCCAAAAAACCTTGAGCAAAATCATCTAAAGTGCTCCAATTAAAGTGCAAACTTTGTATCCGTGAAAATGGAGGCAATCTACTAGATATCACTTTTCGCAAATAACTAAAAATATATTTTCTTAGACTGTATTTTATGACTCAAAAAGACTAAATGATTAACTTTTTTTATGTGTCTGTCTTTTATGAGTTGGTTGGTTGGTTGGTTGTCATCCTCCCGTCTACGCGAGACGATGGAGTAGTGTCCAAATTTTTATTTTTTATTTTTGGAACTACATCGCCAAGGCGGGTTCATATGGAGGGTGAGCTGTTGTCCAAACAGCAAATCCCTCCTCTCCACACGCTGTGATCCAAAGGAAAGGTAAGGAACCAATACAGTTTGGCAGCGGTAGTGTCACAGGAGTTGCTGGGTAGTACTGGATTTCAGCGCCACACCACATTAGGGACTCCGGCTCCTGATTTATTTTCAGGGTTTACACCCCTAGCTCTTCATTTGGATGGGCAAAGAAATGCTTGTGTGTTTGTTTAGTAATTTTTAGTACATTACTAAACAAACATACACATACACACGAAGATTCGGAGGAATAAGATATTGTTTAGCTCAGTCGGTAGAATGTCTGGCTGGGAACCTCAAGGTTCCTGGTTCGATACATATAGATATATATAGATATATATTTATGAGTTACCCAATAGAATATTAGCCGAATAGTCGTCTACGCCGGGGTAAGAAGTCAATAATTTGGCTTGCAGACGTAGCGAGACTAACGGACAAATGTCAAAAAATATTTCAATTATAATCTAAAGGGAGATAATTATTGAATGTTGGTTGGTTGGTTGGTTGGTTGGTTGGATTTTTCCGGCATGTCAACCTTTGGGTTATTTTATGCCAAAGACATTTTGCTTTATTTATTCTTGTTGGATATTTATATATTTACCACCCCCTCCGCAGGAGCAGGATGCGACACAAAGTCAATTTCTTAAGCGGAGTTTAACAGGTTTGAATTTAGAGTTTTCCTTCTCCTAGACAGGTTGCCTTACCAAGTCTGAAGAGCCCAATATGCCCTACTATTTACCCATAGCAGGAGGGAGTATAGTTGGATTTATACCTTCCCAAGGGTATTAGCGCTATGTGAAATGAAATCAGTTTCGTCTAGGATATTCATTTTTTAAACTCTTTTTTAAACGCAATTTTTAAAACTCATTTTTTAAATCTATTTAACCCGTAGATGGGTCTCTAATAGATTGGTTAGATTTTAAGGCGTGTCAACCCTTCCCTAACAGGTACTACATCTCTGTGTCAGAGTGAACCCGGGTGTAATGGCGATGAAAGGATATTCTGCTCTCCCCCAGAGCTCCAGAATTCGCTACCCTGTCACTAGATGCAGTTTAACGTCATGCCCTCTGCCATCGCCTTCTAGCACATATGATAAAAAGGTTTAGGGTTTTGTTATAAGAGCAATACGATTAATCATATAGATGATAGGTTTTGACGTGATCAACCGATTTATCAGAGGGAGTCTCTCCGACAGTCCGTCTATAGCCAAGTGGAGTACTGCATGTCATGGACAGCTCAGCTACTGTGATTCCGTTCTCAGGCATCCCGGATCACCACCCATGGCCAACAGGAGTCACTATTGGTGGTTTGTTGTTCTCCGGTCTAATTTATTTATTTTTAAAAATTCAATTCGTTTTACAAACTAACTTTCGTCCTGTCACAATTATCTACTCAGAGCTCGATATGTGACCCAACGGGTTACGTTTATTTTTCTAGTAATGTTTAGATATGTAAATATCAATGATAAGCCTGCTGATTTGATTACAAGAGGTGTGTATCTTGATGAATTTAAGATCGATAGATAGATAGATAGCAAACAAACTGTGATATATAGATAGATAGATAGATAGAGAGATAGAGAGAGAGAGAGAGAGAGAGAGAGAGAGAGAGAGAGATTAATAGCAAAGAACTGATAGATAGATAAGAGAGAGAGAGAGAGAGAGAGAGAGAGAGAGAGAGAGAGAGAGAGAGAGAGAAAGAGAGAAAGAGAGATTAATAGCAAATAAACTGTGATATATATATATATATATATATATATATATATATATATATATATATAAGAGAGAGAGAGAGAGAGGGGGGGATTAATAGCAAACAGACTGAAATAGATAGATAGATAGATAGATAGACTACGATCAATACATTGATAAATTTAAAAAAATAGATTTGTTTGAGACACAAAAAATATGTTCATACACAGGTATGCACGTAAGTACAGACTTATGTACACAGACAGATACAATTATCTTTACATATTTAAACACTTAATCTTTCTAAATATATTCCAATTTCGGTGTTGATGAACAGAAAAGAAGGAGAAAAAAATGAATGAATGAATCGTCTGTCCAACTGTTTATTTCCGTCGGCAGATGCGGCTAATAAGCGTCTCAGGGTTCCACCAAATCTTTGATGTTTTATTTTCTGTCCGACTGATTAAAGCATGTGTCGACCACCACGAAGGTCACAAACCACACCTTTTTTTTACGGGGAGGGGTGAATTATTTGCATCACTGGTGAAACTATTACCTTCCGTAGTTCCTTTTTTCATCACTTATCGCTTGAAACTCATTAATGTCATTTCGCGCGAAGCGAGTGCACACATCAGAGGGGGCGCCATGAATTTGCTAGCAGAACTTTAGCGAGACACAAACGGAAGTTGACCTAGCGTAATGCTACGTGGTATTTGCCAAATTCTTAAATTCTCATTAATATCATTTCTTTCCATCATGAAGCGAGTGCACACATCAGAGGGTGCGCCATGGATTTGCTAGCAGAACTTTAGCGAGACACAAACGGAAGTTGACCTAGCGTAATGCTACGTGGTATTTGCCAAATTCTTAAATTCTCATTAATATCATTTCTTTCCATCATGAAGCGAGTGCACACATCAGAGGGTGCGCCATGGATTTGCTAGCAGAACTTTAGCGAGACACAAACGGAAGTTGACCTAGCGTAATGCTACGTGGTATTTGCCAAATTCTTAAATTCTCATTAATATCATTTCTTTCCATCATGAAGCGAGTGTACAGATCAGAGGGTGCGCCATGGATTTGCTAGCAGAACTTTAGTGAGACACAAACGGAAGTTGACCTAACGTAATGCTACGTGGTATTTGCCAAATTCTTAAATTCTCATTAATATCATTTCTTTCCATCATGAAGCGAGTGCACACATCAGAGGGTGCGCCATGGATTTGCTAGCAGAACTTTAGCGAGACACAAACGGAAGTTGACCTAACGTAATGCTACGTGGTATTTGCCAAATTCTTAAATTCTCATTAATATCATTTCTTTCCATCATGAAGCGAGTGTACAGATCAGAGGGTGCGCCATGGATTTGCTAGCAGAACTTTAGTGAGACACAACGGAAGTTGACCTGACGTAATGCTACGTGGTATTTGCCAAATTTTTAAATTCTCAATGCTGTTTCAGATGTATTAAGAATAGTGAACACGACATATTCAATTGTGATTCGGAAAAAGAGGCACGTCGTGCACCTTGAAAATAAAGACAATCTACAAAATATCACTTTTCGCCAATAGCTAAAGATATATTTCCTTGGACTATATTTTATGACTCAAAAAGACTAAATGATTAACTTTTTTATGTGTCTGTCTTTTATGAGCTACCCAATAGAATACTAGCCGAATAGTCGTCTACGCCGGGGTAAGAAGTCAAGAATTGGCGTGCAGACGTAGCGAGACTAACGGACAAATGTCAAAAATTATTTCAATTATAATCTAAAGGGAGATAATTATTGAATGTTGGTTGGTTGGTTGGTTGGATTTTACGGCATGTCAACCTTTGGGTTATTTTATGCCAAATACGTTTTGTTTTATTCATTCTTGTTGGATATTTATATATCCGATATTTATTGTTATCCGCACAAGCAGGATGCGACACAAGACTAATAGACAAATGTCAAAAATTATTTCAATTATAATCTAAAAGGAGATAATTATTGAATGTTGGTTGGTTGGTTGGTTGGTTGGTTTTTACGGCATGTCAACGTTTGGGTTATTTTATGCCAACCACAGCAATCAAGGGAGACCAGTTTCTTTCAAATGCAATGTAAAGAAAAGAAAAGTAGCATATTCTGATGGAAAAAAGGCTCTGTGAGCGGAGCTTAGTATTACATACCCACTCAATATCGGGTACATAATCGGCAAGAGAGACAGGGTAGAGATGGGATGAGGGGTCTTACTTATTACTCGGATACTTGTTGTCTGCTGCTAATTCGTCTACATTTCGGCTATTTTATTTGGCTTTTATTGGGCTTATTTTTCTTCAGGGCTTTCTGCTGGGATCTGATCTTTGCTTTCTTCTTCGGGCTGGGTGTCTGTGCGTTATGTTACTTAATCAATAAAGCAAGATCGAGAGCTACTCTCAGTGAGACAGACTTTCGAGTCCACCCCCACTGAAATCTCTGGTCACAGCTGACTAAAACTTCTCATGCCTGTAATGGCGCTCTTTTATGAAAGGTGAAGCCGGAGTCACTACCTGCCATTAACCGTCGGCCATCTTCTCTTGTTGGGCTTATTTCTCTTCAGGGCTTTGTGCTGGGGGTTGATCTCTGCTTTCTTCTTCGGGCTGGGTGTCTGTGCATTATGTTACTTAATCAATAAAGCAAGACTTGTTGGTTTTCTTAAGTCTTTTATTTATTTATTTTACTATCAAATAAAGTGACTGGATGAGGCGGAGCGAAATAGCTAAAAAAACAAAACAAAACAAAGCGTGGGGTGCTGATAGGTAGGAGAAAAATGGGAAAATGAGTCGTCGTCGGTGTCATGGGGAAGTCGGCGGGAAAGGAAGCGGGAGAAATAAAAGGTGTGTGTTTGGGGGGGGGTAAAGATCAGGGTGGTTGTCTGAGGGTACTGTTCACTCGCACTTGTCTGGGACGGGCAATATTTTTTAGATGACTCTCAAATGTCATTGTTTGTAAACTCATACTTTTTGGATGTCAAGTGAAACAGAACCCTTTACGCCCACACTTCCCCTTCGTACTATTTGTCCCTTGCTTTACCTTTAAATACTAGTTTAACAACCCACTCCTCCCCACCAACAGGGACACCTGTTGGCCTTTGTTGGCGACCCGTGAATCCTGGTAGCCGAGTAGTCCATGACATGCAGCACTCCACTTTGGACCTTACTTGGCCTAGAAGTGCAGTCGGAGAGGTTCCACCGATCAATCGGCTAGTCACGTCAAAGCCCTAGCACACTATATGATTGTACCGACCGAAGTACCCTTATGGCAAACCACGAGCCCTTTTTATAATACATATGCTAGAGGGCAGTGTCTGGGGGTCTTAGTGTCCTGGGTATTACGTTAAACTCTATCTGATGGTGAAGTTCCAATCCTGGAGCTCTGGGGAGTGTAGAGTACCTCTTCATTGTCATTAATCCCAGATCCACTCTGCCCGTAGTGCTAGTATATGTTAGGATCCCATCTATGGGTTAAATGGATGAAAAACGAGTTTTAAAAATGTGTTTAAAATGAGTCAAAAAGCTTTTTTAAGTTTTCCATGTATTTTATGAGCCAGATGTACGTGTTTTCCAAATTGTCTGTGTAGATTGTCGTATCGTATTTGTCAGTTTTTTTTCTCTGGACTATCACATCTAATTGTGAAGTTCCAGTTCTGGAGCTCTGGAGAGTGTTAAGTACCCCTTTATCATCATTACTACCAGGTCCACCCTGACCCGTAGTGGTAGTACCTGTTAGGATCCCATCTATGGATTAAATAAAAAAAATTAAAAATGAGAATTAAAAACATGTTTAATAAAAGATTGAGTATGAAAAAAAATAATACCCAACAAGAATGAATTAAAAAAATCTTTGACATGAAATAACCCAACAAGGGTTGACATGCCATAAAATCCGATCAACCAACCTGAGGAGACTTGTTGACACTCAGACTCCAATGAAAAATGAAATAATAAATCTGGTCAGTGAACTGGAAAACTATGAAGATGAAGGTGACAGGGATACCAATAATAGTCGGAACACTTGGAATGAACCTAAAACAGCTGGAAGAGAGAGTGAGGGATTATTCTGTTTCCCCATACTTTGGGTTTGTTGCGTCTTGGTTGCTTGAGTTTAAGGTGACATGTATTTTTTCTGGGCAGCGTGTTCTATTTCCTAGTCTTCTTTCCATACGTGATAAAATTAACAAAAGTGAATAGACAAACATGAATATTTCCATTATGTTATCTATGTTTTAATTTTTCTCGACTAGTTTCGACCTTAGGTCATTGTCAGGAGGAATAAAAAAAAAAGAAGATATGTTTTATATAAATGTTTCGGATCATATCCCCTTCTGATTAATAAACAAAACTTCTGATTCATTAAAGTAATACCTGGGTACCAGAAATAACCTAATTGGATTCCTATTCTGATTAAATAAAAACTAATTTATAATAAAAACGAGTCTTTCGTTTAAAGTTTTATAATTAAAAACCAACAAACAAACAAACAAAAAGACAACAACAATATTAGTTTATCTTTAGTGTAAAATTAATTTTTTCGCTTATGCTAACAACAACAACAACCTGAAATAATTAATTTTTTAAATTAAAATAAAAAACTATTTTAATATAAAAACGTGTCTTTGGTTTGTATGAAATTTTAATGTCAAAACATCGTCTGTTGATTTTGTTTACTAACAACCGGAAGTTTGCGGTGAAAAGTAAAATTCCGTTCGTTTCAAAACTGCTCTCGGCTGGGGTCCCGATTGGTGACTTGATCCAATATTTCTATAATTAAAGAATAGGTTGGCTGGTTGATTGTATTTTACGGCATGTCAACCCTTGTTTCGTTATCTTATGCCGAAGACATTGTTTTATTTATTCTTGTTGGGTATTCAGTTTTTTTCAAACTCTATTTTTTAAACACATTCTTGATATTCATCTTTTAATCTATTGATTTACATGGGGCCCTAACAAGTACTACAACTCCGGGTCATGGTTAGCACTCCCCAGAGCCCCAGAATTGGAGCATCACTACTAGAAGCAGTTTAACGTCATACCTAGGACAGGAAGATCCTTAACCACCACCTTCTAACACATATATGATACAAATTGACAGGGATTTGTCATATAGGAAGAAGGTTTGGGACAATCATATAGGTGGTAGAGCTTCACGTGACCAGCCGATTGGCCTGAGGGCACCTTTCCGACCGCCCGTCTAGCCTAAGTTATATTCAAAATAGAGTGTTGCATGACATGGACTGCTTAGACACCAGGATTTCGCTCGTAAGGCTTAGAACAACCATATATATTTACCAACCCCCTCCACACGAGCAGGATGCGACACAAGGTCAATTTCTTAAACGGAGTTTAATTGGTTACCTATCCAAGGTTAAAGAACCCAGTCTGCCTTACCATTTACTCAGAGCTGGGGGCAGATTATATTGGTTCATACCTTTCCCAAGGGTATAAGCGCTATGTGAAATGCTAGCAGCATCGTCCAGGATTTGAACTCTTGTCGACGGGTCCATTTTCTACGACTATAAACATTACGCCACGCACCTCAATATAGGTGGTAGGGCTTGACGTGACCAGTCGATTGACAGGAGGGGCCTTTCCAGTCGCCCGTCTAGCTTAAGTAAGGTCCAAAGTAGAGTACTGTATGACATGAGGGAGCCTCTCCGACTGCCCGTCTAGCCCAAGTATGGGCCAAAGTGGGGTACTGCATGACATGGACTGCTCAGCCAACAGGATTCCGTCCTTAAGCATCCAGAGTCGCCACCCACCGCCTACAGGTGCCCTATTGGGGACTGAAGAACAAGAATTAGTGGTGAATTATAATTGTTCAGGTAATAGGTATACTCTAAAAAGCGCTCTACGCTTAAAAACAACTTAGAGCTGGTTTAAAGCCTAGAATAGTAAAATGTCCTAGGCAGGTCATGGATGTAACCTTGTGGTTCACGCGCAGTGATACACGATCCTCGGACGGCTAGATCACGAAGGTGAGAAGTCGAGATCTGTCCCTCGTCACCTCGGTGTCTGAAGATCGAGTATCACTACGCGTGAACCTTAGGGTTACACGTTACGTTACCGTGATATCAACCCACCGTCGGGGTTAAAAGTCAAGAAAAAGTAGACATCGTTGCGACAGAAAGACTCTGGAAACAAATGAGCTGTTTCCAAAAACTGCCGGTCCATGATATGAAATATGCTCACAGCATGACCCTATTCTAAATATATATATAAAAAGTAAAGTCGTTTCAGTGGCCTATTGTCGATTTCAGCCGGACATCGAGGGAATATATCCCCTTTTCCCTATTGCCGAGGACCAGTATCAAAACCGGAAACTTGCGATTTCCAGTTGGATGCTCAACCAACCGAGCTAAAATATATATATATATATATATATATATATATATATATATATATATATAGATAGATAGATATATACAAGTTTTGTTGAACTGTTCAGACAATTCCTGTCGGACAAGTTTTTGGTTGATCCGTTCCAATTTTCGGGCCATCTTTCTGGTGTCGGGGTGTAACTGGTATAACAGTCCACCAAAGGTTTAAAAACGAGCGCTTTCGGCAATACAGTTTGCCATCCTCAGGTAGGAAACGATGGTGTGGTTTCGTGTCTCGTTTTTAACGAGAACGAGTAGTAGCAAGGAATTAGAAGTGGGAGGTAATAAAAATTGGTAGTGGGAGTTGTGGGAATGGTAGTGGTTCGAGCGAGCGTTGCAGTAGTGATTTTTTTGTGGGAGGGGGCACAAGTTTTGAGAAGGGGAGGGGTATAGTGGAAGGAGGATAGGCGGAAAATTATAAGCATTTGAGAATATGTTGACTTAT
>CM042145.1:103499092-103504092 GCA_023376005.1 Doryteuthis pealeii
TTAGCTGATGGTCTTTCACTGGAGTGACAGCAAGTCTCCTCGGGTCTCCAGGACTCTTCTGAGTATTCTGACAGATTGCAGCAGTGCAGTGTTCTGAATAGTTTCAGTCCTTCCTCTGGTTTCCAAACTTTCCAAACCCTTTTCCAATCCTTTTGGGACTGTTCCAAGTGCACCAATTACAATTGGTATCACTTTGACTTTCATATTCCATAACTTTTTTAGTTCTCTGGCAAAGTCCAGATATTTGTCCATTTTTTCATTTTCCTTTAGTTTCACCCTGTGATCTGATGGAACTACAAAATCCACCAGTTGACAAGTTCTTTCTTTTTTGTTAATCAACACTAGGTCTGGTCTTCTTGCTGGGATAAGGTGATCTGTTTTTATTTCAAAGTCCCAGAGAATTTTATGCGTTGATTCTGGTTTATGCATATACCATTTTGTTGTATGGTCAAAATTACATTTTTTGCATAATTCCCAGTGGATTACCTTCCCAACCCAGTCGTGTCTAGTTTTGTATTCCCTTTGTGCTACTTTGATACATTCACAGAGTACATGGTTTACAGTCTCATCTCTTACCGCAAAGTCTACATTTACAATTTTGTTGGGTTTTATCAATTTTTGCTTTGATATAGTTTGTCCTTATGGCATTATTCTGCGCAGCAATTATTAGTGATTCAGTTTCTCTTTTAAGGTTTCCTTTTCTTAACCACGTCCAGGTCATTTCGTGTGCAACCTCTCTAATTTGTCGTTTGAAGTGTCCATATAATTGTTTTTTTTTCCCATTTTTGTTTTCTAGTCTTTGTTGTTTTTCTGCTTGTCCATATATCACATCTACTATTATTGGCCGCCATTATTATTATTATTATTATTATTATTATTATTATTATTATTATTGTTGTTGTTGTTGTTGTTGTTAGGGATATAACAGTTCATAGAAATTGAATAAAGTGGCAGTTGTTTAATTTAAGTTCCACTTAAAAAATATCCTGCCTGTAGCAAAATGTATCCACACACGCACACAGACTCATATTAACCCACTTATACTATACAATCTATATAACTCTCACACACCTGTAACACACACAACACACACACACAGACGCACACACACACACAAACGCACGAGCACACACACACACACACACACACACGGATAAAAAACAAAATTAAAATGACAACAAAAAAATCAAACAGCACATTCTTAAACGTCACATATACTTAAAAGAAAGCGCAGACATTTTTTGTCCACAAATTCAGTTTTCAATCCCATCAGATAGATGAAACAATATCATACTGAAATTGGCCGATGGCCTATGAATGAGACTGAAAGTACTTGGGAACAAATCAGCTATGGCAAATATTCATCAACCAATTCGAACCGGATATTGTATCATCCATTCGGTGACTTGAATAATTTTGAGAATTGTTCTCAAGTAGAAGGAATCTTTTACATCTATCTATCTATCTATCTATCTATCTCAGTCAGGTTCTATCTAAGTTATTGTGTGAGGTGTGTTTGCATATTTTATACTCCCTTGTTGTATGTAGCCTTGTGCTTTACAAAAATGAGACGAGTAAAATGTAGACAATGTATTTTAAGCGAACCACATCTGTAACGTCTGTAAAAAAATCTCTCCGTGCAGAATAAACTCTCTTTGATTTGCTGGTGAAACTTTCGTATCGTTCATTTACCTTGGGGAATCCGTTACAGGAAGTTATCTCCCTTCGCTTCAGTTTCTAATTAGCTTTTACTCACTAAAAATGGAGAATTGGTCCCGAAGGATAACCAGGGTTAAAAGAAAACAGTATCATTTCTCTGACTGTTAGACAAGTTGAATGAAAGGAAAATCAACTGATATTTCTATTTGGGAGGGAATTGCTTCCAAAAGGAAATAAATCTACAGAATCCAAGGGGAGATAATTTTGATTCAATAAATTATATTTTCAAAGTTTCTTTCAGTGTGTTTTGCTTATTCACCTCGCAGTTGTGTAATGAATAACCTAATATTTATTAATGGTAATTATATTTTGTTACGATTTTTGTGGCCATTTTTAGGCTGCAAGCGAGAGCACTTTACAGTGGAGATCCCTTGTGTTAAGCAGAGACAGAACCTTAGTGAAGAATAGTTTGGCTGTTCCTTGGTGTCCCTTAGTGTTTGGTAGAATCCTTTGGTTGTTCCTTGGTGTCCATTAGTGTTTGGTAGAATTCTTTGGTTGAGCAGAGCATAGGTTGCAGATCCGTTCGTCAGTGGCGAATATGTGCAAATGAACGCTTTCAAGATCGGCGATTAAATAGTTAACTAACCACGTATTCGAGCTGTTGATTGGCTGGCTTTTAATCCACGCGCCCACGCCGGGTCTATAAGATTAAGTGGAGGTTTCCAGTACACCTTATATACCAAAACATTCCAACAGATTTGACAAAAAATGTTTATCTTAGCAGAATTAGTAAATAAAATTGTTCACTTCAGACAGAGAATAACAATATTAATGTTGGATTTCCCTTAACTCTTTGCCTACCAAATTTCCCCCACGGCTGTACCAAATTTTCTTCCTATTTTCTTACCTGTATGATGGGATATTTTAGAGTTCACTATCTATTCACCTCAGAACACATTCTATTATTAGTGTAATCTGAGTCCTTCGGCTCAATTATGATGAACTAACAATCAATGTTTACGATAGGATTGCAGTGATGGGAGAGCCGCTGTGATCGGTTTAAAGTAGACAAAGGGTTAATTTCAAATCAAAATGTTTGCATATCAACGAAAGGTCAGATTACGTAGTACTCTTCTGACTCTTTCTTTAACGGCATGTAAAACCTTTTTAGGATATTTAACGACGAAATATTGTTAAATAGCCCGTCTTGATTATTATTTAACTTTTTTGTTTATTTTCCCTCTTTATTTTCTCTTTTGTTTTATTTTATTTCGTTTTTGGATTACTTTTTTTTTAATATATAAGATGACGCTTGGTGCCTGCTTTTCCCAATCTGTGTTGAAATTTTGAAAGCTACATATATGTCTCCGTGGTGAAGGCACTTAGATAATTAGTTTTTTTTTCATTGGTTTTTCATGGTTTGTTTCAAGATAGATTGAGAGACCAGTGGCTGATTATAGGTTTTCTTACCAGGAATTTGCTATATTGCTATCCAGACTGAGACCTCTCTGGTCTTCTGGGCTGTCTTGGGTTGACTTGGGGTCATATTAGGTTTGTCTGTTTTCTTTCAGTTCTTATTAATGAACAAAAAGACTCAGTAAATTTTTGACATCTTTTATTTGCCCAAGACCCATTAACCCACGAGTGGAGAATAGCCATATCCGTCTGAGCAGATAGCGGGGACCTGAATCGAACCAAGAACCTTGGGATTCTTTAGCGAGTGCTCTACCTACTGATCTAAACCGACCCCTTCAACAATCTACTTTGAGGGGTGTTTTTGAAGTTAATCTTGTGGTCCTTGAGAATAATCAACGCTGTTTTTCAATGGAATTTACAAGTCTTGGTGGTTATTTACCTAACCCCTCTGCTACAGTGAGGATGGAACACAAAATACATTTTTAAGCGGATTGCAGATGATTTGAACTAGAGTTTTCCTTCTCTCAGACTGGTTGCCGTACCAAGGTTAGATGACCTAATCTGTCTCATAATTTACCCATAGTTGGCAGGAGAACAATTGAATTCCCAAGACACCCCTTTCTGTGGGCGGGGGTGTTCTAGAGGATATAGTCAACGTATTCTAAACCCCGCCGATAGTGCATTTCTCCCTGAAGTGATAGATATGACTAACCTCAGCGTCTCAAAGAGTTCGGGAATTTCCGTGTAATGTACTGAAATTTAATACTTTTTATACATAATCCAATGAATCTCTTACGCACGATTCTCTATTAGTACCCTAATTCTGTTAAGATAAACATTTTTTGTCAAATCTAATAACCATTAATGAATATTAGGTTTCTAGCAGGACCTGTGGATATACCACAGTATGATAATTTATTTATTACAACGTTTGATATGTTTACTTAAGAGTTATTGCAAAATACTTCAATATGAAAAAATATAATAATCTTGATTTAACTCTCTCTCTCTCTCTCTCTCTCTCTCTCTCTCTCTCTCTCTCTCTCTCTCTCTCTCTCTCTCTCTCTCTCACTCGAATTAGAATTATCGCTTCCGTGCGTTTATCACTACTCTCTTTCTTTCTTTCTTTCTTTCTTTCCTTTTTTCTTATTATACTTTTCTGTGTAGCATGTCCATTTTCTTCCCTTTCTTTCTTTATAGTAAAAACAGAATGGTTCATTATTTAACTGAAGTGACGACACTAATAAGAAATAAGAATTTGGCAGATAAGTAACAATAGATAGGAGTATTGAGCAGCTTATATAATAGTAATCTTTGGTTTCTGTTATATCACCCATGTTCTCGGAGCTGAGTTGATAGAGCAGCTATATCGTGCCATTCATTTTTAACGTACTGAATAAAGTAGTAAAAATTATTATCTATTGAATTAAAAATAAATCCCTCTTGTTTTTTTTTATAGATTTACTTCACCTTGGCAGTCATTCATAAAATTTTTCTTCTCGTAACACATATGGCGATTTCATTTCGTTCAGTTTGATTAAACTTTCCGACAAGTGATACGCTTTATCTTCTAACCTCAACTGCCCTTCGGGGCCAATTCGCCATTTTCAGTGGGTAAATTTAATTACAATTTGAAGCAAGGGGAGATAACTTCCTGTAACCGATCCCAAATGCAAAGAATGATACGAGAATTCCACCTGCAAAAGAGGAGAGGTTATTCTGCAGGGAGACTTCACATGCATTATACACACACACACACAGACACAGACACATATATACATATATATGTGTGTGTGTGTGTGCGTCTCTCTCTCTCTCTCTCTCTCTCTCTATATATAATATATATATATATATATATATATATATATATATATATATATGTCTCACGCAGCACATATTATTTTACTATATTTACATTTAGTAAT
>CM042145.1:103509092-103518082 GCA_023376005.1 Doryteuthis pealeii
TTTTTAATGCAAGCATCGCCCTCTCATTTCCAGCGCACCATCAACCACCACTCACCCTCAAGCCGAACGGAAACAGAAGATCATGAGACCCTTTCTATATCTGATCTAAGCAGTATCATTGGCAGTCTGTTATTCCTTATAACGAATGTTTTCTCCCTTAAACTGTTAGGGGAACCACTTCCCTTTAGCCTCTTTCTCTTCCTTCTTTTTTCTTTCTTTCTTTCTTTTTTTTGATTTGGAAGGGAAAAATGGAGAACAATGTCAATCGTCCATTTTGTAAGAGGCCATCATTCTTTTGTCGAAAAGCGTACATCGCTGAAACTTTACCTACTCTTAGAAACGCAACCCTTGAGATTAGATACGCTAAAGAATCGCTAAAGTGCTAAAACAGGCACATACACCCACCCACCCAAAAAGATGAGTCTTTGAAAAAATCATAATAGTCAAAGAAATGATTATTAGTATTACTTCCACTGACTAAGCTAAATCTAGCATATAACACTTTTAGGAGCAGTGGGATTTCATTGACTTTACGACCTATAGTGATATTATATAGCCATACTGGACCATATGACCTTTAGCACCCCTTTTTGATCTCGATTCAAGTTTTCATTTATACCGTCAATATCCGGTTGTTTGTTAACAGACGATTTTTAGAGTTTTTAAAAAAATTATAAAACTGCCCCTAACCCTAACCCTAACCCTAATCCATAACCCTAACCGTCAATATCCGTTGTTTGTTAACAGACGATTTTAGTTTTTTTTTTTTAAATTATAAAACTAACCCCTTACCCTAACACCTAACAAACAACCGGATATTGACGGTTGTAAATGAAAAAACATGTCCGCCTGAATCGAGATCAAAAAAGGGTGCCTAAAGGTCATACTTTCTATCAGCGTATATTGTAGTATTTTGTCGAGTATACCTGCATACCCGTGGCTGTATACAGATATACTTATCTTTTTTTAAAACTTATCTTTGTCTGAGTAGCTGGATCTTATCTTCTGTATCTGTAATCTGTATGCTGTTATCTAATCTCTGGATTCTGCTATCTTCTCTGAGTTGGTAGATGTTATTATTAGCTGACCATTTCTGGATCTCTCAGATTTTCTATCATCTCTGAATCTCTCAGATTTTTGGCTGATTTTCTAAACTCTCTCGCACCTTCACCACTGGCGAATCTGAAGAGAGGTCAACGCAGGTCAAGTTCTGTCCATCATTTTCCTGATTTTTTTATTCCACGAATCGTTAGTTTGAATTCAAACACAACTTAACGTTTATAATTAATAGGCTACCTATTAATTGTGTAACAGTCATTCCTAGTATTAGTAGCGGAAAACTAACTATACGAGTGAGACTTTAAAAAAAACTAATAGACCAGTTCATATACGGGGGTAATCCAAAAAAGTCTTCAAAATATTCTAAAAATCATAGAAACGTTTATGTTTTACATGATTTTAAAGTTTCAACATTATTTTTCTACATAATCGCCATTTCGGTCATACCAGATTGTCGCTATGTTGTTAAGAAAGCGTTGTACCTCGTCGTCGTTGCAAACTCCCTAAAACACTTGCGGACATTTTTCTCATCCATGTACGACTTGCCATACGCTAAATTGGCGATGAATTTCAATGCATAATAAACCGAATAACTGTGCGAACTTCACACTTGCCAGTAGAGTCAAGCGGGAACTCAATCAGAAATGACATCTTCGCAATACTAAGCACGGCAGTGAGGCGCGCCAGGGATGCATACGCTCTTGTACAACAAACACAACCGTGTTGCCAATGCCGCACGAACAGTTTCCTGCGTCTCCAGCGTTTTGGAGATCTTACTTTTGGATTACCCTCGTACTTTTAGGATATCTCATCTATTGAAAGCAATGTAAACAAGTGCGTGGGTTATTGACAGGTTATCGACTATATGAAATCTGATTTACCCGATGAAACAAAACGTGAATTCTTCCAAGTTGTTGCCGTGTCAGTACTATTGTATGTCGCACCACTTTTTGCCCACGGTCCAATCGAATACGAATGATTTTAAACAGATCTATTGACGCCATTGATAAGACTCTATCAGGTTATACCACTCAGGGTTAGAGTGGACCTGGGAGTAATGGTAATGAAAGAGTATTCTATATTTATCAGGTCTCTAGAACTAGAGCCTGACCATCAGATGCAGTTTTGTGTCATACACAGGACCCCCCCCCACTTTGTGTGTTTTACCACCTGTTGGGAATACAGTCAGCGTATTCTAAACCCCGCTGGTAGGGTCACAATTATGGGTCAAATAAATCCGTTTGGAATACTTGATACCATATAACTGTGCAAACAAATAATTATTACAAACAAATAAAAAAAAGAGACATTTACAAAAAAGAATAATTGCAATGGAACTTTGAAAAATATAAATGTTTATGATTAGAATCAAACATTTACAAATTAATGAAATGTTGGCATTGAATAACACATAAGGAGTTGATATGTCGTTAAACAAATAAAACCAAACCATGCCAATATATAGTTTTGATTACAATCAAACATTTAGAAATTAGTCAAATTTTAGCATTAAATAACCCATAAGGAGTTGATAAGCTGTTAAAAAACAAAACAAACCAGGCGAATATATAGTTCTGATTGTAGAAAATAGAAAAACAATGTATTCCGAAAAAAGATGAATTTATTTTTGATGTTGAAGTCGGCGTTTAAACGTTTCAGTTTATATAAAACATTCGTCGGAACAATATAAAATAATGGAAAAATATTAGGAACATGTTTTTTAAAGTGACGGGAGTTAGGAAAATCCATTTAGAGAAAAGGCTCGTAACCATATTTTGGCAAGCGTTCATTTTGAAAGTCAAGACATGATTGGTACACGCGAAGACGAAAGTCAAGAGGTGATTGGTACACGCAAAGACGAAAGTTAAGACATGATTGGTACATGCGAAGACGAAATATAAAAATATAAACCGCAACGTTTAAACGTCGACTTCAACATAAAAAATAAATTCATCTTTTTCGGAATACTTTGTTTTTCTATTTTCTACATATTGTCGGGTTCATTTCCATATTTTACTCACATAGTTCTGATTACAATGAAACATTTAGAATTTAGTCGAATTTCGTCATTAAATAACTCATAAGGAGTTGATAGACCTTTAAACAAATAAACCAATCAAGATCAAAATATAATTTTTATTACAACCAAACATTTAGAAATTGATCAAATTTCGGCTTTAAATAACCCATAACAAGTTGCTATGTCTTTAAACAAATAAATTTTAGAATGCCAAAATAAATTTATGTCTACAATCAACACTTTACAAATAAATCAACTTTTGGCATTAAATAGCCCATTAGGCGTTGCGATGTCATTAAGCAAATAATATAAACCAATTAGTCGGCTGAGGCTTTAGAATACACCGAATGTATCTCTGCAGAGGAGTAAGACCCCCCGCCCCAATGTTGGTCGTATTTGGCCACCCGTGATGCTTATGGATGGAACCCTGGTGGCTGAGCTGTCCGACATGCAACACTCCACTTTGATCCTTACTTAGGCTGGACGAGCGGTCAGACAGACGCTCTGCGATCAATCACGTCAAGCACCTATATGATTGTCCCAACCCTATTAATTTTATGGCAAGCCCCAACCGTTTTACCATATATGTGCTAGAAGGCTGTGGCTGAGGGTCTTATTGTCCCTGTATGACGTTAAACTCTATTTGTTGAGAAAGTTCCAATTTTGGAGCACTACAGAATGTGGAGTACCCTTCATCGGCATTACTCCCAGGTCCACTCTGACCCGGAGTGGTAGTACCTGTTAGTTTGAGTTTGAAAAAGTATTGGAATACCCAACAAGGCTTGACATGACATAGAAACAAACCAACCAACCAACCAACCAACCAACCAACCTAATTAGAAATTCAAATGAAAATTGTATTCGAATATTGAATAAAATAACCCAACAAGTTGACATGCCATAGAAACCAACCAACCAACCAACCAACCAACCCCAATTAGAAATTCAAACGAAAATTGTATTTGAATATTTAATAAAATAACCCAACAATGGTTGACATGCCATAGAAACCAACCAACCAACCAACCAACCAACCCTAATAGAAATTCAAACGAAAATTGTATTCGAATATTGAATAAAATAACCCAACAAGGGTTGACATGCCATAGAAACCAACCAACCAACCAACCAACCAACCAACCATACGGATGCACAGAGCAGCCATCTGCGTTTTTCTGTCATCGTTTGGAAACGAGGCAAGTGCACTGATGTAATCGTCCCCCCTCACCTCCTACCACACAGACATAAAAATATGCTGGATGAAATTAACATTAATATAAAAAAATGGCGCGCTGGAACGATAGGCGAAAACACATCTTGACGTCTGACGATTTGAAACATTTACTCTGAGGGTGAGACGGTTTAATTCAGGCATTTCTTTTATTTCTTATTTATTTCATTTTCCCCCGGTAGCACGAATAATCTAATATATCATTTTACATATGTGTGTAACTGGCGGCCTGAGAAACAAAATGATATTTAATCCAATTAATAATAAAATAATAATAATAATAATATAATAATAATATCTAATATATATATATATATATATTATTATATATATATGATTAAAAGTTGAAAATATTAAGTGGATAAAACACCCCCACCTCCCTCTTCTCTTTTTTCCTTTGCCTCTGCCTCTGCATCTTCCGACAAATCCGCCCTCCATTTCTCTCCACCTTTTCAATATATATATACATACATAGCTGTTCTGTTTCAAAATAAAAATTCTTGTGAAGCTTCGTTAATACATTATTAATATTAAGTATTAATTGAATGAAATTGTTTTGTTTTATCCAATTTTAATCACATTTTGTTTGATTTTGCCCAGTCTGTTATCCACACACACACACACACACACACATATATATATATATATGTGTGTGTTTGTGTGTGTATCATAGACCGTGATAATAAATATATATATATATATATATATATATATATTAAATTATCTACATTCATATGTGAAGTACTGAAAAAGGAACTGAATTGAAATATCTCTTTTTTGGCCTTTTACCAGACTTATATTAAGTAATGGAGGGTTGCTCACACACACCACACACACACACACACACACACACATATATATATATATATATATATATATATATATATATATATGGGAGAATAAGTGTTTAATTGAAGTCATACCTAATTGAAATTTAATTAGTTGATAATTAATAAATTAGGCGAGCATATCAGTTCAAATGTAAAGGCGTAAACGAATCGAGAAAAAGTCGATCTCTTCATGTACATTTACTTTCATATAATTATATATATATATATATATATAATTATATATATTACCACACTGTATGATTAACAGTATCTTCCTTGATTAGTTAGTGCTGAATATATGCTGTCTCTTTTTATCTTTTTTTTTTTTTTTTTTTTTCCATTTTTCAAAATCTTTCTTTTCCAGCCTGAAGATTGCTTTGTTAAGATGCATGAAACCAAATGGTCACAGATAAGCATCCATGCAATTAAATATACAGACAAAAAGTGGACATGGTGTTAACGGCTGACAGTTTCTCGTCTATGCGATTATTCAAACGAAGTGCAATTGGTTTGCAATAATCGCTTAGGCGTGAAACTGTCAGTAACCAACCGCCAAATTTTCTTACCCTTACCATATATAAACAGATGTCTGACAAACCGGCGAAATAATTTCTATTTGATAAAAAAAAATCAGACCATATGACCTTTAGGCACCCCTTTTTGATTTCGATTAAGAAAGGACATGTTTTTCATTTACACCGTCAATATCCAGTTGTTTTAATAGACGATGTTTTAGATTTTTTAAAATTATAAAACCAACCCCTAACCTTAACCCCTAACCCTGTTTGTTAGGGGTTACCCTAACAAACAACCGGATATTGACAGTGTAAATAAAAAAGATGTCCTTTCTTAATCGAGATCAAAAAGGGGTACCTAAAGATATTATGGTCCAGAAAATCTATCACATGTGTTAATTTGTTTTCCCAACCAGTTATTCTATACATTATCAGGTCAGAAATATCTATCCTATTATATTACATCACAGGTAAAAACCTAAAGACTTTTTAGTAAGAGTTGTCGGCTAATTAAAGCTGTATACTGACACATGTAAGATTGATGTCTTTTTGTATACGTATATTTTTTTTAAATATATTAAACAGTAATTAGTTTGGCAAAGGAGAGAAGAAACATTATAAAAGGAAATAAACGCTTCATTTATTTTTTCTATTCATAGTTTGAGGAAGTTCCTGTAGCGTTGTGGCTAACGTGCTGTACAGCGACATCGTCGTAAACGAGTTCCAACTCCAGTCACGCTATTACTTTCACTTCCGGACTAATACCTTTGGGAAAGGTATGACCTCCCTCAACCCCCAGCTATGCGTTAAATAGTATTAATGCTGTTTTTCTACAATGATGACTTTGGAATTAAATAACCTACGAAGGTTGATATGCCATTGAGCAAGAAAACAAATCTATTTATAGTTTATATTTCCTGTTTCAGATAGAAACTATGAAATGATAAAGTATCTTAGAATCTATATTAATAATTGGGAAGAGTTTGCTTATTTGTCCTCTATAGGCGCGTTGGGCAATGGCTATCATCGTAGGAAATGGCCTCGGCGAAATGAGTTCGAATCCTAGACGAGGCTCTTTGCATTTCGCAAAGCTAATACTATTGGGAAAGGTATGCATCCAATTATTCTCTGTCCAGTTATGAGTAGACTTGACCATAAACAGAAAGTAATGAGATTTAACAACTACATAAGAATATAAATATGAATGTACAAGGAACGTTATTCTCTAACCTCCAGTTATGAAATAACCCTAGACAGTATTATCTGCGTTATTCGGACTATTGTCCCCATCTTCATTGTTACTTGTACAACGTTTCGGCCGATATACCCTCCGGCCTTCTTCAGGTATTTCTTGTCGGACTCGGGAACCTTCTTTTCGAACTCGGAGGGTATATCGGTCGAAACGTTGGACAAACAACAATGAAGATGGGGACAATAGTCCGAATAACGAAGATAATACTAATCTTCAAGCCTCATCTCAAACATTCAGAGAAATAACCCTAGACAGGTTGGTATGTCGTTAAAATCAACCAATCAGTCAATCAGTAACAATAATTAGCCGATTTTCTATCAGGATTATTATTACTAATTAATTGCTTAGCCTGGCACATAGACCTCAGATTGCTTACATTACCTGTAGTTATTAAGTGTTCACCCATCGAGTTACTGGACAGATTTATTGCTCCTTAACTTAACCAGTGCTTTCAATGTGACTCCATCGTAAGTCTGATTGAAGGTGTTTGTTGTGTAATGGTTATAGTCGTATCGAGTTCAAATCCTGGACCTGGCTGTTTGCATTTCACATTGTGCTAATACCCTTTTGAAAGGATTTCATCCAACTATTCTCTCTTCAGCTATGGATAAATAGTAGCTCTCTAACCTTGGTATAGCAACCGATCTAGGAGAAGGAAAAACTCTGAATCCAAAACTCAAAATGACTTTGGTTTGCTTCCTGCTCGTATGGAGGGGTTAGTAGATCTTATTATACTGGGAATTTGGTGTCTTCTGTAACCGAAACTACGTCACAGTTTACATCACAATACCCCAATGTATATTTAATTTGTAGTTAAAACCATTAATTCATAGAATAAATCTTATATATTTACGATGGCTCAATAAAAATGTGAGTTAGATTTGCCGCAAAACAGCCCATGTTATTAATGCGTTTAAATCCTGCAATATGTCTATATATTATTTAAGAAATAAATGTATGGCGTGGTTAATTGCATACTGGTTTTAACAAAACCGGGTTTAATAAATAATTACTTGGTATCTTGATCACTAATATTATTGTTTTATTCCGCAGCGTGTTAAAATCAATCCTATGAATGATTTTATGTAGAAACCAATTACAATATAATCAAAATAAGTGTAATCTTTTATATACGTTCTTATTTAATTTTGTTAGTTTTTCTAATATATTTCATGAAATTAAAACTTAAATACTTACGCTCGGACGGTGCATATTCTTGTTTGTACATATAATGTAAGTCTGATTTTAAATAAGAGTTGCCGACCTGAATAAAAGGCCCATTGCTTTATAGACACACTAGAAGTGGCTACCCGGCGTCGCCTGGGTATAGGGGGATTTTTTAAAAGTTAGTCCCGCAGATCCATTATTACTGAATCGTGAGTTGAATCCTCGTGGGATGCCCCATTTAAATCCCTATGTAAAAAAATAGACTTTGCCTTGATCCAACTACTCTGAAAAGAAATGTTAATGTCTTCTATCTAAAATATTAAATGAAAAAAAATCCATGCTGTTATCATTTGAATTTTATTTTTTAATTATCTTCACAAATATAAATCAGATCTCTATTCGTTTTGCTCAAAAACCAAGCCCTGGTTTAATGTGTATATATATATATATTTACTTTGTCGTTAATTGTTTTATTTTCGAAGTTTCCTCCGGACATACGTATATACACACAACTGCCCTTTATATATGTATAGATGATGTGTGAACGTATTTTTGGTAAATAAAAAGGGAATATTCTTTTCGGGGACAACAGCTCCCTTAAGTCTCTGATCTTGTTACTATTTCCTGTTTTCCAAAAATCAAAAACCTTTCTCCGTGATTTCCATTTGGTAACTCTTTAGAATATCCAACTGGTCGTGACGAACCAAAGTCAGTGTCAGTTAAAAAAAAACATCCAGTAGTGTTTTCAGGGGCGTGATCAACGTTTTCGTTTATGTATGTGGTTCCCAGGAGAACTATTATGAGATTGATTTAATTGTGGTTAAGTTGATAATAAGATATTCAAGCACCACATTATAATATATATATATATGTGTGTGTGTGTGTGTCTGTGTGTGTGTGTTGTGCCCCCCCTCCC
>CM042145.1:103520682-103568182 GCA_023376005.1 Doryteuthis pealeii
ATATTTCTATCTTAAAGGCCTGATGAAGGTTTATTAACAAACCGAAACGTTGTAACACCGATTTCATCAACAAGAATGAATTCATCTTTTTTGAATAATTTGTTTTTCTATTTTCTAAACACACACACACACACACACACACACACACAACACAACACACAAACACACTACTGTTCAGACAACGATATTTCCATCTTAAAGTCCTGATGGAGGTTTGTTAACAAACCGAAACGTTGTAAACGCCGATTTCATCAACAAGAATGAATTCATCTTTTTTGAATAATTTGTTTTTCTATTTTCTACACACATACACACACACACACACACACACAGACACACACATGTATATATATACACCTCTTGTAGGTCAATGTGTATTTTTAGCTGATTCTCTCATTGTATATATTATTTATCCACATAGAGCAGAATCCCTAAACAGTCTTTAGCGTATTTATTCACCTCGCGACATTTTGGGACACACCCATTGTCTTTCGTTTTGTCCATTTTCTCCTTTGGTAATTTAATGCTAAAGTCAGAATAAATGATTTCTTGAATATTTATAGCAAAAATATTCGAAAGAAAATAAAATTAGCTGGAACAAAAGAAAGAGCAAAATAAATAAATAGTAAATAGTTTTTTTGTTGCTTTGTGTCAGGGCAAATTAATGTTTGTAGATATTTCTTTCAAAATAGCCTATCGTAGAATCATGATTTGTAGCACACACACACACTCACACACACACACACACACACACACACACACACACACACACACACACACACACACACACTTAATCACTCACTCACTCACTCACTCACACACAAAACACACACACACACTAAATCACACACTCACTCACACACAAAACACAAACACACACACACACACATACACACACACTAACACATGCACACACACAGACACAGATTCACATACATACATATATACATATATACAAACATGCATACATAAATATATACAGTGTTGACTGATTTGTTTTGGTTTGTTGGATTTTACGGCACGTCAACTCTTTTTGGGTTATTATTTTCTTTCAAAGACGTTTTGTTCTATACATGATTGATTGGTATTCAGAATTCATTTTAAAACTCAATTTTTAACACATTTTTTAAAATTCCCTTTTTTCTATTTAACCCATAACAGGTACTACCACTCCAGGGGCAGAGTGGACCTGGGAGTAGTGTTGGGACAATCATATAGGTGCTTGGGCTTGATGTGACCAGCCTGCTTGTTATTATTATCATTATCTATTTCTTTTTGAGTTTTTACATCAGCATTAGCTGATGGTCTTTCACTGGAGTGACAGCAAGTCTCCTCGGGTCTCCAGGACTCTTCTGAGTATTCTGACAGATTGCAGCAGTGCAGTGTTCTGATAGTTTCAGTCCTTCCTCTGGTTTCCAAACTTTCCAAACCCTTTCCAATCCTTTTGGGACTGTTCCAAGTGCACCAATTACAATTGGTATCATTTTGACCTTTCATATTCCATAACTTTTTTAAGTTCTCTGGCAAGGTCAGATATTTGTCCATTTTTTCATTTTCCTTTAGTTTCACCCTGTGAACTGCTGGAACTTCAAAATCCACCAGTTGACAAATTGTTTCTTTTTTTTTTTATCAAACACTAGGTCTGGTCTTCTTGCTGGGATAAGGTGATCCGTTTTTATTTCAAGGTCCCAGAGAATTTTATGCGTTGATTCTGGTTTATGCATATACCATTTTGTTGTGGTCAAAATTGAATTTTTTGCAATAATTCCCAGTGGATTACCTTCCCAACCCAGTCGTGTCTAGTTTTGTATTCCCTTTGTGCTACTTTGCTACATTCACAGAGTACAATGGTTTACAGTCTCATCTCTTACCGCAAAGTCTACATTACAATTTTGTTGGGTTTTATCAATTTTTGCTTTGATATAGTTTGTCCTTATGGCATTATTCTGCGCAGCAATTATTAGTGATTCAGTTTCTCTTTTAAGGTTTCCTTTTCTTAACCACGTCCAGGTCTTTTCGTGTGCAACCTCTCCAATTTGTCGTTTGAAGTGTCCATATAATTGTTTTTTTTTTCCCATTTTTGTTTTCTAGTCTTTGTTGTTTTTCTGCTTGTCCATATATCACATCTACTATTGTTGGCCGCCATTATTATTATTATTATTATTATTATTATTATTATTATTATTGTTGTTGTTGTTGTTGTTGTTGTTGTTAGGGATATAACAGTTCATAGAAATTGAATAAAGTGTCAGTTGTTTAATTTAAGTTCCTTTTAAAAAATATCCTGCCTGTAGCAAAATGTATCCACACACGCACACAGACTCATATTAACCCACTTATACTATACAATCTATATAACTCTCACACACCTGTAACCACACACACACACAGACGCACACACACACACAACGCACGAGCACACACACACACACACACACACACACACAACGGATAAAAACAAAATTAAAATGACAACAAAAAAATCAAACAGCACATTCTTAAACGTCACATATACTTAAAAGAAAGCGCAGACATTTTTTGTCCACAAATTCAGTTTTCAATCCCATCAGATAGATGAAACAATATCATACTGAAATTGGCCGATGGCCTATGAATGAGACTGAAAGTACTTGGGAACAATCAGCTATGGCAAATATTCATCAACCAATTCGAAACCGGATATTGTATCATCCATTCGGTGACTTGAATAATTTTGAGAATTGTTCTCAAGTAGAAGGAATCTTTTACATCTATCTATCTATCTATCTATCATTATCTATCTCAGTCAGGTTCTATCTAAGTTATTGTGTGAGGTGTGTTTGCATATTTAATACTCCCTTGTTGTATGTAGCCTTGTCTTTACAAAAATGAGACGAGTAAAAATGTAGACAATGTATTTTAAGCGAACCACATCTGTAACGTCTGTAAAAAATCTCTCCGTGCAGAATAAACTCTCTTTGATTCGCTGGTGAAACTTTCGTATCGTTCATTTACCTTGGGAATCCGTTACAGGAAGTTATCTCCCTTCGCTTCAGTTTCTAATTAGCTTTTACTCACTAAAAAATGGAGAATTGGTCCCGAAGGATAACCAGGGTTAAAAGAAAAACAGTATCATTTCTCTGACTGTTAGACAAGTTGAATGAAAGGAAAATCAACTGATATTTCTATTTGGGAGGGAATTGCTTCCAAAAGGAAGAAATCTACAGAATCCAAGGGAGATAATTTTGATTCAATAAATTATATTTTCAAAGTTTCTTTCAGTCTGTTTTGCTTATTCACCTCGCAGTTGTGTAATGAATTACCTAATATTTATTTATGGTTATTAGATTTTGTTTAGAGTGTTCGGCTAGAAACCATAAGGTTCCTAGTTCGATACCGGTCCTCGCCAACTCAGCGTATGAGTAGCACAGGGATCTGTGCGGTAAAGTAAGGAGCTGATGGTAGGTGTACCGCTCCACCTCAGACGCCAAAACAATCTCCTTGGTCCAGCGCTATTGAAAAGGAGATAGACTCCCTCGCTGACTGGCTGATACCGACTTTAGGCCGCCCCGACGACTTTACTTTACTTACGATTTTTGTGGCCATTTTTAGGCTGCAAGCGAGAGCACTTTACGGTGGAGATCCCTTGTGTTAAGCAGAGACAGGACCTTAGTGAAGAATCCTTTGGTTGTTCCTTGGTGTCCTTTAGTGTTTGGTAGAATCCTTTGGTTGTTCCTTGGTGTCCCTTAGTGTTGGGTAGAATCCTTTGGTTGTTCTTTGGTGTCCCTTAGTGTTTGGTAGAATCCTTTGGTTGTTCCTTGTGTCCTTAGTGTTGGGTAGAATTCTTTGGTTGTTTCTTGGTGTCCCTTAGTGTTGGGTAGAATCCTTTGTTGTTCTTTGGTGTCCCTTGGTGTTGGGTAGAATCCTTTGGTTGTTCCTTGGTGTCCCTTAGTGTTGGGTAGAATCCTTTGGTTGTTCCTGGTGTCCCTTAGTGTTGGGTAGAATCCTTTGGTTGTTCCCTGGTGTCCCTTAGTGTTGGGTAGAATCCTTTGGTTGTTCCTTGGTGTCCATTAGTGTTTGGTAGAATTCTTTGGTTGAGCAGAGCATAGGTTGCAGATCCGTTCGTCAGTGCGAATATGTGCAAATGAACGCTTTCAAGATCGGTGATTAAATAGTTAACTAACACGTATTCGAGTGTTGATTGGCTGGCTTTTTAATCCACGCGCCCATGCCGGGTCTATAAGTTAAGTGGCGGTTTCCAGTACACCTTATATACAAAAAACATTCCAACAGATTTGACAAAAAATGTTTTATCTTAGCAGAATTAGTAAATAAAATTGTTCACTTCAGACAGAGAATAACAATTTAATGTTGGATTTCCCTTAACTCTTTGCCTACCAAATTTCCCCCACGGCTGTACAAATTTTTTCCTATTTTTTTAACCTGTATGATGGGATATTTTAGAGTTCACTATCTATTCACCTCAGAACACATTCTATTATTAGTGTAACCTGAGTCCTTCGGTTCAATTATGATGAACTAACAATCAATGCTTACGGTAGGATTGCAGTGATGGGAGAACCGCTGTGATCGTTTTAAAGTAGGCAAAGGGTTAATTTCAAATCAAAATGTTTGCATATCAACGAAAGGTCAGATTACGTAGTAAATTCCACCCTGACTCTTTCTTTAACGGCATATAAAACCTTTTTAGGATATTTAGCGACGAAATATTGTTAAATAGCCCGTCTTGATTATTATATTACTTTTTTGTTTATTTTCCCTCTTTATTTTCTGTCTTTTGTTTTATTTTATTTCGTTTTTGGATTACTTTAAAAAAAATATACGATGACGCTTATATTAGACATATATGTCTCCGTGGTGAAGGCACTTGGATAATGAGTTTTCTTTTCATTGGTTTTAAATGGTTTGTTTCAAGATAGATTGAGAGACCAGTGGCTGATTATAGGTTTTCTTACCAGGAATTTTCTATATTGCTATCCAGGCTGAGACCTCTCTGGTCTTCTGGGCTGTCTTGGGTTGTCTTGGGTTGATTTGGGGTTATATTAGGTTTGTCTTGGGTCTTATCTTCGTGTCTGTTTTCTTTCAGTTCTTATTAATGAACAAAAAGACTCAGTGAATTTTTGACGTCTTTTATTTGTCCAAGACCCATTAACCCACGAGTGGAGAATAGCCATATCCGTCTGAGCAGTTAGCGGGGACCTGAATCGAACCAAGAACCTTGGGATTCTTTAGCGGGTGCTCTACCTACTAATCTAAACCGACCCCTTCAACAATCTACTTTGTGGGGTGTTTTTGAAGTTAATCTTGTGGTCCTTGAGAATAATGAACGCTGTTTTTCAATGGAATTTATAAGTCTTGGTGGTTATTTACCTAACCCCTCTGCTACGGTGAGGATGGAACACAAAATATTTTTTAAGCGGATTGCAGATGATTTAAACTAGAGTTTTCCTTCTCTCAGACCGGTTGCCGTACCAAGGTTAGATGACCTAATCTGTCTCATAATTTACCCATAGTTGGCGGGAGAACAATTGAATTCTCAAGACACCCCTTTCTGTAGGCGGGGGTGTTCATACCCTCTCTAGAGGATATAGTCAACGTATTCTAAACCCCATCGATAGAGCATTTCTCCCAGAAGTGATAGATATGAAACTAACACTAACCCTAACCCTAGTGTTTCAAATGGTTCGGGAATTTCCGTGTAATGTACTGAAATTTGATCCTTTTTTATACATAATCTAATGAATCTCTTACGCGCGATTCTGTATTAGTACCCTAATTCTGTTAAGATAAACATATTTTTGTCAAATCTAATAACCATTAATGAATATTAGGTTTCTAGCAGGACCTGTGGATATACCACAGTATGATAATTTATTTATTACAACGTTTGATATGTTTACTTAAGAGTTATTGCGAAATACTTCAATATGAAAAATATAATAATCTTGATTTAACTCTCTCTCTCTCTCTCTCTCTCTCTCTCTCTCTCTCTCTCTCTCTCTCTCTCTTTTTTTTTTCTTTTTCATTCTTTTCATCTTTTCGTTATGCTCGATTGAAACAGATTAGAATTATCGCTTCCGTGCGTTTATCACTACTCTCTTTCTTTCTTTCTTTTCTTCTTCTTTTTTTCTTTCCTTTTTTCTTATTATACTTTTCTGTGTAGCATGTCCATTTTCTTCCCTTTCTTTCTTTATAGTAAAAACAGAATGGTTCATTATTTAACTGAAGTGACGACACTAATAAGAAATAAGAATTCGGCAGATAAGTAACAATAGATAGGAGTATTGAGCAGCTTATATAATAGTAATCTTTGGTTTCTGTTATATCACCCATGTTCTCGGAGCTGAGTTGACAGAGCAGCTATATCGTGCCATTCATTTTTAACGTACTGAATAAAGTAGTAAAAATTATTATCTATTGAATTAAAAATAAATCCCTCTTGGTTTTTTTTTTTTATAGATTTACTTCACCTTGGCAGTCATTCATAAAATTTTTCTTCTCGTAACACATATGGCGATTTCATTTCGTTCAGTTTGATTAAACTTTTCGACAAGTGATACGCTTTATCTTCTAACCTCAACTGCCCTTCGGGGCCAATTCGCCATTTTCAGTGGGTAAATTTAATTACAATTTGAAGCAAGGGGAGATAACTTCCTGTAACCGATCCCAAATGCAAAGAATGATACGAGAATTCCACCTGCAAAAGAGGAGAGGTTATTCTGCAGGGAGACTTCACATGCATTATACACACACACAGACACAGACACAGATACAGACACACACACACACACATATATATATATATATATATGTGTGTGTGTGTGCGTGTCTATATATATATATATATATATATATATATATATATATATATATATATATATATATATATATCATGCAGCACATATTATTTTACTATATTTACATTTAGTAATTGGATTAATTTCCTTTCTTTGTGTACAGTAATTAGAAGCGATCCCCTGCACTGAGGATGATAAGTCTGAATCACCAATGTTATTATTATCCAAAAGGGCTTCTAATTTTTGACGATATCAAAATCGTGTGGGGTACAGTCCTGGACACAATTACTGACACCCATGAAATTTCACTACATAATGTAGAATATCTTTTGAAGAAAACGAACTTATCTGCCAAAACGGCTTCGGTCTATTGACAACTCTTGTTTGATAAAAACAAGTCTATATAAACTAGGAAAAATATGAGCCTTCCGAGTACAAGTATGTAAGTTTTAATATAATTAAATATTATAATGAAATTAAAGGTGCAGGGTTGGGTTTATTGCCCAGTGCCTGAGGCGCCCTCTTGAGGTGGAATGCCGACCGGATCTACGATTTTTTTGCAGCTGCCATCCTATGATCTTCGGTTTGTGGGTGGTCCCACATTAAAAGACCTTGTGTCATGCCCGCATACGTGGGATGCGAGGTAAATACCTTAATAATATGGGCTGTTTTGAGGCAAATCTCAGCTAGACCGTAATAGAGATATTGTTAATAAATAAGATGTTAACACAAAAAGATTACATTTATTTTTACGTTATTTTAATTGATTTCAATATCAAGGATTGCTTTGAAGACGTTTGAGAATAAAACAATAATGTTAGAAATCAATAACACCAAGTAAGTATTCATTAAACACGGTTTTGTTAAAACCGGTATGCAAATTATTCACACCATATACTATGTAAACATTTATTTCTTAATGATATATAACACACATCACAGGATTTTAACCACATTAATAACATGGGCCATCGTGCCTGTAGGTTCGGTGGCTTCGGCCACTGGACTATTAATGTAAATTAACAGCTATCCTCCCAGGCAACACCTGTCCCTTTGATTTAAAGGTGCAGGGTTGGGTTTATCGCCCAGTGCCTGAGGCGCCCTCTTGAGGTGGAATGCCGACAGGATCTACGAATTTTTTGCAGCTGCCATCCTATGATCTTTGGTTTGTGGTCGGACCTACATCAAAAGACCTTGTGTCATGCCCGCATACGTGGGATGCGAGGTAAATACCTTAATAATATGGGCTGTTTTGAGGCAAATCTAAGCTAGACCGTAATAGAGATATTGTTAATAAATAAGATGTTAATTAAGATTGAATAATGATCATTTAATAACCATTGAGGATATAGTGTAAATAACTAAGGGAATTGTGACGACACACACACTGACCAACAGACAGACAGACAGACAGACAGACACACACACACACACACATATATATATATATATATATATATATATATATATATATATGTGTGTGTGTGTGTGTGTGTGTGTATCATTTTTAAAAATTATTTTATATGAAAAATGTCACAGCCTCTTCAAACTGAAAAATAACAATCTATTCAGACTTGAATATATCTGCCGATTAAGTTTTCAAGTTTTTCGCAAGAGTCCATGACAGATAATATGGAGAAAATAATATCAAAGCTAAATATAATAGCTGTAAATTGCTATCATCTGAATACTTGTATCCATCAGCATTTTATCTGAATCAAAAGATACAGGTGAATAGCATTGATAATCGTATGATATATGATATGATATAATATAATATGATATGATACGATACGATATGATATGATATGATATATATATATATATATATATATATATAATATATATATATATATATATATATATAATGATCCGTGAACCCAGAGTTATCATCTCTGAAAAACAGAAAGAATAGAATGGGAAAACAAGAACGAAATGAAGACCACCAGTTATTTAGTTCTGTATTTTCTTCTTTTTTTTCAGCAGTATGCGTATATAATATTTATATCTGTATTTAATATCATATCATATCATATCATATCATGTCGTATCATATTTCTCAACATTCCTCACACACACACACACACACACACACACACACACACATATAGTATATATTATATATATATATATATATATAGTGAATTCAGTGAACGTCAGGCGTATTTAGATAAGCCCACCTGAAGATCATGATCATGAAACTTAGAGTCGTGAGTGCTTTTTATTCAACTTAATTTATCTTAAGATTGAAATCTCGTATATATATATATATATATATATTAATATATATATATATATATATATGCAAGCACACACACACACACACACACACACACACACATATATATATATATAATATATAATATATATATATATATATATATATATTATATATATTGCATGTATTTCCATTTCATTCTATTCAACATGAATCAGTCTAGAAAAAGCGGAAATATCACACAGAAAAATGAACTATAAGGGAATGCAAGAAAGAAACACCCGTAAAATAATCGTCCAATCAACAAATGTTTTAGCTTGATTTTCCTTAAAAGGAGCGGTTATGAAGATCATATTCAACAAAACCCGCTCCCAAATTCTTCATAAAACTCATTATTCCCCTCATTCAACCCGAAATCACTTCCTTTCGATGTTCGTCTCCTAGAAAAGGTTGGGTATGACGTAAAGTCAAAACTATCCCTTTTTTCCCTCTCATTTATAATGCAACTATTAATCCGACGAAACAATATGAGATGACAATTTAAAATGTTTATAAACTATCCAATAAATGCAATAATTCCCTTTTCACCGACTTGTTTTTATTGAATTTACGGTTATCTTCAAGCTACGTACTTCCGATTTTCAGCTTATTTTTTTTAATAAAGAATTCTCCTTTCAAATTAGCAGCAAGAACTAGCCATGTACGCTATTTTGATCCTTTGATTTTAATTCATTGTTTTAAAAAATCCAATAAGTGCAATAATTCTCTTTTCCCCGACTTTAAAAAAAATAATTTTACATTTATCTTCAAGCTACGTACTCCCGATTTTTCTGCTTATCAATTTATTGTTTTAAAAAGTCCATTAAGACATATAACTGAAAAAGGCTGGACGGGCGGTCAGACAGACGCTCTGCGATCAATCACGTCAAGCACCTATATGATTGTCCCAACCCTATTAATTTTATGGCAAGCCCCAACCTTTTTACCATATATGTGCTAGAAGGCTGTGACTGAGGGTCTTATTGTCTCTGTATGACGTTAAATTTTATTTGTTGATGAAGTTCCAATTTTGGAGCACTGGAGAATGTGGAGTACACCGTCATCGGTATTACTCCAAGGTCCACTCTGACCCGGAGTGGTAGTACCTGTCAGGGTCCTATCTATGGGTTTAATAGAAAAAAATACATTTATCTTCAAGCTACGTACTCCCGATTTTTCTGCTTATCTTTTTTTTATAAGGAATTCCCATTTCAAATCATCAGCAGCAGCCAGCCTCGTACGATATTTTGATCTTTTGATTTTAATTCATTATTAAAAAAAGATTTCAAATTTTATTATTGAACCCCTCCCCCCAAAAAAACAAAACAAAAAACAAAAACAAAAACATCAATTTATTGTTTAAAAAAGTCCATTAAGACATATACATTGAAAAATTCCCAAAATAATTTATAGTAAAACAGAATTATTTAAGAATTTCAAGGAAAAACAAGTTTATTTCCCGAAAAAAGCAGATCAAAATAGGAAATAGAGAAAGAATAAAAAGTAGTATGCGGAGTGACCTATTGTCGATATCAAGCCAAGACAGCGAGGAAGTCTACCCCCTTTTGACTAGCGCTAAACCAGGGAATTTTTTTCTTTTGCATCTAAGGTGCAGCACCACACCTACCATCGACTCCCCACTTTAGCACACAATTTTAAGCTGGGAAACTTATACGCTGAGTTGACAAGAGTCGGTATCGAACCCGGAATATTGTGTTGTTGATGCTGTACCGATTGCGCTATGTAAACAATGTAGCAATATATTAGTGGGTATTAAAGATGTTTTATTTCGTTAATCAACGGATAGCCACCTGGTCGGTGAGGTTTAGAATGCGTTAATCGTATTCCCTGCCAAGGGGTAAAACCCCTCACCAAAAAGACAGGTGTCCTGGGTATGACATGAAATTGCATTTGATTGTGACACTCCAGTTCTGAAGATGTGAAGAGTGTGGAGTATGCATTCATTGTCATTACTCCTAGGTCCACTCTGAACCGTAGTGGTAGTACCTGTTAGGGCCCACAGGAAAGAAAGAAAGAAAGAAACAAAGTAAAAGATGGAAAAGATGAGAAAGAACATATCAATATATAAATATATTATATATTATACAAGGTGTGTCAAAAGAGTATCGAGATTTTTTGTACTTTTTGACACACCTTGTATTCTAAAAAAATAACGTTGCATTTATTATTTTTTCTGAATACAAGGTGTGTCAAAAGAACATCGAGCTTTTTTGTACTTTTTGACACACCTTGTATTCTAAAAAAATAGCGTTCCATTTATTAATTTTTCTGAATACAAGGTGTGTCAAAAGAGTATCGAGATTTTTTGTACTTTTGACACACCTTGTATTCTAAAAAAATAACGTTCCATTCATTAATTTTTCTGAATACAAAGTGTGTCAAAAAAGTACCAAGTTTAAAGCTGTATTTACCAAGATAGAAATTAAGAATGAATGGAACGTTATTTTTTTTACAGAATACAAATTGTGTCAAAAAGTACAAAAAGTCTCGCGTATTCTAAACCCCGCTGGTAGGGACACAATTATGGGTCACACTTATTGTATGATATATTTTATATGAGGGAAAACATTATAAATATAAGACATATCATATAATATATAATTTGATATATTATATGATATAATATCTGTAATATAAAATATAATATAAGATATCATATAATATAGACGAAGACGAATAGAGGGGGTAAACAAGAACGAGAAAGGAAAGAAAGAAAGAGACAAACAAAATCGAAAGAGAAAGTAAAAAGAAGGAGAAGACGAGGAAGAAGTTACAGAAGGAATTTTAAAAAAAGGACGAAGAAAAGAAAGAGAAAACTGAGGAAGAATAGAAAAGGAAAATAAAAACGAAAAAACAAACAAACAAAGAAACAAAACGAAAGAGAAAGTAAAACGAAAAAAGAAAGAGTGAAAGAAAGAAAGGGAAGAAGAAAGAAAAAAAGACAGAAAGAAGGAAAGAAAGAAAGAAAGAAAGAGCAACAAAATAAATGCCAGGGAACGAAGTGCATTTTAATCTTCTCTCTCAAATGTTACTCGTGTTTCATCTTTATCCTAAACCACTTCCGGAATCGGAATCTTTCCGATGAAGAATTTTTAATTGCTCAAGCATGCGCACCTCTCATTTCGGGCACACCATCAACCACCCACCCACCCTCAAGCCGAACGGAAACAGAAGATCATTGAGACCCTTTCTATATCGTGATCTAAGCAGTATCATTGGCAGTCTGTTATTCCTATAAACGAATGTTTTCTCCCTTAAACTGTTGGGGAACCACTTCCCCTTTAGCCTCTTTTCTTTTCTTTCTTTTTTTTTTCCTTTCTTTTCTTTCTTTTTTTTGATTTGGAAAGGGAAAAATGGAGAACAAGTTGTCAATCGTCCATTTTGTAAGAGGCCATCATTCTTTTTGTCGGAAAAGCGTACATCCGCTGAAACTTTACCTACTCTTAGAAACGCAACCCTTTGAGATTAGATGACGCTAAAGAATCGTCTAAAGTGCTAAAACAGGCACATACACCCACCCACCCAAAAAGATGAGTCTTTGAAAAAAATTATAATAGTCAAAGAAATGATTATTAGTATTACTTTCCACTGACTAAGCTAAATCTAGCATATAACCACTTTTAGGAGCAGTGGGATTTCATTGACTTTACGACCTCTAGTTATATTATATAGCCATACTGGACCATATGACCTTTAGGCACCCCTTTTTGATCTCGATTCAGAAGGACATGTTTTTCATTTACACCGACAATATCCGGTTGTTTGTTAATAGACGATTTTTTGGATTTTTAAAAAAATTATAAAACTAACCCCTAACCCTAACCCTAATCCATAACCCTAACCGTCAATATCCGGTTGTTTGTTAACAGACGATTTTTAGTTTTCTTTTAAATTATAAAACTAACCCCTTACCCTAACACCTAGCAAACAACCGGATATTGACGGTGTAAATGAAAAACATGTTTCTGAATCGAGATCAAAAAGGGGTGCCTAAAGGTCATACTTTCTATCAGCGTATATTGTAGTATTTTGTCGAGTATACCTGCATACCCGTGGTTGTATACAGATATACTTATCTTTTTTTAAAATACTTATCTTGTTCTGAGTAGCTGGATCTTATCTTTTGTATCTGTAATCTGTATGGCTGTTATCTAATCTCTGGATTCTGCTATCTTCTCTGAGTTGGTAGATGTTATTATTAGCTGGACCTATTTCTGGATCTGTCAGATTTTCTATCTATCTCTGGATCTGTCAGATTTTCTATCTATCTCTGGATCTCTCTCAGATTTTGGCTGACTTTTCTAAACTCTCTCGCACCTTCACCACTGGCGAATCTGAAGAGAGGTCAAACGCAGGTCAAGTTCTGTCCATCAATTTTTCCTGTTTTTTTTCCACGATCGTTAGTTTGAATTCAATCTACACTTAACGTTTATAATTAATAGGCTACCTATTAATTGTGTAACAGTCATTCCTAGTATTAGTAGCAGAAAACTAACTATACGAGTGAGACTTTTTAAAAACTAATAGACCAGTTCATATACGGGGGTAATCCCAAAGGAAAGGTTTCCAAAATATCTAAAAATCACAGAAACGTTTATTGTTTACATGATTTTAAAGTTTCAACATTATTTTTCTACATAATCACCATTTCGGTCATACCAGATTGTCGCTATGTTGTTGAGAAAGCGTTGTACCTCGTCGTCGTTACAAACTCCCTAAAACACTTGCGGACATTTTTCTCATCCATGTACACTCACCATACGCTAAATTGGCGATGAATTTTAAATCGATTTAATGCATAATAAACCGAATAACTGTGCGAACTTCACACTTGCCAGTAGAGTCAAGCGGGAACTCAATCAGAAATGACATCTAAGCAATACTAAGCACGGCAGTGAGGCGCGCGCAGGGGTATGCATACGCTCTTGTACAACAAACACAACCGTGTTGCCAATTGCCGCACGAACAGTTTCCCTGCGTCTCCAGCGTTTTGAAGATCTTACTTTTGGGATTACCCTCGTACTTTAGTAGGATTATCTCATCTATTGAAAACAATGTAAACAAGTGCATTGGTTATTGACAGGTTATCGACCATATGGAAATCTGATCTACCTGATGAAACAAAACGTGAATTCTTCCAAGTTGTTGCCGTATCAGTACTATTGTATGTTCGCACCACTTTTTTGCCCACCGTCCAATCGAATACGAATGATTTTTAAACAGATCTATTGGACCCATTGATAAGACTCTATCAGGTTATACCACTCAGGGCTAGAGTGGACCTGGGAGTAATGGTAATGAAAGAGTACTCTATACTTACCAGGTCTCTAGAACTAGAGCCTGATCATCAGATGCAGTTTTGTGTCATACACAGGACACCCCCTTTTTGTGTGTTTTACCTCCTGTTGGGAATACAGTCAGCGTATTCTAAACCCCGCTGGTAGGGTCACACTTATGGGTCAAATAAATCCGTTTGGAATACTTGATACCATATAACTGTGCAAACAAATAATTATTACAAACAAATAAAAAAGAAACATTTACAAAAAAGAATAATTGCAATGGAACTTTGAAAAATATAAATGGTTATGATTAGAATCAAACATTTACAAATTAATGAAATTTTGGCATTGAATAACACATAAGGAGTTGATATGCCGTTAAACAAATAAAACCAAACCATGCCAAGATATAGTTTTGATTACAATCAAACATTTAGAAATTAGTCAAATTTTAGCATTAAATAACCCATAAGGAGTTGATAAGCTGTTAAAAAAACAAACCAAACCAGGCGAATATATAGTTCTGATTGTAGAAAATAGAAAAACAAAGTATTCCGAAAAAAGATGAATTTATTTTTGATGTTGAAGTCGGCGCTTAAACGTTTCAGTTTATATAAAACATTCGTCGGGACAATATAAAATAATGGAAAAAATATTGTAGGAACATGTTTTTAAAGTGACGGGAGTTAGGAAATCCATTTAGAGAAAAGGCTCGTAACCATATTTTGGCAAGCGTTCATTTTGAAAGTCAAGACATGATTAGTACACGCGAAGACGAAAGTCAAAACGTGATTGGTACACGCGAAGACGAAAGTCAAGACGTGATTGGTACACGCGAAGACGAAAGTTAAGACATGATTGGTACACGCGAAGACGAAATATGAAAAATATAAACCGCAACGTTTAAACGTCGACTTCAACATAAAAAATAAATTCATCTTTTTTCGGAATACTTTGTTTTTCTATTTTCTACATATTTACGGGTTCATTTCCATATTTTACTCACATAGTTCTGATTACAATGAAACATTTAGAATTTAGTCGAATTTCGTCATTAAATAACTCATAAGGAGTTGATAGACCTTTAAACAAATAAACCAATCAAGATCAAAATATAATTTTTATTACAACCAAACATTTAGAAATTGATCAAATATCGGCTTTAAATAACCCATAACAAGTTGCTATGTCTTTAAACAAATAAATTTTAGAATGCCAAAATAAATTTATGTCTACAATCAACACTTTACAAATAAATCAACTTTTGGCATTAAATAGCCCATTAGGCGTTGCGATGTCATTAAGCAAATAATATAAACCAATTAGTCGGCTGAGGCTTTAGAATACACCGAATGTATCTCTGCAGAGGAGTAAGACCCCCCGCCCCAATGTTGGTCGTAGTTGGCCACCCGTGATGCTTATGGATGGAACCCTGGTGGCTGAGCTGTCCGACATGCAACACTCCACTTTGATCCTTACTTAGGCTGGACGAGCGGTCAGACAGACGCTCTGCGATCAATCACGTCAAGCACCTATATGATTGTCCCAACCCTATTAATTTTATGGCAAGCCCCAACCGTTTTACCATATATGTGCTAGAAGGCTGTGGCTGAGGGTTTTATTGTCCCTGTATGACGTTAAACTCTATTTGTTGAAAAGTTCCAATTTTGGAGCACTACAGAATGTGGAGTACCCTTCATCGGCATTACTACCCGGAGTGGTAGTACCAGTTTGAGTTTGAAAAAGTATTGGAATACCCAACAAGGCTTGACATGACATAGAAACCAACCAACCAACCAACCGACCTAATTAGAAATTCAAATGAAAATTGTATTCGAATATTGAATAAAATAACCCAACAAGGGTTGACATGCCATAGAAACCAACCAACCAATCAACCAACCAACTCAATTAGAAATTCAAACGAAAATTGTATTCGAATATTGAATAAAATAACCTAACAAGGGTTGACATGCCATAGAAACCAACCAACCAACCAACCCTAATAGAAATTCAAACGAAAATTGTATTCGAATATTGAATAAAATAACCCAACAAGGGTTGACATGCCATAGAAACCAACCAACCAACCAACCAACCAACTCAATTAGAAATTCAAACGAAAATTGTATTTGAATATTGAATAAAATAACCCAACAAGGGTTGACATGCCATAGAAACCAACCAACCAACCAACCAACCAACTAACTCAATTAGAAATTCAACGAAATTGTATTCGAATATTGAATAAAATAACCCAACAAGGTTGACATGCCATAGAAACCAACCAACCAACCAACCAACTAACTCAATTAGAAATTCAAACGAAAATTGTATTCGAATATTGAATAAAATAACCCAACAAGGTTTGACATGCCATAGAAAACCAACCAACCAACCAACCAACCCTAATAGAAATTCAAACGAAAATTGTATTCGAATATTGAATAAAATAACCCAACAAGGGTTGACATGCCATAGAAACCAACCAACCAACCAACCCTAATAGAAATTCAAATGAAAATTGTATTCGAATATTGAATAAAATAACCCAACAAGGTTTGACATGCCATAGAAACCAACCAACCAACCAACCAACCCTAATAGAAATTCAAACGAAAATTGTATTCGAATATTGAATAAAATAACCCAACAAGGTTGACATGCCATAGAAACCAACCAACCAACCAACCCTAATAGAAATTCAAACGAAAATTGTATTCGAATATTGAATAAAATAACCCAACAAGGTTTGACATGCCATAGAAACCAACCAACCAACCAACCAACTAACTCAATTAGAAATTCAAATGAAAATTGTATTCGAATATTGAATAAAATAACCCAACAAGGGTTGACATGCCATAGAAACCAACCAACCAATCAACCAACCAACTCAATTAGAAATTCAAACGAAAATTGTATTCGAATATTGAATAAAATAACCTAACAAGGGTTGACATGCCATAGAAACCAACCAACCAACCAACCCTAATAGAAATTCAAACGAAAATTGTATTCGAATATTGAATAAAATAACCCAACAAGGTTTGACATGCCATAGAAACCAACCAACCAACCAACCAACCAACTCAATTAGAAATTCAAACGAAAATTGTATTTGAATATTGAATAAAATAACCCAACAAGGGTTGACATGCCATAGAAACCAACCAACCAACCAACCAAACTAACTCAATTAGAAATTCAAAACGAAAATTGTATTCGAATATTGAATAAAATAACCCAACAAGGGTTGACATGCCATAGAAACCAACCAACCAACCAACCAACTAACTCAATTAGAAATTCAAACGAAAATTGTATTCGAATATTGAATAAAATAACCAACAAGGTTTGACATGCCATAGAAACCAACCAACCAACCAACCAACCCTAATAGAAATTCAAACGAAAATTGTATTCGAATATTGAATAAAATAACCCAACAAGGGTTGACATGCCATAGAAACCAACCAACCAACCCTAATAGAAATTCAAATGAAAATTGTATTCGAATATTGAATAAAATAACCCAACAAGGTTTGACATGCCATAGAAACCAACCAACCAACCAACCCTAATAGAAATTCAAACGAAAATTGTATTCGAATATTGAATAAAATAACCCAACAAGGGTTGACATGCCATAGAAACCAACCAACCAACCAACCTAATAGAAATTCAAAAAAATTGTATTCGAAATATTGAATAAAATAACCCAACAAGGTTTGACATGCCATAGAAACCAACCAACCAACCAACCAACTAACTCAATTAGAAATTCAAATGAAAATTGTATTCGAATATTGAATAAAATAACCCAACAAGGGTTGACATGCCATAGAAACCAACCAACCAACCAACCAACTAACTCAATTAGAAATTCAAATGAAAATTGTATTCGAATATTGAATAAAATAACTTTGACATGCCATAGAAACCAACCAACCAACCAACCAACCAACCCTAATAGAAATTCAAACGAAAATTGTATTCGAATATTGAATAAAATAACCCAACAAGGTTTGACATGCCATAGAAACCAACTAACCAACCAACCAACTAACTCAATTAGAAATTCAAATGAAAATTGTATTCGAATATTGAATAAAATAACCCAACAAGGGTTGACATGCCATAGAAACCAACCAACCAACCAACCAACCATACGGATGCACAGAGCAGCCATCTGCGTTTTTCTGTCATCGTTTGGAAACGAGGCAAGTGCACTGATGTAATCGCCCCCCCCACCTCCTACCACACAGACATAAAAATATGCTGGATGAAATTAACATTAATATAAAAAAAATGGCGCGCTGGAACGATAGGCGAAAACACATCTTGACGTCTGACGATTTGAAACATTTACTCTGAGGGTGAGACGGTTTAATTCAGGCATTTCTTTTATTTCTATATTTATTCATTTTCCCCCGGTAGCACGAATAATCTAATATATCATTTTACATATGTGTGTAACTGGCGGCCTGAGAAACAAAAATGATATTTAATCCAATTAATATAATAATAATAATAATAATAATAATAATAATAATATATATTATATATATAATATATATATATATATATATATATATATATATATATATATGATTAAAAGTTGAAAAGTATAAGTGGATAAAACACCCCCACCTCCCTCTTCTCTTTTTTCCTTTGCCTCTGCCTCTGCATCTTCCGACAAATCCGCCCTCCATTTCTCTCTCCACCTTTTCAATATATATATACATACATAGCTGTTCTGTTTCAAAATAAAAATTCTTGTGAAGCTTCGTTAATACATTATTAATATTAAGTATTAATTGAATGAAATTGTTTTGTTTTATCCAATTTTAATCACATTTTGGTTGATTTTGCCCAGTCTGTTATTCACACACACACACACACACACACACACACATATAATATGTGTGTGTGTGTGTGTTTGTGTGTGTATTATAGACCGTGATAATATATATATATATATATATATATATATATATATATATTATATATATTAAATTATCTACATTCATATGTGAAGTACTGAAAAAGGAACTGAATTGAAATATCTCTTTTTTGGCCTTTAACCAGACTTATATTAAGTAATGGAGGGTTGCTTACACACACACACACACACACACACACACACACACACATATATATATATATATATATATATATGTGTGTGTGTGTGTGGGAGAATAAGTGCTTAATTGAAGTCATACCTAATTGAAATTTAATTAGTTGATAATTAATGAATTAGGCGAGCATATCAGTTCAAATGTAAAGGCGTAAACAAATCGAGAAAAAGTCGATCTCTGCATGTACATTTACTTTTTATATAATAATATATATATATATATATATATATATATATATTATATTACCACACTGTATGATTAACAGTATCTTCCTTGATTAGTTAGTGATGTGCTGATATATGCTGTCTTTTTTATCTTTTTTTTTTTTTTTTTTTCCATTTTTCAAAATCTTTCTTTTCCAGCCTGAAGATTGCTTTGTTAAGATGCATGAAACCAAATGGTCACAGATAAGCATCCATGCAATTAAATATATAGACAAAAAGTGGACATGGTGTTAACGGCTGACAGTTTCTCGTCTATGCGATTATTCAAACGAAGTGCAATTGGTTTGCAATAATCGCTTAGGCGTGAAACTATCAGTAACCAAGCGCTAAATTTTCTTACCATTATCATATATGAACAGATGTCTGACAAACCGGCGAAATAATTTCTATTTGATAAAAAAAATCGGACTATATGACCTTTAGGCACCCCTTTTTGATCTCGATTAAGAAAGGACATGTTTTTCATTTACACCGTCAATATCCGGTTGTTTTAACAGACGATGTTTTAGATTTTTTTAAATTATAAAACCAACCCCTAACCATTAACCCCTAACCCTAACCCCTAACAAACAACCGGATATTGACGGTGTAAATGAAAAAGATGTCCTTTCTTAATCGAGATCAAAAAGGGGTACCTAAAGATATTATGGTCCAGAAAATCTATCACATGTGTTAATTTGTTTTTCCAACCAGTTATTCTATACATTATCAGATCAGAAATATCTATCCTATTATATTACATCACAGGTAAAAACCTAAAGACTTTTTAGTAAGAGTTGTCGGCTAATTAAAGCTGTATACTGACACATGTAAGATTGATGTCTTTTTGTATATGTATATATTTTTTAAAAATATATTAAACAGTAATTAGTTTGGCAAAGGAGAGAAGAAACATTATAAAAGGAAATAAACGCTTCATTTATTTTTTTCTATTCATAGCTTGGGGAAGTTCCTGTAGCGTTGTGGCTAACGTGCTGTACAGCGACATCGTCGTAAAAGAGTTCCAACTCCAGTCACGCTATTACTTTCACTTCCGGACTAATACCTTTGGGAAAGGTATGACCTCCCTCAACCCCCAGCTATGCGTTAAATAGTACCAATGCTGTTTTTCTACAATGATGACTTTGGAATTAAATAACCTGCGAAGGTTGATATGCCATTGAACAAGAAAACAAATCATAGTTTATATTTCCTGTTTCACGCAGAAACTATGAAATGATAAAGTATCTTAGCATCTTTATTAATAATAGGGAAGAGTTTGCTTATCTGTCCTCTATAGGCGCGTTATGCAATGGCTATCATCGTAAGAAATGGCCTCGGCGAAACGAGTTCGAATCCTAGACGAGGCTCTTTGCATTTCGCAATGCTAATACTATTGGGAAAGGTATGCATCCAATTATTCTCTGTCCAGTTACGAGTAGACTTGACCATAAACAGAAAGTAATGAGATTCAACAACTACATAAGAATATAAATATGAATGAACAAGGAACGTTATTCTCTAACCTCCAGTTATGAAATAACCCTAGACAGTATTATCTGCGTTATTCGGACTATTGTCCCCATCTTCATTGTTACTTGTACAACGTTTCGGCCGATATACCCTCCGGCCTTCTTCAGGTATTTCTTGTCGGACTCGGGAACCTTCTTTTCGAACTCGGAGGGTATATCGGTCGAAACGTTGTACAAACAACAATGAAGATGGGGACAATAGTCCGAATAACGCAGATAATACTAATCTTCAAGCCTCATCTCAAACATTCAGAGAAATAACCCGACAGGTTGGTATGTCGTTAAAATCAACCAATCAGTCAACCAGTAACAATAATTAGCCGATTTTCTATCAGGATTATTATTACTAATTAATTGCTTAGCCTGGCACATAGACCTCAGATTGATTACATTACCTGTAGTTATTAAGTGTTCACCCATCGAGTTACTGGACAGATGTATTGCTGCTTAACTTAACCAGTGCTTTCAATGTGACTCCATCGTAAGTTTGATTGAAGGTGTTTGTTGTGTAATGGTTATAGTCGTATCGAGTTCAAATCCTGGACCTGGCTGTTTGCATTTCACATTGTGCTAATACCCTTTTGAAAGGATTTCATCCAACTATTCTCTCTTCAGCTATGGATAAATAGTAGCTCTCTAACCTTGGTGTAGCAACCGATCTAGGAGAAGGAAAAACTCTGAATCCAAAACTCAAAATGACTTTGGTTTGCTTCCTGCTCGTATGGAGGGGTTAGTAGATCTTATTATACTGAGAATTTGGTGTCTTCTGTAACCGAAACTACGTCACAGTTTACATCACAATACTCCAATGAATATTTAATTTGTAGTTAAAATTATTAATTCATAGAATAAATATTATATATTTACGATGGCTCAATAAAAATGTGAGTTAGATTTGCCGCAAAACAGCCCATATTATTAATGCGTTTAAAATCCTGCAATATGTCTTATATATTATTAAGAAATAAAGGTATGGCGTGGTTAATTTGCATACTGGTTTTAACAAAACCGGGTTTAATAAATAATTACTTGGTATCATTGATCACTAATATTATTGTTTTATTCCGCAGCGTGTTAAAATCAATCCTATGAATGATTTTATGTAGAAACCAATTACAATATAATAAAAATAAGTGTAATCTTCTTATATACGTTCTTATTTAATTTTGTTAGTTTTTCTAATATATTTCATGAAATTAAAACTTAAATACTTACGCCCGGACGGTGCATATTCTTGTTTGTACATATAATGTAAGTCTGATTTTAAATAAGAGTTGCCGACCTGAATAAAAGGCCCATTGCTTTATAGACACACTAGAAGTGGCTACCCGGCGTCGCCTGGGTATAGGGGGATTTTTTAAAGGTTAGTCCCGCAGATCCATTATTACTGAATCGTGAGTTGAATCCTCGTGGAATGCCCCATTTAAATTCCTATGTAAAAAAATAGACTTTGCCTTGATCCAACTACTCTGAAAAGAAATGTTAATGTCTACTATCTAAAATATTAAATGAAAAAAAAATCCATGCTGTTATCATTTGAATTTTATTTTTTAATTATCTTCACAAATATAAATCAGATCTCTATTCGTTTTGCTCAAAAACCAAGCCCTGGTTTAATGTGTATATATATATATTTACTTTGTAGTTAATTATTCTATTTTCGAAGTTTCCTCCGGACATACATATATACACAACTGCCCTTTATATATGTATAGATTACATTCAGATATACATACACACAACTGCCCTTTATATATGTATAGATTACATTCGGACATACATACACACAACTGCCCTTTATATATGTATAGATTACATTCGGACATACATACACACAACTGCCCTTTATATATGTATAGATTACATTCGGATATACATATATACACAACTGCCCTTTATATATGTATAGATTACATTCGGACATACATATACACACAACTGCCCTTTATATATGTATAGATTACATTCGGACATACATATATACACAACTGCCCTTTATATATGTATAGATTACATTCGGACATACATACACACAACTGCCCTTTATATATGTATAGATTACATTCGGACATACATATATACACAACTGCCCTTTATATATGTATAGATTACATTCGAACATACATACACACAACTGCCCTTTATATATGTATAGATTACATTCGGATATACATATATACACAACTGCCCTTTATATATGTATAGATTACATTCGGACATACATATATACACAACTGCCCTTTATATATGTATAGATTACATTCGGACATACATATATACACAACTGCCTTTATATATGTATAGATTACATTCGAACATACATACACACAACTGCCCTTTATATATGTATAGATTACATTCGGACATACATATATACACAACTGCCCTTTATATATGTATCGATTACATTCGGACATACATACACACAACTGCCCTTTATATATGTATAGATTACATTCGGTTATACATACACACAACTACCCTTTATATATGTATAGATTACATTCGGACATACATATACACACAACTGCCCTTTATATATGTATAGATTACATTCGGACATACATATATACACAAACTGCCCTTTATATATGTATAGATTACATTCGGACATACATACACACAACTGCCCTTTATATATGTATAGATTACATTCGGACATACATACACACAACTGCCCTTTATATATGTATAGATTACATTCGGACATACATATACACACAACTGCCCTTTATATATGTATAGATTACATTCGGACATACATATATACACAACTGCCCTTTATATATGTATAAAAGTTTCCTCCGGGCATACATATACACACAACTGCCCTTTATATATGTATAGATGATGTGTGAACGTATTTTTGGTAAATAAAAAGGGAATATTCGTTTCGGGGACAACAGCTCCCTTAAGTCTCTGATCTTGTTACTATTTCCTGTTTTCCAAAAATCAAAACTTTTCTCCGTGATTTCCATTTGGTAACTCTTTAGAATATGCAACTGGTCGTGACGAACCAAAGCCAGTGTCAGTTAAAAAAAACATCCAGTAGTGTTTTCAGGGGCGTGAGCAACTTTTTCGTTTATGTGTGGCTTCCCAGGAGAACTATTATGGAGATTGATTTAATTTGTGGTTTAAGTTGATAATAAGAATATTCAAGCACCACATTATATATATATATATATATATATATATATATATATATATATAATATATGTGTGTGTGTGTGTGTGTGTGTAATGTGTGTGTGTGTGCCCCCCCCCTCTCTCTCTCTCTCTCTCTCTCTCTGTGTGCGTGTGTTGAAAGATAAATGAATGAAAATTTATGGATAATTTATTTATTGAAATGCCGACATGTGTTTCGATCAAGAGTTTGTTCTTGTATTCATTGTATCCTATTTAGTATTATTCTAAATACAAAATGACGTGATCATTGCATGTACAAAAATGGAAGGTGAACATCATATAATGACGCATGCATTAACGTGAATATGCGGAGAACGAAAAGTTAACAAAGATATGACGTATTTCATATGGAATATTAATGTTAGAAAAATAAGAAGATTAAAATCTTTGGCCCTCATATAAACATAACTTAACAGTGTCCTGAAGATTGTACAATATACCGAAATGCTTAAGTATTGACACTGATCATAACATCCTGTGTTTGTTATATTTTTAAAATATTTTCTTCTCATATATATATATATATATATATATATATATATATGATGTATATATATATATGTATAGATAAAAGGATATGAAAACACACAATGCTGTTAAAATGAAAATATTAACAGCATTGTGTATTTTCATATCCTTTTATCTATACTTATACCGTCGGATTAATTTCTTTACTCTTAACTTATATATATATATATATGTATAATATGGTACTTATTCTTATTATCAACTTAACATAATATGTATATATATTCTTATTATCAACTGATAAAATAATACATATAATAATAATATATATAATATATATAATATAATATTATATATATATATATATATATATTATTTATATCAATATGATATATATATATATATATATATATATATATATATATATATATATTAGTCATATCATCATGTCACACCAGTAGCACGGATATCCATGACAATTCCTCACCAACCGTCACTATCATTCATCCCTCTCGGAAGGTCTTCTGCTTATCCAGTATCCGCTTAGAGTGCCCATGTGCTAGTTTCTATAGGAGAACGTCACTTATGAGTTCATCTCCACTTCTCCAGCAGTGCCCACATATTTTGTTCGCCTCACACGGATGGTCTGTGTGATAGGTGGCAGGTGGCCGTACAGCTGCTTTCTTGTAGGGTATTTTTCCAAGATTTATTTAAGATCGCGCGTAGCATTCTTGTGCAACTCCCATCTAGCTTATTTTCTAGGTGCTTTGTTAAGGTCCAAGTTGTGCAGCCATACAGTAGCACTGGTACAACTAGGGCTTATAAGAATTGTCGCTTTATAAATATAGGTAGATGGCATCAAGTGTTTCCTTTATAGGATTCAACAAAAAGTGAGGCCTCAAACGTACATATAAAGATTTGCATATATATTCTTCGGTGTATCATGAATAAATGGATACCTTAGTTCAGATGTAATTTTATTTCGGCATGTTTTGCTTCTTTCAGTCTGATTCTTAATAATTTGGACATTTCATATCAGGTCTTGTTGATATGATTTTCCCGTCTCCCTCTATATGAAATCTTCAAAACGGAACGGATTAAACTCGTAAGTCAAGGTACCACAATATATTATATATATATATATATATATATATATATATATATATATATATATATTTGTTGAACAAAAACTAACATCAACAGTCAATATTTGTTTTTCTGAAGAAAATTAGAGATACATATTAGATATATATCTAATATAGATATACGTTCAGTATTATACGTATCTATCGAAACGTTAAATGTCGACAAATATATTTGTTCAAATCTATTAATAATTGAGATTTGGTCTCTTTTTGTCTGTAACTGAAACTACGTCACTGCTTACATCACAGTAATGGTTTTTTTTTAAAATTCTATGAAAAATCAAGTAAGAATAAAATTTTCACGAAAATGTTGATACTTATTCACCTTTAGATGAATTTATGTTTAAAATAGTTTTTAATAGACCCTCCCCCCATTTCCTTTTATGAAATTCGAACAAAATATATTTTACTCGTACGATTTAAAATTTTCTTTTATAACGATAAGTGTCTAAATAATTAAATCAGTTTTTTTAGAAACGTTTTGGAGGTCCTTGCTGTCATAAAACAAAACATATATCTTAGTGGAGTGAATATGATTCTTTTTTAAATAGTTCATTTTATAAAAATATTAAACGTTTTATTTTATATATTTGATTTTTACCACCACCCCTCAGGCAATATCTTTGAAAAAATTATTTTTACACCAACCGGAGGGTGTTTTTCTTAGTATCAATAAATCATCCTTATATTTCCTTTTGTCACTTTTCAAAAAGAGGTTGTTCTGATAAACAGTTTCACTTCACGTTTATGCCCAAGGGCATGAATTCATCTATTCTCCTGTCGGCGGGGCATAGAATACGCTGACTGTATCCCTTGCAGATGGATAAGACCTGTTCCCTAACAAAAAGAAAGGTGTTCTGGGTATGATATCAAACTGCATCTGATATACAGTTTCGCTTCACGCTAATATCCTTAGAAAGGCAGGACTATACCCCCAACTATGGGTAAATAGTAAAGCAGACTGTGTTCTTGAGCCTTGGTTAGCTACCAGTCTAGAAGAAAGAATACTCTTCATTCAAACCAGCTTTACTCGGCTTAAAAATTGTCACATTGTGCTCGTGGCAGTTATGATTCAACTTCATTGCCGATAATTTCTGGAGGTCTGGAGAACACCCCCTTTTTGATGGGGGCGGTATATTACCCCTGCAAGGGTTTAGTTAACGTATTCTAAGCCTCACCGACAGGGCGATCACCAATTTGATACGCAGGAGCAGAATGTATAGATATTACCTCTTGCCTAGGGACCCTCAAAACACTTTCCAAGGGAAAGAGGTGAAGGCCATTTAATAGAGAATAGGGGGAAAGAGAAGTATAAAATAAATCCGGAGCCGGAGTCCTAAAGTAGTGTGATGCTGAACTCCCAGCAACTCCTGCAACACTATCACTGCAAAACTGCATTAGCTTCTTACCTTTCCTTTGGATCACAGCGGCAGTGTGGAGAGAGGTTTTTCTGCCTGAGCAACAGCTCATCCTCCATACAACCCGCCCAGGCTACGTAGTTCAAAAAAAAAAAAAAAAAAAGAAAAAAAGAAAAAAGGACCCCACTCCATCGTCTCTCGTAGACGGAAGGATGCCAAAAACCAGGGAAAGAGAAGTTTAACCTCTACTATTTGGGGGGTATCTTACCCCCTACAGGGGATTGAATCAGCGTATGCTAAGCCCCACCGACAGGAGAATAGATGAATTCATGCCCTTGGGTATAAGATTGAAATGAAACCGTATACCCGATGCAGTTTAGTATGGTACCTAGAACACCCCTTTTCGTTGAGGGTGTTATCTCATCCCACTGCAAGGGATAGAGTTAACGTATTCTAAGCCTCGCCGACAGGGCGGTCACCAATTTGACACGCAAGAGCAGAATGTATAGATATTACCACTTGCCTAAGGACACTCAAAACACTTAAGGTCTCCAAGGGAAAGAGGTGAAGGCCATTTAATAGAGAATAGGGGGAAAAGTGTAACCTATAAAGATCGACAGATTTCTCCACAAAATTCGGCAGGAAAGTCTGCACTAAAAGATAACAAAACCTTCTTGCTATTTTTTTTTGGGGGGGGGGTGACTTTTTAGACCCCCCCCAAAAAAAAAAATAACCACATCTGTTAGTCATAACAACTTTTGAATGATTTCCCTACAAACATGGCGTAGGCGAGGGTGGTGGAGGAGAAGAACGGCACATTATAAAAAAATGTTGCATCTTAAAAGGAAAGGTCGAAATTTCTTATAGAAATTAAATCTTCTATAAACAAAAACAAACAAAACAAAAAGAAAAGAAAAGAAAAAGGGAAACACTCAGTTAGTCAATATAAACATTTTGGACCGCGAGGTGGCTTTATCGGCGTCTTCCACACTTGTTCACGCTCTGATAGATTTCTTTTTAGTCGACCCCGGGGAGTTTTCTTTTCTTCATCTGCGTCTGAATTTGATCGTCAGGCAATAGATCGGGAATTACGCCTGCATTTTTTCTATCCACTCATAAGTTTTTAAAAAAAAAGGCCAACAAGAAACGTTATTCTTAATACTACTATTCCAAGAGATTGAAATAGAAGGCATATCAACATTCGTGGGTTATTTAATACTAAAGCCATCCTTGTGGGAATTACGCCTGCATTTTTTCTACCCACTCATAACTTTAATAAAAGAAAAAAAAACGAACAAAAAAACGTTATTTTAATGCTAATACAAAAGATTGAAATAGAAGGCATATCAATCTTTGTTTGGTTTGGTTTGTTTGTTTTACGGCATATCAACCTCAGTGGGTCATTTAATGCCGATAAAGTTTTGAAATAAATCAATTCTTAATGGATAATACAATTTTTTTTATAAATACATTTTTCTATTTAACCCATAGATGGGACCCTAACAGGTACTACCACTCCGGGTCAGAGTGGACCAGAGTGAACAATGATGATGAAGGGGTGCTCCACACACCCCAAACCTCCAGAACTGGAACCTCACCATCAGATAGAGTTTAACGTCATTCCCAGGACATGTAGACCCGCAGCCACCGCCTTCTAGCACCCATGTGATAAAAAGGGTTTGGGGCTTGCCATAAGGGCAATAGGGTTGGGAAAATCATATAGGTGCTAGGGCTTGACGTGACCAGCCGATTGATCGGAGGGGGCCTCTCCGACCGCCCGTCTAGCCCAAGATAGGACCAAAGTGGAGTATTACAAGTCATGAACTGCTCATCCACCTGGGCTCTATCCTTAAGCATCACGGGTCGCCACCCACGGCCAACAAGTGGCCCATTGGGGGAGTCTTACCCCTCTGCAGAGGTGCAGTCGGTGCATTCTAATGCCCCAGCCGACAGGGCGGATCAATCTTTGTGGGTTATTTGATGCCAAAGGCATCCTTACAGAAGAAAAAAAAAAAGTAAAAATGTTAAGTAGGTGGTTCTGTAAACATTTTGTCGTCCAGGATTCTTGCCCCCTTATTTACACTGTTTATCCTTGACGGTAACAGGCGCAAAACAGGCCCAGCTTAGATATTTACCAAGCACTATTTCTCGCTTTTTATCGGCAAATTAACTTAGATATTTTACAAACCCCCACCCCACCAACCTCTGTATACATTCTAATAAGAACCCAGAACAATTTTTTCACACACAAACACATACAAACAGACAGACAGACAGACAGACACACACACACACACACACACACACACGCACTTACATGCACGCACACACAGTCACACACACAAACACTTACACGCAATACACACACACAAACACACACACACACACACACACACACACACACACAGAGAATACTTACACGCAAAACACACAACAAACACTTACTCACGCACACACAAAACACAGACACAAACACACACACAAGCACGCATTCACACACAAACACTTACACGCAAACACTAACCCACAAACACACAAACACACACACACACACATTTACACGCACGCACACATGAATGTGCCTTTTGAAATAAAATTGGTACAATGTGAATATCCGTTGTTCATTATTTAATAAGTTAACTAACTTTTTTCGAAAAAACAAAAAAACAAACAAACATCAAGCATCAACAATGTATTCCAAAATCCCCCCCCACCACTGATTTAACTTCCTTTGAATTAGTCGGTAGAGTACTTGACTAGGAATCGCAAGGTTCCTGGTTCAATATCGGCCCTCGCCAACTCAGCATATGAGTAGCACAGGGATCTGTGCGGTAAAGTGGGGAGCTGATGGTAGGTGTGGCGGTCACCTCAGACGCTAAAAAGAACAATCTCCTCGGTCTAGCAGAAGTGAAAAGGGGATAGATATCCTCGGTCTCTGGCTGATACCGAATTTAGGCCACCCCGACGACTTTACTTTTTTTTACTTAATTCAATTTGAAAAATTAATAGAGAATAGACAGCAGATTATTGAGAAATTCTACGATTAATTTTTTACAGAAAATCCTGTATATTTTCGAAAAATAAACTAAGAATCGCAATGTTCCTGGTTTGATACCGGCCCTCGCTAACTCAGCGTATGAGTAGCACAAGATCTGTGCGGTAAAGTGGGGAACTGATAGTAGGTGTGGCGCTTCATCTCAGACGTTAAAATAATCTCCTTGCTCTAGCGTTATGAAAAGGGGATACACTTCCTCGCTGTCTGGCTGATACAGACTTTAGGCCACCCCAATGACTTTACTTTTTTTTTTTTATAAGCTTAATCTAGATGAAGGTCAGATAATTAGAATGAGATATTTTCGAAGCATCAGATACCTGCGGAGGATCTTTTTATCTGCTTCTAAAATTAGTTTTCGAAATCTTGGTTTTCTCCTGGGCTCAAATGCCGACAGACACAACTCTCTCAGCCATGCAATAAGCCTTTTAAACTATAATATTTTCATGCGGTAAAATACATTACATTTTACGAGAACTAGACTGATGGTCTACTAGTTGGTTGATCGGTGTGATTTGAAAGTAATTTGAATGCGATTTGAATTTCATTTCTGATTTGAAAGGATTCATTTTGAGTCACCAATTTTAAGGCTCAATAACAAGTACAGGTACCGGGCAAGAAAAAAAAAACACCTTACGATCTGCAGGCCGACGCTTTGCCATCCAGCTGTGCTCTAAAGTGAAACATAAATGCCCGCGTTATATCAGGAAATATATATATATATATATATATATATATATATATATATATATATATATATAGAGAGAGAGAGAGAGAGAGAGAGAGAGATAAACAGACTTAGATTGATAGAGCGATACATAGATATGCATAGTTATATATCTGTCTGCTGTCTGTCCACACACACACACACACACACACACACATATATATATATATATATATATATATATATAGAGAGAGAGAGAGAGAGAGAGAGAAAGAGAGAGGAGATGAAAACATTGAGATAGATAGATATGGACAAACTTAGACACACACGCGCTTACACACACACACATATATGTGTGTATATATATATAGAGAGAGACAGAGATAGAGAGAGAGAGGGGTTGAGGGAGAGAAAGAGAGAGAGAGTGTGAGAGAGAGAGAGACAGCGAGAGAGAGAGAGAGAGAGAGAGTGAGAGAGAGAGAGAAAGAGAGAGAGAGAGAGAGAGAGAGATAAATAGTCTGAGATAGATATAAACATACTGAGATAGATATATAGATATAGAGAGAGAGAGAGAGAGAGAGAGGGGAGAGAGAAAGAGAGAGAGTGTGTGAGTGTGAGAGAGACAGAGAGAGAGAGAGAGAGAGAGAGAGAGAGAGAGAGAGATAGTCTGAGATAGATATGAACATACTGAGATATATATTAGATATAAAGAGAGAGAGAGAGAGAGAGAGAGAGAGAGAGAGAGAGAGAGAGAGAGAAAGAGAGAGAGGGAATTAAGTGAGAGGGAGGGGAGAGAATGATTGATTGACTGAATGAGTGAGTGAGTAAGTGAGAGAGTAAAACAATTTTTGTCCGTTACAGAAATGTGATTTGAATTTCATACCACAACGTCAGGTGCGAAAAACCGTTTACGGTCGGCGACTCGCTCGGTTCAACCTCCCTAGCAACTGACAATAACTGGCTACTTGGCTTGCTTTACCTGGCCAACAGGTAAATAAGGCGTGGTTTGCATGAATGCTGTTACTTTCAAGGTGGTGGTTGGGTGATGGGGGGAGCTGACTCGAACCATTTCTTTCCTAAGATGGGAAGGATGATATGGAGGGGGGCGGGAAATCACGATAAAAATAGAAAAAGGAAATAAAAACTACAACAAAACAAACATAAAAAGGCTGGAAAATGAGAGACAGAGAATAAAAAAAGGAAGAGATGGTTGAGTTAAGAATGACAGAGGGAGATTGTGTTGAGAGGGGTGAGCATTTTAAGATTAAGGGTTGAATGGAGTTGAAAGGGTTTTTTTCTTGAAGGTTTGTATAGAGTGAAAGAGGAGAGTAAGGAGAAGCGGGAAAGAGAGTCGGTATTGTCGAGAAAGAAGAGTAAGATGGCTAAGATAGTCGTGTATTTCCAAATAGTATCAGAGTTTAGTTGGTTGGTTGGGATTTACGGCACGTCAAGCTTTGTTGGGTCATTTTATGTCGAAGACCTTTTGTTTTATTCATTCTCGATGGGTACTCATTTTTTTTCTTTCAAACTCAATTTTTTAAACACATTGTTAGAAACTTATTTTTCCCCCATTAAACCCATAGATGGGACCCTAACAGGTACTACCACTCCGGGTCAGAGTGGGCCTGGCAGTAATGGCGATGAAGGGATATTCCACATTCCCCAGAGCTTCAGAATTGGAACTTCATCATCAGATTGAGTTTAACATCATGCCCAGGACGCTAACGCCCTCAGCCACTGCCTTTTAGCACATATATGATAAAAAGGGTTGGGGTTTACCATAAGGACAATTGGATTGGGGTAATTATATAGGTGCTAGGGCTTGGCGTCACCAACCGATTGATCGGATGAGGCCTCACCGACCGCCTGTCTAGCTTAAATAAGTGCCAAAGTGGTGTGTTGCATGTCATGTATTCGCCACTAGGATTCCGTCCTTAAGCATCACAGGTCACCACCCACAGCCAACAGGTGTCCCCATTTGGGGGTCTTACCCCTATGCAGAGGTACAGTCAATGTATTCTGCTCCAGCCAACAGGGGGTATCGTGGAACGTTTGCCTTGAACCCCAGTTTCAAATTTTAAATTTACCTGGTGTTGTTTTGTCTATTTGTTTACATGTATATCAACCACTTTGGAGTTGTTTAATGCCGACATTTGATACAAATAATTTGCACAGTTATATGGTTTCAAGTATTCTATCCTAATATGAACAACTTATACACAATTATAGGGTCTCAAGTAACTATTTCCTATTTAATAATATTAATCTTTTGTCTGCACACTGTTATATAGTATCAAGTATTCCTATCTAGCTCAGTGGGTAGAGCGTTCGGCTATTCCTAGTTCGATTCGCCAACTCAGCGTATGAGTAGCACAGGGATCGTTGCGCTCCATCAGACGCAAAACAATCTCCTTAGTCTAGACTGATAACTTACTATTCTAATGCACCAGCCGACAGGACTAAAATAGTATTGGCGGTCCTATGTTCGAGTACGTAAAAAATTACGGATTCTTGAGGCCAGTATGGTACCCAAAGCACCAACAAGTTATATTCAAGATATGCACTCTCGAATTTTTCAGCTTTTTTAAAAAGGAACTAGAAGCAGATACCCGGCGTCACCTGGATAGAGGGTGGGGGTTAAGTTAGTCTCGCAGGTCAATTTTTACTGAATCGTGAGTTGAATCGCCGCAGGATGCCCCATTAAAATCCCCACGTAAAAAAGTGTTGATCCAGCTACTCTAAAAAGAAAAATTAATGTCTACTATTTACAATATTAAACGGAGAAACAAAAATTCTATGCTGTTATCATTTAAATTTTATTTTTTGATTATCTTCACAAATATAAGTCAAATCTTCATCATTTTTACTCAAAAAGCAAGACCTGGTGATAGTGAATGTGTATCTATATTTACTTTGTCGTTAATTGTTTTATTTTCATAGTTTCCTCCGGACATACATACATACACACAACTGCCCTTTATATATGTATCGATGGTCCTTTTAAATTATCAACGGGAGCCAGCCTAAGTAAAGTAAAAAAAGTAAAGTCGTCGGGGCGGCCTGATGTCGGTATCAGCCAGACAGCGAGGGAGTCTATCCCCCTTTCACTAGCGCTAGACCAAGGAGATAGTTTTTGCGTCTGAGGTGGTGCGCCACACCTACGATCAGCTCTTTACTTTACCGCACAGATCCCTGTGCTACTCATACGCTGAGTTGGCGAGGGCCGGTATCGAACTAGGAACCCCGTGGTTTCTAGCCGAACGCTCTACCGACTGAGCTAATTAAAATATGTAATTATCATTGTAATCAAACATTTAGAAATTAATCAAATTTCAGCATCAAATGACCCATAAAGAGTTGATATGCCTTTAAACAAATAAATTAAACTATCGAGGGCCTTGTTGGGTGTCTTATAAGCAAATTAGAAAAATTATCTATCTATACATATATAAGGGGCAGTTGGTGCGTGTGTATGTATGTATGTATGAGAAGTAAATACACAAACGATGTGTTTTGATATGGCTTTTTTTAGCCGACAATTTTTTGGAGAATATGTGCTTAATTGAAGTCGTACCTAATTTTTTGAAAGTTGATTAATTAATAATTAATGAATTAGGCGGGAATACCTATTCAAATTTAAGGCTAAACAAATCGAGAAAAATCAATCTCTGTATGTACATTTCGGCCTATTAGGCCTCATCAGCAGAGCTATAGATAGGAAGACCGCCTTGTCTTGTATGTATGTATGTATGTATGTATGTATGTGTTATATACCCTACCTATGAACATTAATGGGTATGTATCCATCCTCATAAATACAGGAGTATTATGCTGACTGCGTAGTCTTATACCACTAGCAGTAGTTTACCTTTTCCACGCCGCTAGCGATTTTTGTATTTTGTTAATGTTATAAAGATTCCATTTCATTTTCAACCTCCATTTGGTTATTCCTCATTTAATAACCTCTGTTAGGTTACAACAGTATGTCTGAATGAATCTACAAAAATAAAACAACCAACGACAAATATATAAATACATTAAATATCACCGGTTCTTACTTTTTGTGCAAAAATTAAGATTATATTGACTAGTACAAAATAAAAACACCCTCCAGGCGATGTAAAAATATATTTTTGAAACATATTGCCTGAGGGGTGGGAGTAAAAATTCAATGTCAGCGAGTTTGTACCCTAAGTGAGTAAAATCATCAAATTCATTAAAGGATTAAAAAAATAAAACAATTTGAAATGTAAACTTTAAATATGTATTAAAATAAAACAAACTATATATAGATATATAATACCAGTCATGTATTTATTAAAACTTGTCTTAAAAAACAATGAGGACTGTCTAATGTTGCATGTTCAAATTTTGAGTGTATTTATTCTATGTTATGACGATTTGGATAATGTGACGTAAGCAGTGACGTAATTTTTGTTACAGACAAAAACCGGAAGCGAATCTTCATTATTAATAGAAGATATTTGAAGATACTTAAACATTAAAATATCCATAGAAATAGCATTCTGCTTAAAATGTTCAGTATTTGTAAATCTCAAAAGTAAACAAATCAATACACCAGAGCTCTTCCTTCTGCCCAGGCGTCGCTGGGTAACCGCTTCTAGTATATGTGAAGGTTTCTATCATTGAATATATGGAAACAAGTGAGATGTGATAGTTTTTAGGTTTCTACTTAAAGGGTTTTCCATAGTTGAAATCCAGTAGCAAACACTGTTCGTCTCCACGCCTCCAGCTTCCCTCGACCAGTTGAGCCTGGGAAAAATCTATCGTCGGTGTTAGGTGGTTGGGAGTGAGCTGGGGTTGGAATTAGGTGTGACAGGGACAGATTTATGGTCGAAAAGTGTGACTAGTGTTAAACAAACGCAAACTTCACGACAAAGGGAATTCTTTCAAATGCGTATCGCTGATATGACAGACGTACAGACACACACACACACACACACGCACACGCACACACACACACGCACACACACACACACACACATATATATATATACCAGAAATTGTGTCTATTCACATATATATATATATATATATATATATATATATATATATATATATAGAAATTGTGTCTATTCACAAACAAGCATACAGGAATTACAACTTTATATATATATATATATATATATATATATATATTTTTTTTTTTTGGGGGGGGGGGAGATCATGTGGTTGGCCTTCGCCATTTCAAACACATCGTTTGACCACTTCATATATATATATATATAAAACTTTCAAAGAAAGAAAAAACTTAACAAACCGTCATTCCGTAATGAATTTATTTCCACCAGAAACTCAAAAGGCTTTAAAAAAATTTTAAGACATTTCTAAAACTACTTAAGAGTACAGTCTCTTCGGACGGACATTACAAAAAAAATGAAATGAAAAAATGAAATGAAAAAAATGATTTGTTGTAATGTCCATCCGAAGACACTGGCCTCTAAAGGAGTTTTAGAAATTTCTTTAAATTTAAAAGCATTTAATAAATTTATTACGGAATGACGGTTTGTTAAGTTTTTTCTTTGAAAGTTAATTATTGCTCTGTATTTAATATAATTTGATAATTATTGATTATTATATATTGAGCTCTCTTTAGGGATTTATAAAAATCCTTGTATGAATATATGTTTGCACCTACAAAATCATGCAGTATTGTTATACAGTGAGATTTTGAAGATCCCAAATAGAATCATCCCTTACTACCTGTTTTGGATACCTTACACACACACACACACACACACACACACATATATATATATATATATATATATATATATATATATATATATATATATATATATATATATATATATATATATGTAGTTCCTGTCTATTTGTTTGATTGTTTGTTTGTTCACGAACTCCTCCTAAGGTTTTGGAGATAGACCCCATAACCATATATATTCTGAAAGTACATTGCCCAGGTACTCAGATAAGTATATTTCATCTTAAGCAAAAGGGGTGCCCGGATGGGGTGCTATATTCCCAACTAAATCTTTTTTTCCTTTTGATTTAAATGAAATTTAAACCATGCAAATTACCGGAAATTGTATCTATTCACAAAATATCAGCAAAGTTCTATTATATTAAGACATTGTAATGGTGGTTAACCCCGCTATATTGAAAATACTCCCCATGTTAAAAATACGCGGTTTGTATGACTAGGATTTTGGGAGATTGTCCCCATAACCATAGATATTCAGAAACTACATTACCCACGGTACTTGGATAAGCATATTTCATTTTAATCAAAGGGACTTTGTGGGGTCACAAACCCACTGAAAATGTTTCCCTTCGATTCATATGAAACTTAAATCTCATTGTAAAGAATTTGTGAGAAGGCATGTTGAGATCAACAACCCCAAGTAATTATTTATTAAACCGGCTTTGTTGAAACCAGTATGCAAATTAACCGTACCATATGTTATGTAAACCTTTATTTCTTAGTGATATATAAGACACATTGCAGAATTTTAAACGCATAAATAACATGGGCTGTTTTGAGATATCGTTAATAAATAAGATTTATTTTATTCTATGTATTAATGATTTTCATAATAAATTAAATAACGATTGATTGATAAAAATACACTATTTATTAGGGTATTGTGACGTAAGCAATGATGTACTTTCGGTTACAGAAAGACACCGAATCTCCATTATAATAAGATGTGTTGGTGGGCTTCGTGGAGGACGTGAGAGCCTCCTTGTTCTCGGTGGTGTTTGGAATATCAAGTAGAGTACAGCTGATTTGAATACATATTCTCCTTCTCCTAGACTGGCTGTCGTGCCAATGCTAAACAAACCATTTAAGTTTTGGCTTCTTTGTTTAATGGCATATAAACCTTTTTGGGTTATTTAAGACGGAAGCCAATCTTGTAGAAGAACAGTGGCAGTACTATTTTCCCCATAGCTGCGCTTGGGGGATGAGGAGTTTAATTCTTTTTATTTAACAGTATAAAGTACACATTAAGCTGAAAATCTTATCGACAAAGTTATGATATTTTCCTTTCTTGTCAACAGAAAATCAAAACTTTAAGAAGAATACTATTTTACCCAGAGCTAGAAGGATGAGACAGTTCATACCTTTCCCGAGGGTATTAGCACGAAAGTGAATGTAATAGCGAGACTGGAGTTCAAACTCGTTTACTACGATGTCTTATCCCAGCACATTAGACACTACGCCACCGCCCCCTAACACTCTGTTCTACTATTTACCCAAAGCTGAAGGAAGAAGAGACGGGTTCATGCTTTTTTCCCATGGGAGTATTAATGTGAAGGGAAACACAAGCAGCTTCCACCAGGATTTGAGCTTGGCTCACCAAGTCCATTTCCGGTGACGATAACCGTTACGCTAATCGCATCCCGGAATTCACCTGAATGCTTTCCAGTTTGCAAATTCCCAGTCGTTTATTAAAAGAGATATTTCTTTTTTTAGCATTCGAAAATGTCCGGTGTAAATTGCTTTATAAATGTTACAGTCATTTCTCAAAAAAAAAAAAAATCCTTTCCTCTGGGTCGGCGCTTGGGTCCCGGAGGCCCCCAGGAAACTCTGATACTGGGCCCCCTCAACTACGGCGATTTCAGGTTTTCCCAACCTGGGGGCCCACAACTTCTCAAAGATAAACTCAGGATAGCACTTCTTTTTAATTACCAAAAATCACTAGAATTTACAAGTGTTGTATACCCCCTTTCCTTTCTTACTTCTATTCTTCTTCTGGCGTCTTTGATATCTTAAGTTCTTCTGACGTCTCTTCTAACGTCTTGGTATTCGGTGGCACTTAACTCATTTCTTCTTCTAGATCAGTCTTGTTACCAAGACATTCACCAACTACAAAACAGTGTTATTTTCTTAAGCTTTTATTTACTTAACTAAAAATTTCATGTAACTAAACATAGCGCGCGTATGCAGGTGAGTTCCAGTTAAGGCAGGACATCTCTGCCTGACGTCTAAACTGAAACTGAGGACCCAACCAGGTCCCACGTGACTTCACGTATTTCGCGGGCTTTCTGTAATATTCGATGGAAAATTCCGCCCGTGATATGAAAAGGGCCATCCCTTTAGAAATACAGAGGATTGACAATAATCTTATGCAACCGCATAGATTATGTAACACAAGCAGGCAAGAGCCCCACCCCACGAGATTGAGAGATTTGGGGTGGTAAGCACCGACCCTGTCAATTATCATAGTTGATAGTTGACAATATAACTTAGGTAGAAATAAAGTAGAAAGATAGAAGGTTAAAAAACACTCCTGAAACAAGCCCTTTTGGGGAGCCCCTCCCTCGGTCGGGAGATCGGGCGTAAAGAATGCCGGCCATGCAGATACACAATATATATATTATACTCGTGTTCCCTAATTGCACGACCGTTATCATCTTGCTACGCCCTCTGGTTAAAAATGAGACCATCCAAATCATCCAATTTGAAATGCAAAAATGTAGATCCTGATTATCTGGTGTTGTTTATATGCCAAATGTTTATTCATTATGAGTGTCCTCACCTCAGCTAACTTATGGACAATTCCGTTTTTATTATAAGGAAATAAAGGGAAGAAAAATGACATGCTACACAGAAAAATATAAGAAAGAAAGAAAGAAAAATAGAAGAGAAAAGATTAGAGAGTGTGGAAGCGATAACGCTAATTCATTTCAGTTGAACATAATGAAAGATGAAAAGAAGGAAAAAAAACAAACAAAAAAGAGTGAGAGAGAGTTAAATCAAGATTATTATACTTTTATATATTGAACTATTTGGCGATAACTCTTAAGTAAACATATCAAACGTTGTAGTAATTGAATTGTCATACTGTTGTATATCCATAGGTCCTGCTAGCGTACACTATCTTGATGATTGACAAAGTAAGAAAAAAATAGCGGAGGGGTCCCACTCGATCGGGGGTAAGACGCGCAGGTCCGATCTTTCACTAATTGTGATACAAATATTATACAGATATTGTATCGCACCGTTACTAGACCTGCGATATAGCACCATATGCTCTCCTGGCCTTCGGGCCCTGTTTCCAGTGGCTTCGGCCTCTGGACCAGTAAGATAGGTATTTACCGCGTACCCCACGAGTACGGGTAAGTCCCTATTAATGTGGGACCACCCACGAACCGAAGCTCATGGTAGGCGTGTGAAAAAATACGTTGCTCCCGTCGGCATTCCCTCTCAAGGGGGGAACCTCAGACACCGGTCAATAAACCCATCCCTGTCCCTTTAAATCGAGGGGGCAGGTGTTGCCTGGGGGAGGGATGGCCCCCTTGGGATCAACGTTGTTAACCTCTGTGGCCCAACAGTAAGATATATAATGTTGGTATGGATTCCAGGGAGCCCCCCCCCCCTCCTTGCAATACCTGCCCTCCTCGATTAAAAGGGGCAGGGCTGGGTTAGTGTTTGTCTTCATCTGACATGGCGGGCATGTCAGAAAATACTTACATTAATAAATTGGGACTTTTGATACCCGTTCAACATTCAATACGCAAAAGCCTAATAAATAAAACATTAAGAATCAAAACTTGATTTATATAATTTTAACTAGTCTAGACTTGTCCCCCTAAGGGAAAAGGAAGACATTATACCTGTCAAAAATGATTGAAAGACCCGTAAACATTTTTTAAAAAAAGAAGAAGCTTCTTATATTAGAGTGCAAACAAGTAAGTAGGTCTTCTGAGCTTCCACTGTTGGGTGGGGAATACAAATTTCTGATCCTATTTTTTTACTATATCAAGTTTTGATTAATTGAATAATTCTAACGGTACGTCAACTTGTTTCGGATTATTTATGCCTAAAATTTAAAGAATTGCATTCATTGTACGTTCGTTCATATTTACATTTTTATGGAGTTGTTTTTTTTTTTTTTAACTCTTTGCCCACCAAATTTCCCCTGTAGAAAATTTTCTTAGTTTTTAAAAAATCTGTATGATGGGATATTTTAAAGTTCCCTCAGAACTCATTCTATTTAGATAAAGCCCTATTATTACTGTAATCTGAATTCTTCTGATCAATTATAATGAAGTAACCATCTGTTTTTGCACTTTGCTTGCGTGTGGTATACTTAGAAACGGTTCCTTGCACATAAATGGAGAGCCGATGTGAGCGGTTTAAAATAGGCAAAGAGTTAAGAGTTTTATTTTATTATATCAAATATCCCTATTTAGTACAAATAATATGCCCACAGTTGTATGGTTTTAAGTATTCGTATCTAATACCATAATTAGTTATATGAGTTCATTGAACTAGTTAAAAGAAGAGCTACTAAGGTAGTGAATGAATTTAAAAAAAACTTTTGTATGAAGAAAACTTAGGAAGATTGACTTACCAAGTTTGGTTTATCGATGAACAAGAGGAGATAAGATTGAAGTCTATAAATATACCCATGGATTTTATTCAACGAACTTTGATCTATTAAATGTTGCTAAAAAAATCAATACCAGGGGTTCTAAATTAAAACTCTCAAAAAATGTTGCAAAACAAACGCAAGACAAAACTATTTTAGTAACAGAGTGGTGAATACATGGAATAAACTGCCATCATCAATAGTGAATGACCCATCTCTGAACTCCTTTGAGGCAAATTTGGATAATCTGTGGAAAGATTATAAATATTCTGTGGAATTAAGATGAATGTTTGGAATATAAGGATCAGCTTGCAGGTTTCAGACGAAATATAATAGCTGAAAAAGATATCATCATTATTATTAAGTAACTTCAAGTAACTATTCTTATTACAAATATTTTACTGTAACATGACATCATGTATTTCTATCAAATAAGAATAATATTTAAACAGATCTATTTAGTATTATCTGCGTTATTCGGACTATTGTCCTCATCTTCATTGTTATCTGTACAACGTTTCGGCCGATATGCCCTACGACCTTCTTCAGGTATTTCTTGTCGGACTCGGGAACCTTCACGGACTCGGGAACCTTCTTTTCGAACTCAGTAACCTTCTTTTTGGACTCGGGAACTTTCTTGTCGTAATCGGAAAACTTCTTGTCGTAATCGGGAGCCATCAGGGAACTTTGAACCTAACCCTTTATTTAGTCCACGGCGGTATCCTGTTCTCATTCCGCTAACCATAACTGGGGTAGAGGCGTTAAGCTGTGTTAATTATTATTCTATGTTACTGCTGCCCTTGATCAGGATTGAACCTGCAATCTAGAGATAACTGTCACTTAGAACTGTCAACCTAACTCATTAATAATAATAGTAACCATCAAGCCTCATCTCAAACATTCAGAGAAATAGATCTATTTGGGTCATAGACAAACCTCTAACAGGTACTACCACTCCGGGACAGAGTGTACCTAGGAGTAATTGCAATAAAGGGGTACTCTACACTTCCTAGATCTCAAAAATTGGTACCTCGCCATCAGATGCGGTTTAGTATCATACCAAGGACATCACTTTGGTGGGGAGGATGTCATGCTACTCTAAAGGGGATACAGTCAGTGTATTCTACGACCCACCGACAAGGCAGTTTGCTTAGATTTGTTATCTTGTTGTTGGCATCCTTCTGTCTGCGCGGGTTGATATGGAGGATGTGCTCTTACCCAACCAGCAGACCCGCCTCTTCACACTGCTGCTGGGGTCCAAAGGAAAAGTAAGAGACCAATGCAGTTTGGTAACGGCAGTGTGGCAGGAGTTGCTGTGTAGCGCTGAAGTTCAGCGTTACGCCATCTTAGGGATCCCGACACCGGATTTGTTTGCAGGGTTTACTCACCTTAGCTTTCCCTAGCTTTGTTATCTTAATACAACTTTTATTCCATCGAATTATTGTTGCTTTATCGCACCACACTGGGTCGATACACTTTTTTGACAATAAACTCTTTCTAGGGGGCTGGAGACCAAATTTAAGGAAGTCTAGAAAGGAACAAGTCATTGTGTCCCGATTACGTATGGGTTATACAAGACTAACGCACTCCAATATACTCAAACAAGAACATCAGCCACAATGTGGAACATGTCAAACACCTTTGACAGTTAAACACTTATACATGGAATGCAGGTTTTTTGCTCACATCAGAAACCGTTATTTTAAAGCAAACAATATGAAAGATCGGTTTGAAAATGTCAACATGGAGGATATTCTCTCTTTTTCGAGGGAAATACAATTATACCATAGAATATAGACGTGAAACAAATCAATACCATACAACATAATCCCCAATAATGCTAACACATTGTTAAAACCATTACTAAAAAGTATAAATATAAATACATGATATGTATTACCTCCTAACCTTTATGCATTACATAACCCCAGACGGGTTGATATGCCGTTAAAATCAATAAACAAACAAACAAACTTTTTGACAATTAGAGTAGACAACGTGAAAACGTAAAATAAAGAAGTACCCTTCGACAAAAATATTACACGTTATATCTCAAATATTCTTTCGAATATCAATCGCGTAACATTAATATATATATATATATATATATATATATATATATAGAAACGCCGCTAATGGAAAAAAGAAAATAATTTTTTTTTCTAATGCTTTCTCTTCTTTCGTTTTCCTTTTGAAAAGAATTCCAATTCAGTTTATAAAACTCCATACTTATCCTAATATCCCGATGAAGGTTTTATTACAAACCGAAGCGTTTTAATGTCAACGTAATCATCTACAAATAAATCTATTTTTGGAATAATTTGTTTTTTCTTATCTATATTTCTAGATACCGTCGGATATTTTCCATATTTTACCACCCATATATATATATATATATATATATATATATATATGAGAGAGAGAGAGAGAGAGAGAGAGAGAGAGAGAGAGAGAGGTTGTTGTCCCAACCCTAATCTAGTGGTTCTTAACTAACTGGGGTCTATATGGTCCCTATCCATATATGATTTTCTGGGGTCCACGCAAGAAAAAAGTACGTTTGGGCCCTACATTAGTATTTTAGATCTCAATATATTTATGACTTATCTTACTAGTGAATACCAATTTTCATAGAATTTAGTTGATAAAGTTTACATCATAAATTAATTATACTTCTATAGTACAAAATATTTCATCAAACTTTAGTTAAAATTCCTGATAACATTTATTTACTAGCAGGACCTGTGGATATGATAATTCAATTATTACAACGTCTGACATGTTTACTTAAGAGCTATTGCGAAATAGTTCAATATGTAAAAAGTACAATAATATTAATTTAACTCTCTTTCACTCTCTTTTTTTTCACTCTCTTTTTTTCTTTACTTCTTTTCATCTTTTCCTTATGTTCGATTAAAACAGATTAGCGTTATTGCTTCTGCGCTTACCCCTTCACTCTATCTTTCCCCTGCTTTCTTTCTTTCTTTCTTGTTTTTTTTTAAAATCATATATTTCTGTGTAGTATGTCCTTTTTCTTCCTTTTATTTCTTTACAATAAAAAGGAATTGTCCATTATTTAGCTAAGGTGAGGACACTCATAAGAAATGAGTAACCCCAGTAATCAAAACTTACATTTTTGCATTTGATCTTGGATGATTTGGTCGGTCTCATTTATAAACAAAAGATGATAACGGTCGTACTTTCAAGGAACACGAGTATTAGAATATAGATAAAAATACAATAGGATTTAAAAACATCAAATGGCTATGGAGTCCTACCAGGGTAAAATAGGAATCAAATGGGTCCATAGGAGAAACGCTTAGAACCATTGCCCTAACCCAAACTTTCACCGACTTCACGGAGGCGCGTGGTCTAATGGTTAGAGTCGTAGGAAATGGACTCATCAACGCGAGTTCAATTCCTGGACGAAGCTGTTGGAATTTCACATGGCGCTAATACCCTTGGGAAAGGTATGAATCCAATTCTCCCTCCAGCTATGGGTAAATAGCATGGCAGACTGGACTCTTTAACCATGGTTAGGTAACCAGTCTATGAGAAGGAAAACTCTGAATTCAAACCTGTTAAACTCCGCTTAAGAAATTGACCTTGTGTCGCATCCTGCTCGTGCGGAGGGGTGCGTAAATATATATACTTCACCTAAAACAGGCATGTCCAAAGTCTAGCCAGTGGTCAAATTATGTTCGGCGGTAAGATTTCTTATCACAACTTCGGTTTTATAATGTATCATTTATGGCCTACTAGAGCAGTGTTAAACAGGGCACGGCGCCGATTCACCCCAGGCGATTTGGACCAGAATCCATAAAATCGACAGATAAGTCGAAAACGTTACACTTTTAGATTTCTTTCCGGTTGATTTGTAAACGTAAATAATGTTTTATGGAGATTTTCACTTCCGATAAATTCAATAATGTTATCACAATCCTTTTGTGATTTTGTTTGATTTACAATACCCTAAGTGAATCGGTGATTTCCAGAACATCTGACATTTCTGGAGATTTACGTATCTCAACCAATATCACCAAACTCTTTTTTCATTCTTTTTTCGGCGCTTTTCGAAGAATTGCGTCCCGGCCTTAAAAAAACGCTAGGTAGTGATAGCTGAAAAAAAAAATAAATAAATAAACAAAAAAACAAACAAAAACAACCCGCTATACGAATGAAGTCTCTAGCTGAAGCGGTGCCTATTGTACAATTGCGATACCATAAAATAATTTTTTTTTTTAATTAAAATGACCAACATATAAAAAATATCTAAATATTCAGATTTTTTAACAGATTGAAGGCATTTTAATTAACCATTTAAATTAATTATTGAATCTATTATTGAGACAGTCGTTTGTGTTAGTATTGCAATGTATAATTTCAATTAAACTTAGTTTAAAAAAAATATTTTTCAACATTAAATATATAGTAATTTGGGTTTTTTGTTGTTTATTTTTTTAAGCAATACGTAATTAAAAACAACCTTAATCCCCTAAAACCGTAACCCAATTCGCAAAATGTTAATTCATAGACTGTAGTTAAACTGTCATTGGGTACTACTAAAAAAACTTTCCGTTTTAATTTTCCGACCTAAATCAGAAGTCAGCCGGAACCATTTGCCCACGGACACCTTCACTTTATCAAATTTGGCGCTCTTGGTAATTTTTACAAAAAAAAAAAATTACCAAAAACAGGGAATTAACCGATTTTAATAAAATTTTCAGTGTTGATTTATCAATGAATGAATTTTATATGCATTAGTTATTTTGTAAAATACGGATTTTGCGGCAACTTTGGCAGTGCTTAGTAAAGATACATGCTTACAAAAGCCGCACATTATGGTGTTTTTGTTTCTCTCACCATTGTTTGATAAGATCTTCGAAAAAACTGCTACTTAAATGTTTAACGGAGATATTAGGATCTATTATCAGTAGTTAACACAAATCAAGCAGCTAGCCGAAATAGCTCAGTTGGGAGAGCGTTAGACTGAAGATCTAAAGGTCCCTGGTTCAATCCTGGGTTTCGGCATCCGGCGGTTAGCACTTCTTTTTTTACACCTAGCGTGATTTTTCAGGATGATTTTAATATAACCCCCTTAAAATAAACCCGAAGTGAGAGCGGCAGGCAGACGAAAGAAAACGACGCGCGTTTGCTTGTACCATTTATCCAGATGCCCAGGAAAAGCCGTAGGTTATTTCCTAGAAGTCCAACATAAACAAAGGGGAACCACTCTTGACTGATGAATTATTTATTTATTTATTGATCCACTAGGAAAAAAGAATACAGGGTTAGGGTAAGGGTTTAGGGTTAGTTTAATGGGAAAATTAATTTATCAGTCAACAGTTGTTCCCTTTTGTTTATGTTGGACTTATAGGAAATAAGCCCCCACACACAACTTCGTTGCAAATAAGGTCACTTCATAAAGTACACGACTTTGACGAGTTTTGAACTAAATAACTTATTAATTAATGGTAAATAAATGTCGATCGTTTTTCGAAAGTTTTGTTTATTTAGAAATTTTGTAATTTTCTACTTCGTAATGTCATTTTTCAATATATGAAGAACTAAAAACTACTACCCAACATAGCCTGGGTAGAGGGGGGTACCTGGTGTGTTGATTTGTTTACTTTTGAGATTTATAAATGCTGGAAATTTTTAAGTATATTTTAATTTTTAAATATCTTCGAATATAAATCAAATCTTCACATTTTTTGCACATATAGCGAGCTTTGTTTATAGTGAATGTGTATATATACTTACTTTGTCGTTAATTGTTTTATTTTCATAGTTTCTCCGGACATACATGTTGATTGCAACGTCTTATCAGACGAATGCCATTCCTTAGAACTCCTGTCATTGTCTGAAGAAGTATCTGTACATAGATGGATAATATAAAGATATAGATTTGTACGACAGCTAAGTCCCTCTCTCGGTTCAAAAAGTTGAGATCCAACAACAAACAGAAGCAAGATAGCCGGCAACAAATCAAACTGCAGACCAACAGGATGCAAGGAATGGTCGTCCGCTGGAT
>CM042145.1:103570682-103583182 GCA_023376005.1 Doryteuthis pealeii
TAATGCCACATTCCTTTCCTTTCCTCCTTTCAGAAGTCAGTCGCAGACGACGATGACGTCGCCCCATGTCTTCAACAGTTGTGGACCACTGGTTAGTCCAATTCTGGACTTGCAGATGCGGTCATACACATTGCAAGGGTAATTTCCATCTACATTTGGTGGTTCATGACGACGAAGACGTCGCCTGTTAATCTCGATATTGAGCCGCTTGGCTCTTGTGCGACAGACCTGTTAATCTCGATATTGAGCTGCTTGGCTCATGTGCGGCAGGCGTGTTAATCTCGATATTTAGCTGCTTGGCTCATGTGCGGTAGGCCTGTTAATCTCGATATTTAGCTGCTTGGCTCATGTGCGGTAGGCCTGTTAATCTCGATATTGAGCTGCTTGGCTCATGTTTGACAGGCCTGTTAATCTCAATATTGAGCCGCTTGGCTCCTGTGTGGCAGGCGTCTCGCCAACCCAGTCTGTTAGACAGACTAATAATTTATTAGTCAATTTTATTAAGTTTATTAATGCCATATATATATTTACCCAACCTCTCTGCATGAAGAAGATTCGACACAAATTCATTTTTTGAGAAGAGGTGTTTGTGATGTAATAATTGTCGTAGGAAATGGACACGATGAATCGAGTTCGTATCCCGGACGAAGCTGTTTGCATTTTACACACCACTAATACCCTTGGGAAATGTATGCATCCAAATACTCTCACTCAAGCTATGGGTAAATAGTAAGACAGACTAGGCACTTTAAACTTGGCTAGGTAACCAGTCTAGAAGAAGGAAAACTCTGAATTCAAACCTGTTACAACTGTGATTTTAGTTATCAATGTTCAATTAAATATGAATTATTATGCAGCAGATCTTATTGTTTTACATGGTATTGGTAGCAAGAAACAATCGTTGGCCTAACCTCAACTAAACTTAGTCGATATCTAGAATAATAGCTTAGTTGAGATTAGAATACTTGCTGAATATAGGTCTGCGTCAGTTAAGAGATGAAGACTTGGTTTGTAGACATAACAAGACTAACGGACAATTGTCAAAAATTCCTTCTATTTATTTCATTTTTCTAAACAATGTCTATTTTACATTGTAGTTCGCCCAGATCATCATAATTTCAAGAGAGATAATTATGAATGTTGGTTGGTTGGTTGGTTGGAAGGTTTACGGCATTTTACCCTTGGGTTATTTTATGGGGAGACCTTTTTTATTTAATTCTTATTGGTTATTCCAAATTTTAAATTCATTTTTGAAAAACATTTTTAAACTCTACTTTCAATCAATTTGACCCATAGATGGGACCCTAATAGATACTACCACTCTGGGTCAGAGTGGACCTGGGAGTAATGGCAATGAAAAGGGTCCCACATTTCCCAGAGTTTCAGAGTTGTAACCTCACTACTAGATATACTTTAACGTCATACCAAGGAGATTATGAACCCAAACCCCAAACTCTATATGACGGGTCACTACGAGTAACAGATGGACTCATTGGAGGTATCTTACCCCTTTGCAGTGGTGCAGTCGGCGTATTCAACTGCCCTAGCCGACAGGGCGACAGAAATTATTTCTACCAGTTTATAAAACCAAACCAAAATATTTACTAACAAACTATTCAAAGTTAGTGAAAATTATTTCTAACAGTTTATCAAAAAAAATCTAACATAACCACCAGTTTATCAATGTACTTATTTCTTTTAATTTGTTTATTAACACGAAGTTAATGAAAAATCTAACGATAATTATTTCTACCTATTTACCAATACAAATGAAGTTAAATACACACACACACACACACATATATATATATATATATATATATATATATATATATATATATATATATATATATATATATATGAATGAACAAATAAAAGGTTTAGCTATTATTTATATTTATTTACATGGGAACAATATTTACAACCAATGGTTTCCTGCTAACGCATTCGTCAGGTAAACGAAATAGGTTTTTTTTAAATGATAGAAATGGTATAAATGGTTAAATGTGTGCGTTTTTCTTAACTGTATCCTCGTGTTGCATGTTTACGTGTTTACATGATGTCGGATGCGCTTTTTGTTTGTACGTGTGCGTATTTTTGCTTGTGCGTGTGCGTATGAAAATGCGTGAAGACTGTGATGTTCTGATCGTATCCACGCGATATATATATATATATATATATATATATATATATATATATATAAATTGGCATTAAATAACCTAGAAGGGTTTATTTGCGCTAACCAATCAACAAACACTAACCAACCATCGCCCTCTTGGTTGGGGCTGTAGAAAGAAACGACTGCACCCCTGAAGAGGAGTCAAATCCCCCAATGGGGCCACCTGTTAGATGTGGTTGGCGACCTGAGATGCTTAAGGACAACCCTGGTGGCTAAGTAGTCCATGACAGGCAACCCTCTACTTTTGTCCTTAATTAGGTTTGACGGGTAGTAGAGAAGCCCCCTCTGATCAATCGGCTGGTCACGTCAAGGCCTAGTACCTATATAATTGTTCAAACCCTATTGCCCTTATAGCAAATCCCCAATCCTTTTTATCAAATATGAGCTAGAAAGCGGTGGCTGAGGGTCTTAGGGTCCTGGGTATGGCGTTATATTGCATCTAGTGGTGAGGTTCCAATTCTAGAACTCCGTTGAGTGTAAAGTACCCCTTCATCGCCATTATTTTCAGATCCACTCTGAACCGAAGTGGTAGTATCTGTTAAGGTCTCATCTATGGTTTATATTCTTTTTTAAATGAGTTTAAAAAGTTGTGTTAAAAAATTTGAATACGCATCAAAAATGAATAAAAACAAAACGTTTTCGGCATAAAATAACCCATGGGTAGAAAATAGAAAAACAAAGGATTCCAACAAGATGAATTTATTCTTGATGTTGAAGTCGGCGTTATAACGTTCCAGTTTTTAATATCTCTTCATCAGGAATTTAATATGGAAAGAATGATGTCTAAGCAAGGATGGATATTTTTTGAATAACGGGAGTTAGGTAAGTGTATCCGTAGAAAGGCCCATTATCGAATTCAGCACAAGGCCTTTCTTTCTATCTTAAAGTCTCAATGAAGGTTTATCAAAAACTAAAACGTTATAACGTCGATTTCACCATCAAGGATAAATTCATTTTGTATTAGTTTTTATATGTATTTTCTGTATATTGTCGGATTTATGTCTATATTTTTACTCCCATATATATATATATATATATATATATATATATATATATATCTGTGTGTGTTAGGATAGCGTATATATAGAGTCAACGGTGCTTGGTAATAGCAAACTATATCAACAATATATATATTTATTGTCATCCATAGACACCGTGTTTCGACGTATCACGTCTCCTTGGTGTGGCTAGACTTTGCAGGCTACTTCCTGCCGAGATAGAAACCCGACTGATTTTTTCTCCTTAGTCAGGCGTCTTACGTTCTTGGTCATCAGCCTACAAGGAAGGGGTAGATTTTAACTGATAAATACATACATAGGTATATATGTTACAGCCGCTAGAGAGCTCATATCCGGTTTATAGGAGAGTCTTGTTTAATTTACCTCAGAGAACTCAACCAACAAGGAGTTGGGACATATATTTTGTCAATATTATATATATATATATATATATATATATATATATATATATATATATATATATATAGTGTGTGTGTGTTGTGTGTGTGTGGTGTGTAGGAGTGATCAAATTCTTGAGATATTTAATACGCATGACACTGAGTAGCGGAAAGTCCCCGTGTTGAAACCGAGGGGCATGTATTCGTGGTCATTGAAATGTAACGATGCAAGCGACTGCGTTACAGGTGGAAGATAAGGAAAGAAAGATTGGGAAAATGCAATAAAGAGAATGAAAGCGATAAAAAATGAAAAAAGAGAAAAACTGATAAAAATCTGTCTGTCTGTCTCTGTCTGTCTCTCTCTCTCTCTCCACACATATATATACAATTCCAATATGAAAAAATTCAACAGACTGTCAGTTGGCTATCATAAATTTATAATTTATTTCAGCCGTTAACTCTATTAAAGAGGCTATATGGCTATTTTATGATGGCTACCTGACGAAACTGGATTATTTTATGGAGTTACTAGCAGAAATAAATTCATAATAGCCAAATGACGGTCTGTTGAGTTTTTCTTTCTTATTGGAAATGTAAATATTGCCTGTATATAATTATAATTAATGTATTAATTTTCATTGAGCTCTCTTAAGGATTTGAATCCTTGTATATATCTATAGTAGTGCATCTGCATGGGCATGCATTGTGGATATACGGAGGATGTAGATGATTCCATATTATCATCCCTAACTTACATGTCTATTGAATATTTTACACACACACACACACACACACACACACACACACACACACATATATATATATATATATGAAGTAGTCAAACAATGTGTTTGAAATGGCAAAGCCGACAATTTGTGGGAGATTATGTGCTTAATTAAAGTCATACCTAATTTTGTTAATTAATCAATTATAACTAAATGAATTAGGCGTGCATATCGGTTAAATGTAAAGCGTAAACAAATCGAGAAAAAGTCATCTCTGTATGTACATTTCAGCCTTGGGGAAGCTAGCTAGTGTAGTGGTTAGAATGTCCGCCTGTCAGCCTGACAAGTAGGGTTCGAATCACGCATAAAGCACTACCCAGTCTATAGCTCTGCTGATGAGGCCTAATTGGCTGAAATGTACATACAGAGATGACTTTTTCTCGATTTGTTTACGCTTTACATTTAACCGATATGCACGCCTAATTCATTTAGTTATAATTAATTAATTAACAAAATTAGGTATGAATTTAATTAAGCACATAATCTCTCTCTCACACACACACACACACACATATATATATATATATATGGGTGATGAATGAACAGATTGTTTTAAAAAGTTTTTCTTAAATCCAGAATGATACTGGCCACTAGAGTGGGATAAACCTAAACCTAAAAGAATTGTTATCTCACCTCATGCCACCTTCATTACCAAGATAAATAAAAAAAACTTCCAATGCTGCAATATGCAATATTGGACACATAGCGTAGGGGATAAAGGAGTTAGGTTAAGACAGTTCTAAGTGTTCAGTTATCTCTAGACTGCAGGTTCAATCCTGGTCAGGGGCAGTAGTAACATAGAATAATAATTAACACAGCTTAAAACCTGTACCCCATCTATTGTTAGTGGAACGCGAACCGGATACCCCCATGGACTGAATAAAGGGTTAGGTTCAAAGTTCCGTGATGGCCCCGATTACGACAAGAAGGTTCCCGAGTTCGAAACGAACGTTCACGAGTCCGAAAAGAAGGTTACCGAGTCCGACAAGAAATACCTGAAGAAGGCCGGAGGGCACATCGGCCGAAACGTTGTACAGATAATAATGAAGATGGGGACAATAGTCCGAATAATACAAATAATACTAATTATCAAGCCTCATCTCAAAAATTCAGAGAAAAAATTTCACCTGTTCTTTTTTTTTTTAAATAGACCACTTTCTTCGCCACATTTAAAAAAACCAAAAAAAAACCTTAGTCTTGTAATGTAAAAACCGGAATATTGTAAAGTAACTCCCTATTTTAAAAGTCTTAAAATTTACTTCTGAATCATTATTTGTACAAAAATAAATATGAGAAAAACACACACAACATGTAGTTGTATTTAGCATTCTATATGGACACCAGCATCCACCTTCAACTTCTAACTGTGCAAGACTTTTAGAGTTAAACATCCAGACATCTTTATAGGGCTTCAAATCTTGAAACAAAATAATCAATCTGAAAAGAAAAACAACACAGATTTAATTGCCATATATTAAGGAACATACATTAAAGAATTGAGAAAAATGTAACTGCATATAAAAAAATTATAAATAGTTTTAAATAGGGATAGGGAGTTACTTTTCAATCACTCTGTATATATATAGTTGTAAAGTCGGCTATAAAAAGTGAGTCGGGGTGACCTAAAGTCGGTATCAGACAGACAACGAGGGAGTCTATCCCCTTTTCACTAGCGCTAGACCAAAAAGATTGTTTTGGCATCTGAGGTGGAGCGCCACGCCTACCATCAGCTCCTCACTTTACCGCACAGATCCCTTTGCTACTGATACACTGATTTGGCGTGGGCCGGTACTGGACTCGGAACCTTGTGGTTTCTAGGCGGACGCTCTACCAACTATATATATATATATATATATATATAACCAATGATCGTTTGTTGTTTGCAGATTTGATCTCTTGGTGATCGTAAAATATATTCACCGAAGTATGTATTTGTCAGTTAAAACATCGCTCCTTAAAGGCAGCTGTCGAGAGGTTAAGTAACCGGGCTGATGAAAAGTCAGTCGGGTTTCGGTTCTGGTCAGAAGTAGTGGCTGTGTCTAGCCACGCTGATGAGACGTTGTTTTTTTTTTGTTTTTTATTATAATTTCGGTATAGTCCATAACAAAAGATTTGTTTTTTCCCTTTCTCAATTGTGTAAGAAAAGATAAAGAGCCAGATTTCTTTTCTAAAGAAACTGTCGAAATGAATTAAATCATAATAACAAAATAACTAGTTACGTTTTTTTCTTTTATATATATATGTGTGTGTGTGTGTGTGTGTGTGGCAACACCTTGTATATACCCGGAACATGCCGATTAATGATTTAAAAAGAAAGTTTTTTATAATTTGCTTGAAGCGTTGTGTTTATATTGGTTTGGTGGTAAGTTTTGAAGTCTATCACAATGTAAGTGTAAAGAAAAATGGGGTAACTATGATGTTGTTTGTTAACCTCTAATTTATTCTTAATTCTCTAAATATTAAGAATAGATTAGAGGTAAACAAACAACACCATAGTTACCTTATTTTTCTTTACACTTGCATTGTGATAGCCTTCAAAACCAACCACCAAAAAGAAAAAAAAATGTTTATAGATGTCGATCTGAATTCTAATTTTCAGCGTTGATGGAAGATGAAGATGTCAATCAAGATGGCTGCACAGATGCTTGAACAATCTCGTCTGCTGCAAGTGATAATTCGGTGCATAACCACACAAGGTCTGGGTAGGGGTCTGGGTGTGTGAACGTAGTGACTCGTAATCATACACCGGGGCATGTGTGTTAGCCAGTACTCAGGACGTTCGAACATGAGAAATGAAACAATACAACTTGAATGTAGGACAATTGAAGTGTTTTGTTGCTCCTCGGAATCTGTGGGAAGAGAATGACAATGACGCCCAACAAAAACATTTTTTCGACTTTTTTTCTTTATTCTTTTTTCTTTGTCTCTTTCGACAAATGTAATGTCGCCTCGTTAATTATTTCAGTTTCTCGTTCAAATTCTGGCAACTGTCTATGTCAGCTTGGTCTCCATCTACCTACGCGCTTGTCTGGTGGCAGAGAGAGTTGCCGTTTAGTTACCTTGCCTGATGACCGAAAGAGTTGATAGTAAGTTCCCGGTGATATCTTGATGAACACGGGTTGATTGGCTGGTTGATTTCAACGGCACTTCAACTAGTCTTTGTGCCTATAAGTTAGGGAATTGCGTTCTCAGTCGGTAGAACATTCGCCTTGGAACTATAAGTTTCCAGGTTCGATATTGGCCTCGTTAATTACTTCAGTTTCTCGTTCAAAATCTGACAACTATATCAGCTGGTCTCCATCTACATACACGCTTGCCTGGTGGCCGAGAGAGTTGCCATTTATTTCCCGATGACCTCTTGATAAACACGGGTTAATTGACTGGTTGATTATAACAGCACGTTAACTCGTCTTTATGCTTAGAGTTTAGGGAATTGCGTTCTGAGTCGATAGAGCATCCGCCTGGGAACTACAAGATTCCGGGTTCGATACCGACCTCTCGACAAATGTAATGTCGCCCTGTTAATTATTTCATTTCTCGTCCAAATTCTGGCAACTGTCTATGTCAGCTTGGTCTCCATCTACTCACGCACTTGCCTGGTGGCCGAGAGAGTTGCTGGTGAATTACCTTGCCTGCTTGCCTGGTGACCGAGAGAGATGCCTTTTAATAACCGGTACCACTTGATAAAAACAAGTTGATTGACTGGTTGATTTCAACGGCACATCAATCAATCTAGGGTTATTCTACGCCTAGAGGTTAGGGAATGGCGTTCTCAGTCGGTAGAACACCCGACTAGCAACCACAAGGTTCCATGTTCTGCACTCCTCTCTCGCCAACTGAGTAGCACAGCTCGGTTATGAGCGGTATAGTGGGTAGCCGATGTTAGGTGTGGCGTTCACCTCAGACGCAAAACAACCTCCCTGGTCTAGCATCAGTGAAAAGGGGATATATTCCCTCGCTGTTCAGCTGATACCGACAATAGACCACTCCGCCAATTTTCCTTTTTATATATTGGTTACCAGTTTAGTTCAGTCGGTAGGGCATTTGTCTTGGAATTGCAAGTTTCCGGGTTCTATACCGGTCACCGCCAATTCAGCGCATGAATAGCACAGATTTGGGCAATCTGGCATGTGCGGTAAAGTATTTGGGAGTTAATAGTAGATGTGGCGATCTAACTCCACAAAAACAATCTCCCTGGTCTAGCGTTAATGAAAAGGGGATAGATTCCCTCGCTGCTCAGCTGATACTGAAAATAACTCGGCCGATTTAACTTACTATACATTCATATTTATATTTTTGTGTGGTTGTTTCTTTAGACTTTTTTTGCACGTCGTTCGTTACACGAGTATTTACGCAATATATAGTCAATTGCCAATTCAAATGGCGACTCTGCAGACTTTTATGTGAACACATAAGAAATTAATTCGATAATTCCAAGATTCGTTTTTTTTTTATATATATGTTTCGTGAAGTTTCACCACAAATCCACTAATAAATCCGACCATAAACACTTCAATTCAAACCACAACAAGATAAAAAGTGGGATACTCATCGGCTTTCTCCTCAGTGCTCTAAGAATTTGCATCTCTTTTAGAGAAGAATTTGAATATATCATTAGCTCTTTCATCTTACTATAATGGAGATTGTCTGTTTTTCTGTCTGTAACCGAAACTATATCACTACTCAAGTCACAATTCACTTAAAACGTTGTTCATTACGCGAGTATATACGATATATAGTCACTTACCAATCACAAGTTGTTTTTTCTTACTCTTTGCCTACTTTAAGCCACTCACAGCAGCTCTTGCACGTGTCACTTGTTTACCCTACGTTAACACAATGGGAAAGACAAAGAAACTTAGTGTTGACTTGACCCCGAGAATTATTAACTTCCACAAGTTAGGAAATACATTCAGTACTATTTCAAACCTGTTAGCTATCCCTAGATGTATGATACAGTCCGTAATAAAGAAGTTTAAACAGTTTGATAACATGAGACAAAATTGTTGGCTGCCCTGTCGGCTGGGGCGTTAGAATGCACCGACTGCACCTCTGCAGAGGGGTAAGACTCCCCCAATGGGGCCACCTGTTGGCCATGGGTGGCGACCCGTGATGCTTAAGGATAGAGCCCAGGTGGATGAGCAATTCATGACATGCAATACTCCACTTTGGCCCTATTTTGGGCTAGACGGGCGGTCGGAGAGGCCCCCTCCGATCAATCGGCTGGTCACGTCAAGCCATAGCACCTATATGATTTCCCAACCCTATTGCCCTTATGGCAAGCCCCAAGCCCTTTTTATCATATGGGTGCTAGAAGGCGCTGGCTGCAGGTCTACATGTCCTGGGAATGACGTTAAACTCTACCTGATGGTGAGGTTCCAGTTTGGAGGTTTGGGGAATGTGGAGCACCCCATTCATCACCATTGCTCCCTGGTCCACTCTGATCCGGAGTGGTAGTACCTGTTAGGATCCTAATTTATGGGTTAAATAGAAAAATGTATTTATAAAAAAATTGTATTATCCATTAAGAATTGATTTATTTCAAAACTTTATCGGCATTAAATGACCCACTGAGGTTGATATGCCGTAAAACAAAACAAACCAAACCAAAATTGTTGGCCCTCTTAACTAAATAATCATTTGAGTGAACTTTATTTTCAATTGAATGCCTTTAATCGTTTCTGATATTTCCTTACAAGATTTTGGCGAATTAATTATTGAAGTAAATATCTATTAACGTATGTCTCCATTATGTTGAAATGCTTAATTGACGACAAAAATTTGGAAAATAGACATTCAATAATTATCTCCCTTTAAAATATAATGATCGGTGTGAATTACAATGTAAGATAGACATTGATTTGAAAAATAAAAATAAATAGAAGGGATTTTTGACATTTGTCTGTAAGTTTCGCTATGTCTGTAAACCAAGTCTTCACCTCTTAACTGACGTAGACCTATATTCAATTAGTATTGTCGGAGGCGCGTGGTCTAATGGTTAGAGTCGTAGGAAGTGGACTCGTCGTTCCGAGTTCAATTCCTAGATGAAACTGTTTGCATTTCACATGGCGCTAATACCCTTGGGAAAGGTATGAATCCAATTCTCCCTCCAGCTATGGGCAAATAGCAGGGCAGACTGGGCTCTTTAACCTGGGCTAGGTAACCAGTCTAGGAGAAGGAAAACTCTGAATTCAAACCTGTTAAACTCCGCTTAAAAAATCGTCGACCCGAGTTCTATTCCTGGACAAAGCCGTTTGCATTTCACATAGCGCTAATACCCTTGGAAAAGGTATGAATCCAATTATCCCTCCAACTAGGGGTAAATAGCAAGGCAGACTGGACTCTTTAACATTGGCTAGGTAACCAGTATAGGAGAAGGAAAACTCTGGATTCAAACCTGTTAAACTTCGCTTAAGAAATTGACCTTGTGTCGCATCCTGCTCGTGTGGATGGGTTCCTAAATATATATATATTTCAATTAGTATTCTAGATATCAACTAAGCTTAGTTTAATATGTTGAGATTAGGTCAACGATCGTTCCTTGCTCCTAATACCATGTAACACAATAAGATCTGTTGCATAATAATTCATATTTAATCAAACATTAATAATAACTAACATTAAAGATTCTTCAATCTAGAGACGTAAAATAATCACATAAGGCTTTTTGCTTTTTAAGCGGGGTTTAACGGATTTGAATTTAGATTTGTTCTTCTCCTAGACCAGTTACCATACCAAAGTCGAATTGAAAGAAATTTTTATTTGTCTGTGAGGCACCAACCAACCAACCAACCAACCTAGTACAAAAAGTTGTTGTTCTCCGTTGTCGACCTTGACTGGGTTTTATTAACTTGGTGGTCAAATTGCAAGTAGAGGAGTTCAAATCAAATTAAAATCACGCTTTTTGTGGGTTCTTTGTCTCTGTTCATAAATAATAGCCTTTCTTTCAGTGAAACCTGAGATGACCTCTTCTGTTTCTAAATATACAAGGTGTGTCAAAAAAGTATTAAGATTTTTGTACTTTTTGACACACCTTTTATTTAAAAAAAAAATAACGTCCATTCATTCTTCATTTCTATCTTGGTAAATACAGCTTTAAACTTGGTACTTTTTTGGCACACCTTGTATTCTGAAAAAAAAAATATTAATGAATGAAATGTTATTTCTTTTTTCAGAAACAAGGTGTGTCAAAAAGTACCAAAAATCTCGAAATTTTTTGACATAACTTGTACATCCAAAGTGGCTGTCAAGGGACAAAGAATATCAGCATAATACCCGTAAATATTTCGTCCTTATAAAAGTCTACCCAAAGAGAAATGGGGAGGAAAAAGATTTAGAAAAGAAAGAAATCAAAAAAAGAAAGAACAAATACAAAAAGAGGATAGAAAGGAAAGAAATAAAAAAGAAAAAGAAGAAAGAAAACAACGAAAGAAAGAAAGAAAGAAAAGAAGAAAGAAAAGAAAGAAAGAAGAAAGAAAGAAAACTACGAAAAAAGGAGAGGAAGGTCAATGTGGAATAGACAGATAAGAAGGAGAATTGACAAATGAGACACCCCCCGAGAATGAAAGGAGAAGGAAAACAGAAAAGAAAAAGAAAAGAAGTAGGAAATAAAGAAGAAAATAAAAAAAAATACCGATGATAGAAAACAAAGAAGGGAAAAGATTACACAAGCAACGAAAGAAGAAGAAGAAGTTGGGCGAGAAGAAGGAGAAGGTGGGCGAGACGGAGAAGAAGAAGGTGGGCGAGAAGAAGGTGGGCGAGACGGGAAGAAGAAGTGGCGAGAAGAAGGTGGGCGAGACGGAGAAGAAGAAGGTGGGCGAGACGGAGAAGAAGAAGAAGAAAAAGAAGGTGGGGCGAGAAGAAGGAGAAAGTGGGCGAGACGGAGAAGAAGGTGGCGAGACGGGAAGAAGAAGAAGAAAAAGAAGGTGGACGAGAAGAAGGAGAAAGTGGGCGAGAAGAAGAAGAAGGAGGGAGGAGGAGGATGAGAAAATAATAATAAGAAGAAGGTGGGGAAGAAGAAGAAGAAAGAAGGAGAAGAGGTGGGCGAGAAGAAGGAGGAGAAGAAGAATGGGCGAGAAGAAGGAGGAGGAAGAAGGTGGGCGAGAAGAAGAAGAAGAGGAAGAGAAAAGAAGGTGGGCAA
>CM042145.1:103588182-103605682 GCA_023376005.1 Doryteuthis pealeii
GAGAGAGAGAGAGAGAGAGAGAGAGAGAGAGAGTTGCATATATATATATATATATATATAATTTAAATTAATAATACCTATAAGCGACTTGATCCTCTCACCAGTAAGGTGAGAACAACTCGCCATGAAAGGTTCGTTGAATATATATATATATAATATATATATATATATATATAGGTAGCTGTCAACGGCGCTATGTAACTGACAGCTTTTAGCCAATGCGATTTTCAAACCAAGTTCGGTTAACAAATGCTGTTGACTTCATGTCCACGCTACCTTAACTTGGATATACATACTTTATCAATGATATTGAGTACTATTTTGCTAATAAATATAGCATACTATATTAAATATTAATATCAATATCAACATATATATATATATGTGTGTGTGTGTGTGTGTGTGTGTGTGTGTGTGTGTGGAGAGAGAGAGAGAGAGAGAGAGAGAGAGAGAGAGAGAGAGAGAGAGAGAGAGAGAGAGAGAGAGATGGATGTTGTGACATTTTTTGGGTTATTAGTAAAAGTAGGCAAAGTGGCCTATTGTCGGTATCAGTCGTACAGCGAGTGAGTCTATCCGCTTTTCACTAGCGTTAGACTCAGAAAATTGTGTTGTATCTGAGAAGGAGCGCCATTCATACCCTCAGCTCCCTACACAGATCCAAACTGTGCTACTTATCCACTGGGTTGGTGAAGGTCGGTATCGAACCCGGAACCTTATGGTTCCCAGGTGGTGGCTCTAGCGACTGAGCTAAACCGGCAAACTAAATTTCGAAGTGATGAATATTGTGTTGTTTTTAGTCTTATTTATAAATCCTAATATTTCAGATGGCCCTCCACCTTTTGTCAAAGGCTTTCGTAGACTGTCTGTTGTTCAAGGTACACCTTCCCCGGGAGAACCTGAGGAAAGTGTACCTTGAACACCAAGACTGTAGTAGAGAAAAACACTTTTTCTACAACTATATATATATATATATATATATATATATATATATATATATATATATATATATTATATATATATCATATGAGTCTAATTTGTGTGATCACTAATTATAGATTAAAAATTACAATTGTGAAAATGTTGAACCCCCTAATCATGGTGAAGGGTGTAATTTCCCTGAAATCACAAGTTTTTATCAAGAATAGTCTAGGACTAAATATGTAGACACACAATGACTCCACCTGATTAAAGATATAATATCACACATAGATAATTATACTCCTAACACTTTCTTGTAAAGCAAAGATTTTACAATTTCTTGTGGAACATTATACAATCACAATGGATATTGTTAGGCATGATTTATTACCGAATTCTACAGCATTGAAATAATGTAACCAGAATTATGCAGCTTTCTAAAAATAAAAAAATAAATTCTATAAAGTAAGTGCTGCAACTTTTGTATATATATATATATATATATATATATATATATATATATATATATATATTTACCAACCCCTACACACGAGCTGGATGTGACACAAGGTCAATTTCTCAAGCGGAGTTCAACAGGTTTGAATTCAGAGCTCTTCTTCTTCTAGACCGGTTGCCTAACCAAGGTTAAAGAACCCAATCTTCCCTGCTATTTACCCATAGCTGGAGGGAGAGTAGGGTTTCATATCTTTCCCAAGGGTATTAGCGCTAAGTGAAATCCAATTACCTCGTCCATGATTTGAACTCGGGGCGACGAGTCCATTTCCCATGCGCTTCCAAAAAATGTTTGTATTTCCAGTTTATTGTATATAAGGCGTGCTGGAATCCACAACTTAAATTTATAGACTCGCCAATATTATATTATCATATTATAATATATTATAGCCAATCAACACTTCGAATACGTGGTTAGTTAACTATTTAATCGCCGATATAGAAAGCCGTTCTTTGGCATGTTATTCGACATTGACGAACGGACCTGCAACCAAAGGATCATACCCAAAACTAAAGGATATATTTTCTATCCAAACTTGATTTATTTGGTTTGGTTTGGTTTGGTTGGTTGGTTGGTTGGTTGGATTTTACAGCATGTCAAACCATGCTGGGTTATTTTATACCGAATACGTTTATGTTTGATTCATTCTTGTTGGGTATTAAAATTTCTTTTTACACTCATTTCTTAAAAATCTATTTAACCCATTGATGGGACCCTAACAAGTCCTTAACACTCAATCTAATCATTAAATATGATTTCATAAGGAATAACAAAAAATTATTTTTTGTTTGCATTTTAATTCTCTTTTTAATTCTTATTTTCTTTATTTTGATTTCATTTTTATATATACTTTTGAGAAAAATTCATTCTTTATTTTTTCTTGTGTTATTATTATCTTATTTTGAATCTATATACTTTATAATATGATTTGTTATTCATTATATTCTTACTTTACAAATAGTTTAGATTTAGGGTTAATAACGTATTTATTTGTGAGTTAGTTTTATTCTTCATTATATTGTTGTGAGAATTTTAGAAATGTAATTTTATCTTCTTATTATAAAGGATATTATGGTCTATCTGACTGTAACCGAAACTACGTCATCATCAATTTCCTTATTTATCTACGTAATATTCTAAAAAGGTTATTAAATAATCATTATTTAATCTTAATTAGCATCTTATTTATTAACAATGTCTCTATTAAGGTCTAGTTAAGATAGATTTACCTCAAAACAGCTCATATTATTAAGATATTTAAAATCCTGCGGTGTGTGTTATATATCATTAAGAAATGAATGTTTACATAGTATATGGTGTTAATACTTTGCATACTGGTTTTAACAAGACCGTGTTTGATAAATAATTACTTGGTGTTATTGATTTCTAATATTATTGTTTTATTCTCAAATGTATTAAAAGCAATCCTATGTATGATTTTATATTGAAATCAATTAGAATAAAGTAAAAATAAGTGTAATCTTTTTTGTGTTGGTATCTAATGTCATTAGTCTTTCTAATGTATACATATATAAATAGCAGTTGGTGTGTATGTATGTATGTATGTCCGGGTGAAACTACGAAGATAAAACAATTAACGACAAAGTAAAAGCATATGCACATTGAATATCACCGGTTTTTGTGCAAACATTATGAAGATTTGATTTATATAGGAAGATATTCAAAAACCAAAATATTTATGGGAATATCTATGAAATTCTACTTAAAGATGTCCAGCCTTTGTAAATCTCAAAAGTAAATAAATGAATACATCAGGGTTTTTGCCACCTCCTTTACCCAGGTGATGCTGGGTAAATGCTTCTAGTTTAATATATTCAACACATCACTCAATAAGTCCCGGGCCTGACATATAGATGGCTCCACTAATAAAAACAATCCATATGATTTTTATAAAGTACTAACCTTCAAATGGCACGTGTCAACATTTGAGCCCAATTGAATTATTAGTTTACAAATTACTGTTATTTAATTGAAGCTACTTTTGTAAATTTTCAAAACAATGAAAAAAATCTGAATTTCGTGTGTTCATGAAGCATTGCTTTCTGATGGGAAAAAAATACTGTTCAAGCAAAGCAATGGCTTGATAAGTGTTATTCGGACTCTGCTCCGTCGGAAACAACGGTTAAGAGGTGGTATGCTGACTTTAAACGCGGTCGTACAGACACAAATGATGCTGAACGCTCAGGTCACCCAAATTCGGTAGTTGTCCCGGAAAACACATACACACACAAAAAAGCTCCAATAATATATAAGTTATGTAATTATTTTATCGCCAAATAAATCTTTAAAAATTGAATTATTTTCTAGAATTTTTGGGTTGTATAAAGTAATCAATTTACCTCTAAAAAATATTTTGAACTAACCTGTACAAATGAAAAAGTATATTTTGGCAGTGGTCCAGATGACTTTGAGGCGCACAGTATATGCACTATAACTTTATATGTATACGAGAATGCGTGTGTTATTTTCGAACACTCCTGTGTCCTTCAACAGTGCAAACTGCTAGATATTAGAATCTAAATTTGAGAATGTGCAGAAAAATAGAGAATTGAATATGTCTCAACGAACTACTAGGTAAACAATTTGCTTTTTTTAGTACAATTTCAGAGATTAGATACATTTTTTGTCTCGTTATCTATATACAGAGAGTAGTAGTTCCTGTTTGTTTGTGTGTTCACGGACTCCTCCCAAGGTTTTCGAGATAGACTCCATAACGATATATATTCTGAAACTGCATTATCCAGGGCACTTGAATAAGTATATTTCATTTTGATCAAAGGGGGTGTAATGACAAACGACAAGACCGATAGACTTTGGAAAGCTTTATTCTACTTAGAATAATTGGTACACTTATTGAGAGTCTATATAGTCTAGTATTCATTAGAGAGTTCTCCAAAGGGGAGGTAATCATAATATAGGGGAGATAACTCTCAATTAATTATTACAGGGGGTATATCGTGAATTCAAGTGCGAAAATGTTTACCCGCTCACCAGCGATACATTTTGTTGCTATGGGTGGCCAACAATCTAAGAGTACGTTACAGTTAACAATGTGTTATGGTAGTTCCACTTAGCCAACACTGTAGTATTGTAATAAAATCAATTTGTAATGTAAGTAAGTAAAGTAAGTAAATGTCGGTATCAGCCATGCAGCGAGGGAGTCTATCCCTTTTTCAGTAGCGTTAGACCAAGGAGATTATTTTAGCGTCTGAGGTGGAGCGCCACATCTACCATCAGCTCCTTACCTTACCGCACATGTCCCTGTGCAACTCATACGCTGAGTTGGCAGGTATCGAACTAGGAACCTTGTGGTTTCTAGCCGAACGCTCTACCGACTGAGTTACCCCGGCCCTATAAGTTTTTGGTTTAGTTAGCAATTAAATAAAGTAGAAAATGTTCTAATTTTTAATTATTTGGTTTTAGTATTCACAGTTGTAACGTATATCTTTTTTCGAGTTCAACTTAAACATTTTTTATTTACCAAATCCAGAATCTTTAAAGTTTGCTTAATGGTTTTGTTCGATTAAACACACGCCTAGATATATTCAAATATTATTAAAAATGAAAATTTACATAATCCTGTTCTTAATATATTTCTTTTCCTTAATCTAAAGTATTTTGTATCGATTTGCTTTGATTGGAGATTGGTTTGTTATTATTTAGTTATTTTTAATTTTTACATTGTTGGCCAATCCATAGCAACAAATACAAGCTATCTGTATTTCTTGTTAGATATCACTATATTCATGGTCAGCTATATGTTTTTAAAGGGTTGGATCCCTAAACTGCCTTTTCATATTATCACTCACTTGTTGAAGGACTGTTGGTAGGGGCAGTAGAATATCATTCTTTCTATGAGTGCTTTTAATTTAGTAGAAAATATTAATCCCACAGATTGAATATTACACAGAGCAAATTTCCGATTAAAATTATTCTAATAGTTCCATGTTGAGCTTAAGGCTTATTGATCCACCCAGGTATGTGTATATACCCATCCTCTCCTACAGAAAATAATTTACCAAAAATCAGGGAAATATCGGATTTTAATGAAATTTTCAGTGTTTAATTATCTATGAATGATCTTTATAATGCATTATTTATTTTATTTCAAAACTTTCTCATTTTTTCAGGTCACTTATTTTTTAACACCCCCCCCCCTTATGTCGGGGGCGTAACTTTTTTTTAAGTTGGTCTTATAGTTTTCTAATTACAGTATAAATAATGAGATAAAAGACCGAACTTATGAATAGAAACAAAAAATTACGAATGTTACATAAAAATTGTAAACAAGCGCGTAAAACCATTGAAAAGTAGACAGAAGGGCGGATCGCATCGTAATTGACCAAAACAAATAGTTTTAAATCTATTAAAAATAAACTGCATATGTAATGATATTTTTCTTTTTTAATGATGGTTATTATGTTACTACTTATCGATTTAGACAAAGTTTGACCTTAAATAATAGATTTAATTATTTTTAATTCGCTTTTAAAATTCGTAGCAGACGACAAAAATGCCAGTCCCTATCTTAAACGTTGCTAAATAAAATCCCGGACAATGCTGATGCTCTTGCTGAACACTTATAACGAGAGGAATGCATCGTATTTTTTTAATAACTTCTATCTCTGTCTAGGGATGGCTCATCACCGGAAATGAACAACATCATTAGTAGATAAATGGGGGGTGGGGTGAAACCCCCTTACCCCAGCCCTATGTCATTTACAAGAAATGATTCTCCATTAGGGCCGTGTTAATGACGAAATAAAAAAAGTGGACACCCGGAAGTAGCAACACTTATCCGGCACGATACCACCCCGGCCCACACCCACATTTTCAGCTGACATCCACGTAACATCTATTAGACGCTCGTGCCTGCGTCTTTAAATGTAACTGAAGCCGGTGAAAAACGTAGACAAGAGCATGAATTAGCCGTTTTTATTTCGACCACAAGACGGTGCAGTTCAAATAGTAAAAAAAAAAAAAAAAAAAAAATACGTCAAGTACTTGTCTTTCTAAAAAACAAAGAGCTTACGTGCAAAATAAAAAAGAGATTTTGCCCTGGTGGGATAGACATGGATCCGATCGCAATATATATATATATATATATATATATATATATATATATATATATATATATATATATATATGGTTATTATTATTATTATTATTATTATTATTATTATTATTCACTCCTTTTGAGTTTTCACACCAGTGTTAGCTGATGGTATTTCACTGGAGTCTGAATGACAGCAAGTCTCCTCAGGTCTCCAGGACTCTTCTGAATATTCTGGCAGATTGCAGCAGTGCAGTATTCTGAATGGTTTCAATCCTTCCTTTGATATCCAAACTTTACAAATCCTTTTCTAATCCTTTTGGGGCTGTTCCAAGTGCACCTACCACAATTGGTATCACTTTCACTTTCATGTTCCATAACTTTTTCAGTTCTCTGGCGAGGTCCAGATATTTGTCCATTTTTTCATTTTCCTTTAGCTTCACCCTGTGATCTGCTGGCACTGCAAAATTATTATTATTATTATTATTATTATTATTATTATTATTATTATTATTATCGTGTGTAGAGGTTATAGTGTGTATAGGTAGGTTATTTCTATACACACTATAATACTAAATCCGCTCTACTTACGTATTGAGCACTTTATATTTGTTATAACGCTGACTTATCTGAGTAACACTTGTACCAACCAAATATTGAGATCAACCCAATATTTTTACCGGTAAGTCATTCCTTTTACACACACACACACACACACACACACACACACACACACACACATATATATATATATATATATATATATATATATATATATATTATATATAGTGCGTGTGTGTGCGTGTGTGGGACTAGTCAAACCTGGCATTAACAAACCGTCATTTGGCTATTTATTTCAACCGGTAACTCAATAAATGAACCCAGTTTCGACTGACAACCATTACATAATAACAAAGAAAATAAATATAATCCTCCCCAACCCCAGCTCACCAGTGAGAAGGATAATTTTACCTTTATATATATATATATATATATATATATATATATATATATATATATATATATATACTTGGTAGGTTCGGTTTTATTTAATCTGACAGTAATCTTTATTAAGTCAAGTTATTGCGAATATGACGAATAAGCAAAATGTCGCCTATGCATTGAAAAGGATTAGAATTACTAGGAATTATATATTTACAAGGACCACATTTGAGGAATTCGCGAACACCACTAAGAAGTGATCCCATAGGAAAATCAAATTTCTGTTTATAAAAGTGTTGTTGTTTTGTGCAATGTGTTCCAACACAACAACACTTTTTATAAACAGAAATGTGATTTGCTAACAGGATCACTTCTTACTGGGATTTTATCTTGAATTTCTCAAATCTGGTACTTTTAAGTATATAATTCCAAGTAATTCTAGTTATTTTTCATATATAGACGACATTTTCCTTATTAATCCACAAGAATTAACGGTTAAATCCTACTTAACGGACATAAATTCCACCATCTTATGTCACCCCGCCGAAAAATACTAAAAATCAAGGAATTAACCGAATTTAATGAAATTTTTAGTGTTAATACATTAATGAATAAAAGATATAATGCACCAGTTATTTTATTTGAAAACTCATACATTTTTTCAGGTCAATTAACTTTGAACCACGTATCTTTGAGGCGTAACACAGATTCACAAACATACGTGGTTCAAAGTTAATTGACCTGGAAAAAAATGTAAAAGTTTTCAAATAAAATAACTGGTACATTATATTGTTTATTCATTTATATATCAACACTGAAAATTTCATTAAATTCGGTTGATTCTTTGATGTTTAGTATTTTTTTTTTCTTTTGGCGGGGTGACGTACGATGGTGGAATTTATGTCTGTTAAGTAGGATTTAACCAACTTAACTTAAACCTTTCAGCATACTTTCGCAAGAAATGGACACATTTTGAAAAAAAAGGTCTCTGTTTAATGGTATAATAATTTGAAATAACACCGGATTTAATGATTTGCATCTATTACTGTTGTGAATAAATGCTAGCATGAACGAATTCTTGAAACTAAAATTATGGTTTGTTAATATACTATGTGAGACCATGGCATTGTTTGAATTATCGAATATGAAGTCACTCATATGTTCATATATTCATTTTTTGTGTGTGTGTTTCTTGAAGTTACTCCAATATATGCCTTACTGCAATCCTCTGACATTATATAAGGTTTGTTGATATTATTATTGAACTTGCAACCGTTTTTATATTCTAGTTGGTTTAATTTTTTTCAATAAGATGAGTAGTAGTATTTTCAGGTAGGGCTAATGTATCTTTCTAATGTGTTATTATTAGACGGATTGTTATTAATGTTTTTAGGGGAATGTTTTCGTTTATAAATTTTGAGGGCTTTTCATTTTGCGCTTTGTATCAAAGATTAAAGATATTTTTGTAATTCTAGCAAATATATGCACCTTCCGGGTGTAAGTATTTAGGTTTTATTGTAATAAAATATTATATTAAATTAGAAAGGCTAATGAAACTAAATGAGAATGCAGATAAAAATAATTGAAAAATAGAACAACTGAAACTTACTCTTCCATCACTACCGTCTTTCATGGCTAAATTTTCCTAATTTAACTATTTAGTTAAGTGTTGTGATGTTAGTCCCAACAGTAAAAAGAAGTCAAGTCGAGATAGGGTAAAATAAGACAAGTGTATTTACAATCAATGGTACATGTACGACTATGCTCCCTTTCCACTCGGTGTCTCACTATTTATAGTGAGAACCGGTGCATGTTCTCCACTGTAGGAACGGCCGGTACAACATTAAGTTAGGAAGTAAATAATATAATTACAATTATTTCTTCTTGTTAATGGATTTCTTTTAAGATTTATCTCAGATTTTTTGCTCATATTTATTAGGATAGAACCAAAGAATTAGAAACCAATAATACCAAGCACATATTTATTAAAATCAAATTTTTAATATCAATATGCAAATTATCCTTAGCGTTCACACTGTAAACTGCTATTTCGTTGTATATATAAATACAATTGCATGTTATTTGTATGTAAATATAGCCAACAATTTAAACATTTAAATTTTAACAATTTAAAACAATTTTATTGATGATTGAGGGTTGAATAGAAATAAGATCATGGAGAATGTGATGTAAATAACTAAGGGAATTGTGAATTGAGTAGTGATATAATTTCAGTTACAGACAGAAAAACACAAAATCTCCATTATGATAAGATGAAAGAGCTAAGGATTTATTCAAATTCTTCTCTAAGAAACTTAGGGATGCAAGTTCTTACAGTACTGGGGAGAAAGCAGATGAGTATCCCACTTTTTATCTTGTGATTTGAATTGAAGTGTATATGGTCGGATTTATTAGTGGATTTGTGGGGAAACTTCACGAAACATATTAAAAACAAAATGAAGCTTGGAATTATCGAATTAGTCTCTCATGTAAAAGTCTGCAAAGAGGCCTATTGAAACAATACTTTGGTTTATACTAACCACGGGACACAGTTTTCGTGCAGTTCTCAATGACAATTTGGGTTTTCTTCCATACCCAGGAAAAATCTCTCTTATGCCAAACGGCCTAATGTCGGTATCAGCCAGACAGCGAGGGAGCGCTAGACCAAAGAGATTGTTTTTGCGTCTGAGGTGGAGCGCCACACCTACCATCAGCTCCTCACTTTACCGTACAGATCCCTGTGCTACTCATACGCTGAATTGGCGAGGGCCGGTATCGAACCAGGATAATGAAACCTAATGTTTGCTAATACTGATAGAGACGACCACATCATTTTTATATGTTTATTAAATTATATTATTACTAAAAGGAACAAACAAGAAGAACCTAATTAGAGTTAATAATGGTCTTAATTTATTCAGAAAGTAGAAGTGTATGTATTACTGAAGGAGGGGGGCATATGACCTTTAGGCACCCCTTTTTTGATCTCGATTAAGAAAGGACATGTTTTTCATTTACAAGGTCAATATCCATTTGTTTGTTAGGGGTTAGGGTTAGGGGTTAGGGGTTAGGGTTAAGGGTTAGTTTTATAATTAAAAAAATATCTAAAAATCGTCTGTTAAAACAACCGGATATTGACGGTGTAAATGAAAAACATGTCCTTTCTTAATCGAGATCAAAAAGTGGTGCCTAAAGGTCATATGGTCCCATGAAGGGGACCATATGACCTTTAGGCACCACTTTTTATCATATATATATATATATATATATATATATATTATAATATATATATATTTAAGTAATAACATTATAGAATATAAATATATATCATTTAAGTATAACATTATAGAATATAATATATAATCATTTAAGTAATAATATTAGACAAAATTTGTAACATAAACAAAGTAGAATAACTTATGACTAAAAATGCAGGGCTGTGGGTCGGAACACAAAACTTTAAAATCCAATTCTTCTATTTTTGGCACCTCCGACTTCTCTATATATAATTTAGTGATTATGGCCTACAAATAAATATAGGATCATGTTATTTTTTATAATTTATAAATGGGTTGGACCATATGACCTTTAGGCACCCCTTTTTGATCTCGATTAAGAAAGGACATGTTTTTCATTTACACCGTCAATATCCGGTTGTTTTAACAGACGATTTTTAGATTTTAGAAAAATTATAAAACTAACCTCAAACCCTAACCCTAACCCCTAACCCCTAACCCTAAAGCCTAACCCAAACCCCTAGTAAACAACCGGATATTAACGGTGTAAATTAAAAACGTGTCCTTTCTTAATCGAGATCAAAAAGGGGTGCCTAAAGGTCATATGGTCCAATGGGTTTCTACTGTATAACTTTATAGACTAAACTATGGCCATATAACATGTAAATTCAAATAAAGTCGGAGTCGGTATATAGTTTTACTGACTCCAACTCCAGTGACCACTTAATTGTTCCCAACTTCACGGTCCTGTAAAAATGTACTTAGAATAAATCAATAGAAATGAAATGTTTAATGCATAATTCATTCTCCTATAAAAAAAGGGGGAGGGAATGATCTATGTATTTATATAGTCTCTCATGTGTTCATATTTAATCAATCAGAAATTAATCAAATTCTAGCATGAAATAATCCATAAGGAGTTGATATGCCGTTAAACAAATAGACCAACATCAAAATAACCCTTGAAATAAAGGAAGATTATGCAGTCATTCAGGAATATTTCTTACACGCATAAGCAATAAAATGTTGAATGAAATTGATCTACACTTCTAAGATTTTTTTAAACATTCCCTAAGGAATAGAGTTGAGGACTTGCATCAACTTGTGTTGGAAAAAAACTGTTGGTGCTTTAACAATTTCCCGAAGTCAAAGAGGAATTTTTAAAATGTGCAAAAAAAATACATTATAAAACATTTCCCGTGAGTTCCAAATTAATCTTGAAATTAAGATGACATTCGATATTTACTGACATCTCAACACTTGATAAAATACCACACAGTATAATATATATATATATATATATTATATATATTATATATATATACACAAAAACACTGTATATATATATATATAAATATATATATATATATATATATATATTATATATATACAGTGTTGTTGTATATATATATATATATATATATATATATATATATATATATATATATAATACTAGTACCTACCATATTCCGGGTTGTAAAATAGCCGTTATTAAAACTAAACTATGTAGTGTAAACTTTTATTAAAGTTTAGGATGATTATTCGTAATTCAAATACATTTTATTTGTTTATTTTATCGTTTATTTACAACCAACTTCCTTGTTTACGCCAAGTGTGGCGTGTGGATTCATTCAGATATCTCCGATAACCCCGAAAACCTGTAGAAATTAGGCTGCGAAGTCCATGACATGCAGCATCCAAATTGCTTCTTACTTAGACTAGATAAGTGTTCCGAAAGCTCCCCACCCCCGATCAATTGGCGGGTCATATCAAACCCTAGCCCCTATATGACTGTCCCGTCCGTATTCCTCAATTGTTCTTATGGTAGGATTGGAACCCGGCTCACCATTAACTATTATGCCATTCGCACCACATTCTGAGTCGCCCTGTCGGATGTACCTCTGCAGTGGAGTAAAATCCCCTCAATGCAGCCGCATATTAGCCGTCGGTGGTGACACGGGATACTTAAGGATGGGACCCTGGTACCTGAACAGTCCATGATATGCAACACACCACTTTGACCTTTATTTAGGCTAGATGATCTGTTCTCCAATCGGATGGTCACGTCAAGCCCTAGCACGTATATGATTGTCCCGACTATATCCCTCATTTGCTCTTATCACTAACCCTTTTTTATCATATATGTGCTTGAAGGCGTTGACAGAATGTCTTAGTGTTCTAGGTGTGACGTTAAACCGCATCTAGTGGGGAGGTTCCAATTTTAGACGTTTTGTGAGTATGGAGTGCCCATTCATCGCTATTACTCCCAGGTCCACACTGACCCAGAGTGCTAGGAATTGTTATGGTACCATCTATGGGTTAAATAGATAAAAATGATTTTTCAAAAAAGTGTTAAAAAAATTGATTACCCAACAAGAATGAATAAAACAAAACGTCTTCGGCATAAAATAACCCAACAAGGATAGACATGCCGTAAAATCTAACCAACCAGCCAACGGACAGGATGCGATAGAAGATCAATTTATAAGCGGAGTGAAACTGGTTTAAATACAGTTTTCTACTTCCTAGACCGATTGCTGTACTAAGGGTGAAGAGCTGAGGTTTTCGTACTATTTGGGAGGAGAATAAATGAATTCATGCCTTTCTTAAGGTCTTTTAGCGCGAAGTGAAACGCAACAGCTTTGACCCGGAGTGCTAGGACCTGTTAGGGTTCCATCTATGGGTTAAATAGAAAAAAAATGAGTCTTAAAAAATATGTTTAAAAAAATTGAGTCTGAAAAAAATTTGAATACCCATCAAGAATGAACAAAACAAAACATCTTCGGCATAAAATAACCCAGCAAGGATTGACATGTCGTAAAATCTAACCAACCAGCCAACGGGTAGGATGCGATAAAAGGTCAATTTATAAGAGGAGTAAATCTGGTTTAAATACAGCTTTCCACCTCCTAGAACAATTGCCTTACTTTGTCAACCTCTCTAGCCACGAACTAACCACAGAGCAAACAGAATTCTTGAACCTCGGACCAAACTGCCACCTATACAATTCCTACAACCACATGCATAAAAAACAGAAATTGAACTACTATACCAGAACATCTAGAAAGCTCCAAACTCAAGGGAAAATTACAACCCACCCTGAACTAAATGTCCTTTTAAAAGCCGAAGCTATCAAGAACAGATTTAATAACAACCGCAATTCTTCTTCTGTCGTCTTCATTCAAATCAAACTGCTCAATGTCTTGAAAGTCTTATTCATCTGTGTGTGTGTGTGTGTGTGTGTGTGTGTGTGTGTGTGAGTGAGTGAGAGAGAGAGAGAGAGGGTAGATATTGAGAAAGAGAAATAGATGCTTAAGACTGAGAGGAGAGAGAGAGAGAGAGAGAGAGAAGAGAGAGAGAGAGAGAGAGAGAGAGAGATGAGTTTTTTCGTACTATTTGGAAGCAGAATAGATAGATTCATGCCTTTCTCAAGGTCTTTTAGCGCGAAGTGAAACGCAAACATTCTCATCCAGGGTTTTAATGATGATGACCGTTACGCAAGCGTGCCTCCCTAACAGCAGATACTGTTGTGGAGGTGCGTGGTGTAATGGCTAGAGTCGTATGAAATGGACTCGTCGACCCGAGTTCAAATCCTAGACGAGGCTGTCTACATTTCATAGCGCTAATACCCTTGGGAAAGGTATGCATCCACCTGCTCTCCTTCCAACTATGGGTAATTAGCAGAGCAGACTGTGCTCTTTAACCTCGATCAGGCAACCAGTCTAGGAGAAGGACAACTCTGAATACATACCTGTTAAACTCCGCCTAAAAAATTGACCTTGTGTCACATCCTACTCGTGCGGAGGGGTTGGTAAAGGTGTACTTGTAAGAAACTTGTGGCCGTTATATTAAACAAAACAAATTTTAGTAAATAAGTACAACCACCACCCCTTCCACACGGAGAGGATGGGTCATGTCAAGCCCTAGCACCTATAGGATTGTCACTACCCTGTTAGAACGCAAACAGTCTCGTCCAGGATTTGAACTCGCCTTGCCGTGTCTATTTCCTAAGAAATAACCGTTACGCCACGCGCCTCTTACATCTCCGAGAAACATGTGACAGAATGGCTTGGTTACATGATACCAGGGGGAGTCCCCGTAGCGGAGTTACACGATACCAGCAGTGTTGGAACATTCTTATCCATTTCGACTCAAACGCTATGGAAAATGGCGAAATCTAATCACCAAAAAATAATATCCAGGCCAGATGTCAGAAAATGTGTTCCGTTTCTTTGGAGAAATCTATTCTCTACGAGATTTTTTTTTCTTGGAACGAAATGAAGAATTAATGGAATCTAAAGGGTGCCATTTAAACGAACACAGGGTTCAGTGAAACCTCAAGTTTCGGATAGACTCTCAAATGACAACAGATTAAGATAGTCCTTTGTTTTACAAGATCTATCCTTTGAGAGATCAAGAATATGATCCTTCGTGTGATATAGAATCTCCAGGAAGCCATATGTCAAAACAAGCGTCTGAATATGGCTCACTCTAAGTGCCGTAAGCAAGACCCTATTTTGCTCGTCTTTTAAAAAATTTTAAGAGGTCGACATTTTTTTTTTTTTTTTTCTTTTTGAGATTGGCTTTGATAACTTGATTCCTTTTGAATTTTCTGTTTATTTTATTTCTGGAAAAAAAAAAAAAAAAAAAAAAAAAAAATATATATGTATGTGTGTGTGTGTGTGTGTGTGTGTGTGTGTGTGTCTTAGGAGACCATTCTGAAATTTAAGTTGTCTGAATTGGAAACTACAGAATTTAGTTGCTTAAAAGATTTCCCAGTTATAAAAACAAATTGTAGTGTCCACTTAATATCCGGTATGTACTCATATATACAAAAATGTGCTGTTTAATACACAGTGGGATTCACTCTGCCGATTGAGTTAATGCAGGGGCCGGGTTAGCTCAGTCGGTAGAGCGTGCGGCTAAGAATCACAAGGTTCTTAGTTCGATACCTGCCCTCATCAACTCAGCGTATGAGTAGCACAGTGATCTGTGCGGTAAAGTGAGGAGCTGATGGTTGGTGTGGCGCTCCATCTCAGACGCTAAAATAATCTCCTTGGTCTAGCGCTAGTGAAAAGAGGATGGACTCTCTCGCTGTATAGCTCACACACACACACACACACACACACACACACACCATATATATATATATATATATATATATATGTGTGTGTGTGTGTGTGTGTGTGTGTAATAAAATTGGAACTTAATCCGACAGTGTAAATATGATATATTGAAAAAGCAAAGGATGTTTACAAATGCATGGGCTCATCAGGAGAGAATGTGCAAACCGTTTCGGGGCCTTCCTCTCTACGGTTTTAAAAAGCAACACCGGCCCTCCTCACTGATGATGTGAGGACCCTCGCAATATCTGCATCGACCGTACGTGGATCGGTCTTCAGCAAAAATAAGACGGGAAGAAATGACCGTTAGCAAAACAGAACGCTGCTAGTCAAAAGTTGGAATTATTCAAAAGAAAAAGTGCGCTATCTGTATTAAAAATAAAATTAATTTTATTTAAAAATAAAATGAATTTTATTTTTAATTTAAAAAAAATCAGAAGCATTATATTATATAATAAGACTCAAAAGAGCCTGATGTAGAATTATTTAAAAAAGTGTATAATTATATAAAAAGTGTATAATAAAATATAAAAATTGTTCGTAATACAATCCAACTGTTAAATAAGTAGCCCATAAGTATAGGTAAATCCGTGGTGTTTATGGATAAATATTTTCAGAGGAGTAAACATTCATAAGTGTAGTTTTTTCATAGACAAGTATGTGAAATAAAATTGGAACTTAATCCGACAGTGTAAATATGATATATTGAAAAAACAAAGGATGTTTACAAATGCATTTCCACTCATAAGGGTATTTGCCTGCTCATCCCACTTATGAGGGCTGGACACAAGGTCTCGTTTTTACGTGGGCACATAAAAATTGCAACGATCCAGGGGGATGGTCCCCCTGGATCGATGCCATTAACTGTACTTTACCGGTCCAGAGGCCGAAGCACACTGGACCCCCAGCTGAGGCCGGGTATAGAAGGTAAGGGTATTTGCCTGCTCATCCCACTTATGAGGGCTGGACACAAGGTCTCGTTTTTACGTGGGCACATAAAAATTGCAATGATCTGGGGGACATGGCCCCCTTGGATCGATGCTATTAATTGTACTTTACCGGTCCAGAGGCCGAAGCACACTGGACCCCCAGCCGAGGCCGGGTATAGAAGGTAAGGGTATTTGCCTGCTCATCCCACTTATGAGGGCTGGACACAAGGTCTCGTTTTTACGTGGGCACATAAAAATTGCGTCGATCAAGGGGGATGGTCCCCCTGGAACGATGCCATCAATTGTACTTTACCGGTCCAGAGGCCGAAGCACACTGGACCCCCAGCCGAGGCCGGGTACAGAAGGCAAGTCTCAAAGCATAGAATCTGGAACAGATACTACACTTTGATCCCCACATCATCAGGTAAGTATCATTTCCACTCATAAGTATCATACCTATGAGTGGAAATCGTACGATAACCGTATAATAGCCGATTTTTAAGCTTTTTTTCTTTATTATATATACTAGCAAATATATGCACACTTCGGGTGCAATTATTTAGGTTTTGATGTAATAGAATATTGTATCAAATTAGAAACTATTTAGAAAATGATAAACTGAGGGGGTATAATCGAAAAATAGAACAGCTTTAAATCTAACTCTTCCATCATTTTCCATCACTCCCGTCTTTCATTTTTCCTAATTTACCTATTTAGTTAGATTATGAAGTATTTAATAAAATTACAGTTCTTTCGTCTTGTTA
>CM042145.1:103610682-103622588 GCA_023376005.1 Doryteuthis pealeii
TCTTCGTACTGGGCTGATCATTGTCTTAACATTTAATTAATAACAAAACTTGGTGTTTCTTGATCAAGCTTTTATTTTCTCAGCCCATTTGCTTCCGCCGCGGTCAAGACCCCGGGAGCTGACAACACATCTGCACTCTTTCGAAATCCGGGTCACATCTGTAACTTAACTAACTTATTTTCATGGCGCCTAATTAAAGCTTATTAACCGCCACAAGTGTCGGTAATTTTCCATAGACCCCATGATTTAAGTTAACGGCCCTAATTCAAATTCTAGCTACAGGTAGTTCACATTTCATAACTGTTCATAAATTGTAACTTGGATTTGCTAACAGAAAAACTAAAAAAGGCGACCAGAATTTTTGCCGGCTGAATTGAGAGGTTTTTTCCCCCCGAGATCGATTTGTCGAAATACAAGTCTGGAGCATCCAGTTGTTTCGATTATTCACCTATAAATAAGAGATGGATTCATGTCTTTCCGGAGATGAAATGTAAAACGGAAACAGCCTCATCCAGGATTTGAACTCAGGTCGTCGTGTCTATTTTCTAAACAATAAATGGTACGCAACTCACGCCACAATCTTAGTTAGAAGTTGGATGCGAGTGAAAAGAGCATAGACTCTCTTGCTGTTTGGTTGATATAAAAAAATAGGCAAGCCCCGCCATCTTTGCTATTTACATGTGTCATTAAAGCTTGGTTAGACTGGTCTGTGATGTAAAGCATCAAGGAGCTAATGATAGGTGTGATGCTCCACCTCAGAGGCACAAAAATTCTCCCTGGTCTAGCGCAAGCAAAAAGGGGATAGACTCGCTTGCTGTTTGGCTGATATTAACATTAGGCTACACCGCTGACTGTACTTTTTACTTTACTGCTTTTGACTACTGCTGCTATAAATAAAATAAAATAAAATTAAGATTTAAAAAAAATAAACAACTTTAGCTTAGTATGATACACAGTCATTAGATGTGTACCCAATGATGGTCCCCATCAATCCTGATCCGGAGTGGTAGTATCTGTTAAGGTCCCATCTATAGGTTACATAAATAAAAGAATGAGAATTAAATATGTGTTTACAAAAATTGAATACGCAACAAGAATGAATAAAACAAAATGTCTTCGGCATAAAATATCATATATGTGCTAGAAGGCGGTGCCTGGGGGTTTTCATGTCCTGGGTATGACGTTAAACTTTATCTGATGGTGAGGCTCCTGTTCTGGAGGTCTGGGGAATTTGGAGCACCCCTTCATCATCATTGCTCCCAGGTCCACTCTAATCCGGAGTGGTAGTACTTGTTAAGGTTCTATGTATGGGTTAAATAGATTTTTAAAAATAAGTATTAGAAATTTGTTTAAAACATTAGATACCCAACAAAAATGAATAAAACAAAGTGACTTCGGCATAAGTAAAAAAAGTAAGTAAAGTCGTCGGGGCGGCCTAAAGTCGGTATCAGCCAGTCAGCGAGGGAGTCTATCCCCTTTTCAACAGCGCTAGACCAAGCATATTGTTTTAGCATCTGAGGTGGAGCGCCACGCCTACCATCAGCTCCTTACTTTACCGCACAGATCCCTGTGCTACTCATACGCTGAGTTGGCGGGGGACCGGTATCGAACTAGGAACCTTGTGGTTTCTAGCCGAACGCTCTACCGACTGAGCTAACCCGGCCCTAAAACAATAAGGGTTGACATGCCGTAAAATCCAACCAACCAACCGACCCAATGAGGATTTAAGCAATTGCACTTGTAATATACTTCTTGCTGTACCACAGACGTCCAGAAGAATTAAAAGACTATAAACGAATTAAAATATACACATTTATGAATATATCCTTGTTAGAAGAAACTAGAAAAAAAAACTTCTCTGATTTCATATTGGGATTTTGAATGTTCACCGAGTACTTTATAAGAGGGCGTCAAACTATCACCATCTGTACTCTTAAGTATTGCAGTACTCCGTTGACCCGGGCCCTTTCAAAAGGACACTGACTGATAGCCGCAGGGGTATCAGTAATTCCCCGCCGTATGTAAATTTATGCGTTTCCTTGCGGTCCATGAAAAATATATTTGGTCAATCGTTCAAAAAAAAAAAAAAAAAAAGAAAAAAAGAAATGAATTGGAAATGCTGACTCTAGCAGAATTTTTCTGATGATTCCCAAGACAGCATACAATTTTTTTATGTCTTAAAAGTTGCTTCCAATCTTTTGACGCATAAATAATTATATATTTATATACTTAACTTAAAATGATTGGGGTGTCCCCATGGCGTAAAGAAAAGAAATAACAAAAGACTTAGAGATTTATCATTAGAGTCTATTTCAGGGAGTCTTAGACTATAATGCTAAATCTCTAAGTCTTTTGTTATTTCTTTACTTATATATTTGCTCTGTGACTCTAACATTAAGAGCACACATTGAGCTCTCAAACTGCGACAGGTTTTTTAAATAAAAGTCTTGTGTCGTAAGGAAGATTTCTTCTCTGGACTTTTGGATTATATATATATATATATATATATAATATATATATTATATATATATATATATATATATAAAAGAGTCTCGAGGGATCCCACGGTATGTGCGTGTCGACATAAAACTTTGATAATATGTCATTCAGATTTGAAATCTTGCATATACTTTTATAATCTGTCTAACTAAGAAACACACAAAATTTAATTATTGATTTTTGCTAATTAAGTGATAAAATTAATTAATTAAACGGAAATCAAAATATATGTGGAACTCTTCATGATTCTTCAGAAGTACGTACAAAATGACTCACTGTAGTATAACACATCCACCCTATAATACGTAGTAAGCCAGTTTAAACTCCAATCGCGCTATTACCATCCCTTTCCGACTAATAATTTTGGTAGAGGTATGGACCTCCTCCCCCCAGCTATGGATTAAATGGTACTGCTGTTCTTCTACAAATATGACCCCATGGTGTAGTGGCTAACGTACTGGACTGCAAAGTCAAGGTACACTATATATATATATATATATATATATATATATATATATATATATATATCCTGAAGAGGAGAAACATATACTGCACTCTGATACAAGCCTTAAGGTGACATGTCTATCGCTGAGCCTACACCGCCCTGTTGGCTGGGGCTGTAGAATTCGCTGACTGTACCTCTGCAGAGGGGTAAAATCCCTCCAATTGGGGCCACCTGTTGGCCGTGGGTGGCGACCTATGATACTTAAAGAGGAAATCCAGTCCATGACATGCAACATTCCACTTTGGCCCTAGCACCTATATGATTCCCCAACTCTATTGTCCTTATGGTAGACACCTATCTTTTTAGAAGGGGATGGTTGAAGGTCTTAAAGTACTGGGTATGACGTTAAGCAGCATCTAATGGTCAAATTTGCTAATTGAAAACAAAATTTAAAATAAGTCTAAATCAAATAGATTAAAATTAAAATAACTTAGAATACAACAATTAGTTCAATTCTGGACCTCTGGAGAGTGTGGAATACCCCTTCATCGCCATTACTCCCAGGTCCACTATGAATCGGAGTGGTAGTACTTGTAAAGCCCTACACATGGCTTAAATGAAAAAAAAAGTGAGTTAAAAAGATGTGTTTAGAAAATTGAGTTTGAAAAAAAAAATCTGAATACTATCAAGGATAAATAAAACAAAACGTCTTCGGCATAAAATAACCGAACAATGGTTGACATGCCGTAAAATCCAACCAACCCGATTCAAGAGATGTGACGAGGAGGGACATTTTTATTTGAAATAGAGTGGACAGATACTACAGTCTGCTCCTGGGCAGAAGTAAGTAAAACTCCAGCCAGAAACAACGGGGACTTTGTTGATAGATTTAATCACATAATAAATTACTGTAATCTTTAAAGTACATAATTTTTTAAGAATTTGTGGAATGTATGTTAGACTGTTGATTTCGTCACTCAAATCCAGCTGTTGCACTTGCCATGTGTTAGAAAGGTATATATTATATATATATATATATATATATATATATATATATATATATCGGTGTTGTGTAGCTGTTTTCTTTCATTCTTCTCTCGTTTTGCACACACACACACTCATATATATATATATATATATATATATATATATATATATATATTAATTAAATTTGAAATGCTCACCGTTGTTTTAAAACTAAAACGGCAATAAATTGAGTAAGAAATGAAAGTGAGAATGATCGGAACACATCTGAAAGCAACTAAATTTAATTTATAGCACTCTCCTGAAATGGAACTTATAAAACCAAGGACACGTGATAAAATTCAACTCTTAGTGTTTAATCTGCTGCCAAGTGACAAAATAAGTGTTTTGCTTAATGGCGGCATTTGGACACCAATTCTGAGTTTATATTCAAAAGATCATTAAGATAAGAAAAAAAACCAAAAAAAAAAACAACAAAAAACAATGTTAATATATATATAGTTAGTCATCCACAGATACCGTGTTTCAACGTATCATGTACCCTTAGTGTGGCTAGATTTAGCAGGCTACTTCCCGACGGGATTAAAACCCGACCGGTTTTTCCTCAGAGTTCTTAACGACTGTGCCATTAGTAGTTAGGAATAACTTACAAGCGGGAGGGAGAATTTTAACTGATGAATACATTTATTATATATATTTACCAACCCCTCCGCACGAGCAGGACGTGAAACGAGGTCAATTTCTTAAGCTGAGTTCAACAGGTTTGAATTAAGAGTTTTCCTTCTAGACCGGTTGCCTAACCAAGGTTAAAGAGCCCAGCCTGTCCTACTATTTATCCATAGCTGGAGGAAGAGTAGGATTCATACTTTTCCCAAGGGTATTAGCGCTAAATGAAATGCAATTACCACGTCCAGGATTTGAACTCGGGGCGACGAGTCCATTTCCCATGACTTTAACCATTACACCACGCGCTTCCTGATGAATACATATTTATCTCAGTATCAACTCAGTACATGAGCAGCATAGAGGGAAAAGGGGATGGACTCCCACGCTATCTGGACATTTCGTCGATTTTATTTTTAAAATCTATCAATGGTCAATGTAGGTCTTTGCTGGACGGCCTATACTGACGTGCCCCTGAGCAGGCTTTCACAGGAAAACGTCATTTATGAGTTTGTCCTTGCTTCTACTGGAGTGTCCAGCGTGTTTTGTTCATTTCACTCTGATGGTTTGTATGATAGGAGGTGAGAGGCCATATAGCTGCTTTCTTGTGGGGGGGGGGTTGCTTCCATGATTTGTTTAAGATCACACATAGCATTCTTGAGAAACTCCCATCTAGCTTATTCTCTAGGCGCTTCGTTAGGGTCCATGTGGTGCAGTCGTACAGTAGCACTGATACAACTACTGCATAGAAGAATTGTCGCTTTAACTTATCAGTGAACTCAGTTTTTCATATGAGGGGTAATATGTATATCACAGACCATGCCTTCCTTATGTGTGCATTAACATTGCTTTCTGTGGATGAGATATTACTACCTAGATATGTGAATAGTTTCCACCGATTTAAGAGGCTTGTCGAATGTGGAGATGTATCCTTTCTTTTTAAAACACTCAGTTTTATCGAAGGTGAACAGTTGTTTCACAGAAGAAATCTTCTTAAAAGACTAATTCTCGGAAAATATTTATCTCCCTGATAACAAATTTAATTAGATTGATTCTATTACGGGCTTCCATAGATAAAATATTGCCCAATGAAAAGAACACACTAAAAAAACTAAAGGCAAAGACTAAAAAAAGTATTATTTAGATATTATTCATTCAATCAGTCAAATTTATTTATTCAGTATTTCTACAAAATACAATTGTAATTATTAACTATTTAAAGTTATTATTATGCAATTCCATGTCAAATCATCCAGAGAAAAAGTAAAATTGTCACCCATCCCCTTCAATTTTTCTGAAATTTTGTACAGGTGTAGACTGTGTTAAAATTAGACATCCCCCAAATTTGAGCTTCCAATTTCAAAAATTGGCGGAGTTATGGCTATTTTTAGCTCTCCAAATTTTGTGGGGTTGGCGACTTTTGGTAATCTATTTTTGTCTGTAAAATGAGTTCTAGTGCTTCCCCACTCCTAAAAATTGTTTTATAAAAGTATTGAGGCTGATATTCCTTACTACCTTCTCTAGGTTATGTAACAAGGATTCCGCTCGTGCAGGTGTATTTACAAAAAGTGACAGATCATCTGCGTAGTCCGCGTCCGTAATTGTCTCTGCGGGACACTTCGCCACGGGAAGGATGTGAAGCAATGTTATTTTTTTAAGGAGTGGGATGGGTATAGCTGATTTGAAGTCAAAGTTTTCCTTCTAGATTGGTAGCCTACCCAATCTGCTAAATAACCCAATCTGCCCTACTATTTACCCATAGCTGGAGAGAGAAGATAGGGATCCATGTCTTTCCCAAGGAGATCAGTCCGAAGTGAAAAGCAAACCTTCTTGTCAAGGATTTGAATTCAAGTTGGTTCTTCCATTTCTAACGATGATAGCCGTTACACAAATGCCTCCTAGAGATGAACCTGCAAGTAATCGCAGCAAATAGGTGAGTGGAACCTCACCACCGGATGCAATATGGTGCCATAGCCAGGACACTTTTTTGTGGTGGTAATGGTGTATTACCCCTCTGCTAGAGATGCCTTCGCCGTATTCTTGGCCACGCCAAAAGGGTGAGTGTGTGTGTGTATGTGTATGTGGGTATGTGTGAGTGTGTGTCTTTGTGTGTGTATATGTATATGTGTATGTGTGTTTGTGTGTGTCAGTGTGTGTCAGTGTATATGTGTATGTGTGCATATGTGTATGGCTATATTTGTATGTGTGTGTATGTATATATTGTATGTGCGTGTGCGTGTATGTGTATGAGTGTGTGTGTGTATGAGTTTGTCTGTGAGTGTATGTGCGTGCGTGCGTGCATGCGTGTGTCTCTCTGTGTGTATGTGTATATTTGTGCGCGCGCGCTCTCTCTCTCTCTCTCTCTCTCTCTCTCTCTCTCTCTCTCTGTGTGTGTGTGTGTGTGTGTTTGTTTAAAGGAACTGTTCTTTTCGGGATATTACCGAAAAGCCAATGTAGCCTTTTCTCAAAACAAAATAATAAGCCCTAGCAGAAACAGCTGCTTCTGAAAATTCCAAGCCCTCATTAATGCTGCCATTTTATCAACGTAAACCCAGGGAGAGAGGGCAGGTTGGTACAGTTTTAGAGTAATTAAAATCGTCTTTAAAACTCCCGGGGTAGATCATTGGCTTTTTCAGTAAGGAAATTAACGTTGAAATTACTGTAAGGACGAATAAACTTACTTTAATGAAAGGAATTTTCTTAATGTCAGCATTTTAAAGAAGTCTTTAAATTTCCTTCATGTTCTATTTCTCCAATTTTCTCTCCTTCATCCATACCCTCCCCACACACACACTCACTCAAAAACCTCACTTATTCGGAATTATTTTTTGTTCCTGGGTGTTTAAAAATATTACTTAATGTTTTTTGTTTTTTTCACTCGCATAATTCCCGTAAAAAATGTCAGCATTTTAAAGAAGACTTTTTCTTCTTGTTCAGTTTCTCAAATTTTCTTTTCTTCATCCATCACCCCCCCCCCATACACACACTTAAAAAAAAACTTACTATTTGTATTTCCGTGTATGTGCGTATTTGTATTTCTGTTTATGCGCATGTTTGTATTTCCGTGTATGTGCGTATTTGTATTTCAGTGTATGTGCGTATTTGTATTTCTGTTTATGCGCATGTTTGTATTTCCGTGTATGTGCATATTTGTATTTCCGTGTATGTGCATATTTGTATTTCCGTGTATGTGCATATTTGTATTTCTGTTTATGTGCGTATTTGTATTTCAGTGTATGTGCGTATTTGTATTTCAGTGTATGTGCGTATTTGTATTCAGTGTATGTGCGTATTTGTATTTCAGTGTATGTGCATATTTGTATTTCAGTGTATGTGCGTATTTGTATTTCAGTGTATGTGCATATTTGTATTTCAGTGTATGTGCGTATTTGTATTTCGTGTTGTGCGTATTTGTATTTCCGTATATGTGCGTATTTGTATTTCCGTATTGTATATGTGCGTATTTGTATTTCCGTGTATGTGCGTATTTGTATTTCCGTATATGTGCGTATTTGTATTTCCGTGTATGTGCATATTCGTATTTCCGTGTATGTGCATATTTGTATTTCAGTGTATGTGCGTATTTGTATTTCTGTTTATGCGCATGTTTGTATTTCCGTGTATGTGCATATTTGTATTTCCGTGTATGTGCATATTTGTATTTCCGTATATGTGCATATTTGTATTTCTGTGTATATATCAAATTTTAACCTATACAAGAATTGCAACAGTAAACAATTTAAATAATTATATCTCTGGGAATATTAAAATCACTATATGAAGAAATGGTAGTAAAATCAAAACCAATAATAGTAATGATAATAAGACACAACAGAACACCAAATGTATAATGTGTGGTGACAGAGATGAGACAATAAACCATGTATTAAATTGAATTTTTTGTTCTTATGTATTTTTTTTTTTAGAAATTATATTTTTTTCTTTTTTTTTTACCCGCATAATTCTCGTAAAAATTGCAGGATTTTTGGTATATCGTGAATTCAAGGGCGGTCCAGTGAGCTTCGGCCGCTGGATTAGGTCTTTGTAAATAATAGCGTCGATCCCAGGGGGCTATCCCCCCAGGCAATACCTGTCCCCTTGGGCGCAGGGCTGGGTTTATTGCCCAGCGCCTGAGGCGCCCCCCTTGAGGGGGAATGCCGAGGGGATCGACGCAATCTTTGTTCTTTCCCACCCATGAGCTTCGGCTTGTGGGTGGGCCCACATTATAACGAGGCCTTGTGTCCAGTCCATACAAGTGGGGTGTGAGACAAATACTCCCTCTCACCAACGCTACATTTTGTTGCTATGGATGACCAACAATGTAAAAATACGTTACAGTTAACAATGTGTTAAGGTAGTTTCACTTATGCAATACTGTAGTAATGTAATATAATCAATTTGTAATGTACACGAGTCACATCAGTTTTTTGTTTAGTTACCAATTAAATAAAGTAGAACATGTTCTAATTTTTAATTATTTGGTTTTAGTATTCACAGTTGAAACGTATATCTTTTTTTCAAGTTCGACTTAAATTTCTTTTATTTACCAAGTCCAGAATTCTTATAGTTTGCTTAATGGTTTTGTGTGATTAAACGTCTTTCTTACATGTATATAGTAATATATTTCTTTTTCCAATGAAAGCAAAGTGATACAAAATACCCTTTATTAATAAAGGGTTTTTTGGATCACTTTGCTTTCATTGGAAATCGGTTTATTATTATTTAGCTATTTTAATTTTTACATTATTGGCCATCCATAGCAAAAAAAAAATGTATCGCTGTTATACTCCTATGAATTTTCGCCCTTCAATTCACGATATATCCAAAGGGGGTCCCCGGAGGGCACAAACCCCCGCTGATTTTTTTTCCTTCGATTACAAGAAATGTAAATCATAGGTAAATAACAAGATGTGATGCTTATCCACAAAATTTCAGCTAATTTCAATAATATCAAGACACCCTAATAAAGGTTAATCCAGCTCCCACAGTGAAAATTAACTTGAGTATTGGAAGCTTTATTATCATGTTTTTTTTTCTATTAATTAAACGTAAATCAATAAAAAACAAACTATGTCTCTTTTATGGTAAAATTTGGCTAATTTAGAAGCATTATTATCATGGTGTTTTCTATTAATTAAACGTAAATCAATAAAAAAAAAACTATGTCTCTTTTATGGTAAAATTTGGCTAATTTAGAAGCATTATTATCATGGTGTTTTCTATTAATTAAACGTAAATCAATAAAAAAAAAACTATGTCTCTTTTATGGTAAAATTTGGCTAATTTAGACATTTTATGTATTCACCAGAATTATGGCAACAAAAACCGCCCTATGAATTTTCGCCATTAAATTCACGATATAGCTGATTTTTTTTTTACGTATATATCGGTATTTGATCTGTTTTCCTTAGCACAATCCGGATGAAATAGATTTCTTAAAAAATAACTTCCAGTGAGCCCCCCCCCTCCCTCCCTCCTGTACATTCTTATTTCTCTTCGTCATTATCATACTTCAGTTATCTCCTATCTTTCTTTTTCAATTTCTCTTTTCTTTCAACTTATTCTCTCTTTGCAAACTAGCATATCTTATTATAATGGTGATTATGTGTTTTTCTGTCTGTAACCAAAACTATATTACTACTCAAGTCAAAATTTCCTTAGTTATTTAACATCACATTCTCCATAGATTTTTTTTATTTTAAAACCTTTTAACTCAAACTATTAATAAAATTGTTTTACATTGTTAATACTGTTGACGCATATCTACATGATATTTACCGCGTACCCCACTTGTACGGGTCAGGCACAAAGTCCCTATTAACGTGGGACACCACAAGCAGACTCATGGGGTGCAGGTGGAAAAATTGCGTCGATCCCTGTCGGCATTCCCCCTCAAGGGGGGCGCCTCAGGCACTGGGCAATAAACCAGCCCTGCCCCTTTAAATCGAGGGGGCAGGTGTTGCCTGGGGGATGGCCCCCTGGGATCGACGCTATTAACTTGTAAAGATCCAGGGCCGAAGCCACTGGACCCCCACCCTGTTTGGCGGGTTTTACATGATATTTACCGCGCTACCCCACTTGTACGGGGTCAGGCACAAAGTCCCTATTAACGTGGGACCACCCACAAGCCGAAGCTCATGGAGTGGCAGGTGAAAAATTGCGTCGATCCCGTCGGCATTCCCCCTCAAGGGGGCGCCTCAGGCACTGGGCAATAAACCCAGCCCTGCCCCTTTAAATCGAGGGGCAGTGTTTGCCTGGGGGATGGCCCCCTGGGATCGACGCTATTAACTTGTAAAGATCCAGGCCGAAGCCACTGGACCCCCACCCTGTTGGCGGGTTACATGATATTTACCGCGTACCCCACTTGTACGGGTCAGGCACAAAGTCCCTATTAAACGTGGGACCACCCACAAACCGAAAGCTCATGGAGTGGCAGGTGAAAAAATTGCGTCGATCCCGTCGGCATTCCCCCTCAAGGGGGGCGCCTCAGGCACTGGGCAATAAACCCAGCCCTGCCCCTTTAAATCGAGGGGGCAGGTGTTGCCTGGGGGATGGCCCCCTGGGATCGACGCTATTAACTTGTAAAGATCCAGGGCGAAGCCACTGGACCCCCACCCTGTTGGCGGGTTACATGATATTTACCGCGTACCCCACTTGTACGGGTCAGGCACAAAGTCCCTATTAACGTGGGACCACCCACAAGCCGAAGCTCATGGAGTGGCAGGTGAAAAATTGCGTCGATCCCGTCGGCATTCCCCCTCAAGGGGGCGCCTCAGGCACTGGGCAATAAACCCAGCCCTGCCCCTTTAAATCGAGGGGGCAGGTGTTGCCTGTGGGGATGGCCCCCTGGGATCGACGCTATTAACTTGTAAAGATCCAGGGCCGAAGCCACTGGACCCCCACCCTGTTGGGCGGGTTTACATGATATTTACCGCGTACCCCACTTGTACGGTCAGGCACAAAGTCCCTATTAACGTGGACCACCCACAAACCGAAGCTCATGGAGTGGCAGTGTGAAAAATTGCGTCGATCCCGTCGGCATTCCCCCTCAAGGGGGGCGCCTCAGGCACTGGGCAATAAACCCAGCCCTGCCCCTTTAAATCGAGGGGCAGGTGTTGCCTGGGGGGATGGCCCCCTGGGATCGACGCTATTAACTTGTAAAGATCCAGGGCCGAAGCCACTGGACCCCACCCTGTTGGGCGGGTTTACATGATATTTACCGCGTACCCCACTTGTACGGGTCAGGCACAAAGTCCCTATTAACGTGGGACCACCCACAAGCCGAAGCTCATGGAGTGGCAGTGATCTCTCTCTT
>CM042145.1:103627598-103640098 GCA_023376005.1 Doryteuthis pealeii
AAATATGTAGACAGACAATGACTCACCTGATTAAAGATTATAATATCACCATAAAATAATTATACTCCTAACACTTCTTTTATAAAACAAAGATTTTACAATTTCTTGTGGAACATTATACAATCAAAATGGATATTTTTAGGCATTATTTATTATCGAATTGCAGCATTGAATAATGTAACCAAATTATGCAGCTGTCTAAAAATAAAAAATAAATTCTATAAAGTAATTGCTGCAATTTTGTATATATTATATATATATATATTTACCAACCTCCACACAAGGCTGTATGTGACACAAAGTTAATTTCTCAAGCAGAGTTTCAACAGGTTTGAATTCAGAGCTCTTCTTCTTCTAGACCGGTTGCCTAACCAAGGTTAAAGAACCCAATCTGCCCTAACTATTTACCCATAGCTGGAGGAGAGTAGGGTTTCATACCTTTCCCAAGGGTATTAGCGCTAAGTGAAATCCATTTACCACGTCCATGATTGAAGTCGGGGCGACGAGTCCATTTCCCACGCGCTTCCAACATTTTTTTGTATTTCCAGTTTATTGTATATAAGGCGTGCTGGAATCCACAACTTAAATTTATAGATTCGCCAATATCATATTATCATATTATAACATATTATAGCAATGAACAGTTCGAATACGTGGTTAGTTAACTATTTAATCGCCGATATGGAAAGCCATTCATTGGCATGTTATTCGACATTGACGAACGGACCTGCAGCCAAAGGATCATACCCAAAACTAAAGGATATATTTTCTATCCAAACTTGATTTATTGGTTTGGTTGGTTGGTTGGATACGGTTTATCAAACCTTGCTGGGTTATTTTATACTGAATACGTTTTTGTTTGATTCATTCTTGTTGGGTATTAAAATTTCTTTTTTACACTCATTTCTTAAAATCTATTTACCCATTGATGGGACCCTAACAAGTCCCTTAACACTCATTAATCATTAAATATGATTTCATAAGGAATAACAAAAAATTAATTTTTGTTTGCATTTTAATTCTCTTTTTAATTCTTATTTTTCTTTATTTTGATTTCATTTATATATACTTTTGAGAAAAATTCATTCTTTATTTTTTCTTGTGTTATTATTATCATCTTATTTTGAATTTATATACTTTATAATATTGATTTGTTATTCATTATATTCTTACTTTACAAATAGTTTAGATTTAGGGTTAATACTTATTTATTTGTGAGTTGTTTTATTCTTCATTATATTGTTGTGAGAATTTTAGAAATGTAATTTTATCTTCTTATTATAAGGATATTGTGGTCTATCTGACTGTAACCGAAACTACGTCATCATCAATTTCCTTATTTATCTACGTAATATTCTAAAAGGTTATTAAATAATCATTATTTAATCTTAATTAGCATCTTATTTATTAACAATGTCTCTATTAAGGTCTAGTTAAGATAGATTTACCTCAAAACAGCTCATATTATTAAGTATTTAAAATCCTGGCGATGTGTGTTATATATCATTAAGAAATGAATGTTTACATAGTATATGCGTGTTTAATACTTTGCATACCGGTTTTACATTACCGTATTTGATAAATAATTACTTGTGTCATGATTTCTAATATTATTGTTTTATTCTCAAATGTATTAAAAGCAATCCTATGTATAATTTTATATTGAAATACATTTTGAAATAAAGTAAAATAAGTGTAATCTTTTTGTTGGTATCTAATATCATTAGTCTTTCTAATATATACTATATAATGGCAGTTGGTGTGTATGTAAGTATGTATGTCCGGATGAAACTACGAAGATAAAACAATTAACGACAAAGTAAAAACGTATGCACATTGAATATCACCGGTTCTTGTGCAAACATTATGAAGATTTGATTTATATAAGAAGATATTTAAAAACCAAAATATTTATGGGAATATCTATTGAAATTCTACTTAAAAATGTCCAGCATTTGTAAATCTCAAAAGTAAACAAATGAATACATCCGGTTTTGCCACCTCCTTTTACCCAGGTGATGCTGGGTAAATGCTTCTAGTTTGTATATATTCAAACATCACTCAATAAGTCCCGGGACCTGACATATAATGGCTCCACTAATAAAAAAATACATATGATTTTTATTAAAGTACTAACCTTCAAATGGCACGTGTGAACATTGAGCCCAATCGAATTATTAGTTTACAAATTACAGTTATTTAATTGAAGCTACTTTTGTAAATTTTCAAACAATGAAATGTGTTGTTGATAAGCATTGCTTTCTGATGGGAAAAATACTGTTCAAGCAAAGCAATGGCTTGATAAGTGTTTTTGGACTCTGCTCTGTCGGAAAACAACGTTTAAGGGGTGGTATGCTGACTTTAAACGCGGTCGTACAGACACAAATGATGCTGAAACGCTCAGGTCGCCCCAAATTCGGTAGTTGTCCCGCAAAATACACACAAAAAAGCTCCAATAATATATAAGTTATTGCCAAATATATCTTTAAAATTGAATTATTTTCTAGAATTTTTGGGTTGAATAAGTAATCAATTTACCTCTAAAAATATTTTGATACTAACCTGTACAAATTGAAAAAGTATATTTTGGCAGTGGCGCCAGATGACTTTTGAGGGCGCACAGTATATGCACTATAACTTTATAATGTATATACGAGAATGCGTGTGTTATTTTCGAACACTCCTGTGTCCTTCAACAGTGCAAACTGTTAGATATTAGAATCTAAATTTGAGAATGTGCAGAAAAATAGAGAATGAAATATGTCTCAACGAACTACTAGGTAAACAATTTGCTTTTTTAGTACAATTTCAGAGATTAGATACATTTTTGTCTCGTTTATCTATATACAGACAGTAGTAGTTCCTGTTTGTTGTGTGTCACGAACTCCCCCCAAGGTTTTCGAGATAGACCTGCATAACGATATATATTCTGAAACTGCATTACCCAGGGCACTTGAATAAGTATATTTCATTTTAATCAAAGGGGTGTAATGACAAACGACAAGATCGATAGACTTGGAAAGCTTTATTCTACTTATAATAATTGGTACACTTATTGAGAGTTTATAGATCTAGTATTTCACTAGAGAGTTCTCTAAAGGGGGATAATCATAAAATAGCGGGAGGTAACTCTCAATTAATTATTACAGGGGATATATCGTGAATTTAAGTGCGAAAATGTTTACCCGCTCTACCAGCGATACATTTTGTTGCTATGGGTGGCAACAATCTAAAAAATACGTTACAGTTAACTATGTGTCAAGGTAGTTTCACTTAGGCAAAACTGTAGTATGCAATAAAATTTATTTGTAATGTAAGTAAGTAAAGTCGTCGGGGCGGCCTAATGTCGGTATCAGCCATGCAGCGAGGGAGCCTATCCCTTTTTCTCTAGCGCTAGATAAAGGAGATTATTCTAGCGTTCTGAGGTGGAGCGCCACACCTACCATCAGCTTCTTACTTTACCGCACAGATCCCTGTGCTACTCATACGCTGAGTTGGCGAGGCGGGTATCGAACTAGGAACCTTGTGGTTTCTACCGAACGCTCTACCACTGAGCTAACCTGGCCATATAAGATTTTGGTTTAGTTAGCAATTAGATAAAGTAGAAAATGTTCTAATTCTTAATTATTTGGTTTTAGTATTCACAGTTGTAAGGTATATCTTTTTTGGAGTTCAACTTAAACATTTTTTATTTACCAAATCCAGAATTTTAAAAAGTTTGCTTAATGGTTTTGTTCGATTAAACACACGCCAAGATATATTCAAATATCATTAAAAATGAAAATTTACATAAATCCTGTTCTTAATATATTTCTTTTCCTTAATCTAAAGTATTTTGTATCAACTTTTTTTTCATTGGAGATCGGTTTATTATTATTTAGTTATTTTAATTTTTACATTGTTGGACATCCATAGCAACAAATACAAACTATCTGTATTTCTTGTCAGATATCACTATATTCATGGTCAGCTATATGTTGTTAAAGGGTTGGATCCCTAAACTGCCTTTTCATATTAACACTCACTTGTTGAAGAACTGTTGGTAGGGGCAGTAGAATATCATTCTTTCTATGACTGCTTTTAATTTAGTAGAAAAATATTAATCCCACAGATTGAATATTACACAGAGCAAAATCCTGATTAAAATTATTCTAATAGCTCCATGTTGATCCACCCAGGTATGTGTATATACCCATCCTCTCCATCATGTTACATGAATAATACAATGTCAATTTTTAAGCATTGGTTTGAATTTTAGTATTTTCTTTAATTTTTTTACATGTGATGACTTATTGGGATTGGGCAGTTTTTTGACTAAACTTTTTTCTTTTGCAAAATGCAGAGGATAGATGGTGTGCTCACTTAAAACATCAACATGTGCCGGTGTCCAATCTACCAGAGGAATATAGTATTGCTCACTTAGACATCAAAATGTGCCTTGGTCTATTCTCCAGAGGATAAATGTCTAACTCACTTAAAACATAATAATGTGCCGTGTCTATCTTCCAGGGGTTAAATATTTGCTCACTTAAAACATCAACCATGTGCCGTGTCCAATCTACCAGAGGATAGATGTGTTGATCACTTAAGACTCAAAATGTGCCGTGTCTATTCTCCAGAGGATGAATGTCTAGCTCCTTAAAACATCAACATGCGCCGTTTCCATTTTCCAAAGGATAAATGTCTAGCTGGTTAATACATCGACATGTGCTGGTACGATTCCCGTGGCGATTTTTGTCTGTAGTTGAAAGCGGAGATCCTTTGTGGCATAGAGTTTTGATCTTTTCTTGAAGTAGAAAGATGTAGTATCAGTTTTCATCCTTGTCTGTTGATCTGTCCTCAAAGCTGTTGCTCTCAGAGTTTATCCTGAAGTAGAAACTTATATAATCCTTGTCTGCTGATCAGAGTGTATCCTGTCTTGAAGTTGACGAGTTGTATAATCCTTGTCTGTTGGTCTGTTCCCCCAGCGAGTAATTTAGGACAATTTATCAACACCTTTAAATAGTAAATTAGATACATGTTTGGGCATTTTTAATTGATTAATTAAGCCACCGTTGTTTTTGGAACAGTTTATAAATATAAGCTGTGGTCATTAGCACACTTTATACTCAAAATAATCCAACATGTGCCTTGTCCATTCTCCAAAGGATAAATGTTTACTCACTTAAGACATCAGCATGCGCCGTGTCTATCTTTCAGAGGATATATGTCTTGATCACTTAAAAAATTAACATGATTTTTGGTAATTTTTTTTTTTTTTGCAATCGCGAATGTTACATAAAAATTGTAAACAAGCGCGTTTAAAAAATAGACAGAAGGGTGGATTGCATCGCAATTGACCAAAACAAATAGTTTTTAAATCTATTAAAAAAATAACTGCATATGTAATGATATTTTCTTTTTTAATGATGGTTATTATGTTTACTACTTATCCGATTTAGACAAAGTTTGACCTTAAATAATAGATTTAATTATTTTTAATTCGCTTTTAAAATTCGTAGCAGACGACAAAAATGCCAGTCCCTATCTTAAACGTTGCTAAATAAAATCCCGGCAATGCTGATGCTCTTGCTGAACACTTATACGAGAGGAATGCATCGTATTTTTTTAATAACTTCTATCTCTGTCTAGGGATGGCTCATCACCGGAAATGAACAACATCATTAAGTAGATAAATGGGGGGTGGGGTGAAACCCCCTTACCCCAGCCCTATGTCATTTACAAAGAAATGATTCTCCATTAGAGCCGTGTTAATGACGAATAAAAAAGTGGACACCCGGAAGTAGCAACACTTATCCGGCACGATACCACCCTGACCCACCCACATTTTCAGCTGACATCCACGTAACATCTATTAGACGCTCGTGCTCCGTCTTTAAATGTAACTGAAGACGGGTGAAACGTAGACAAGAGCAATGAATTAGCCGTTTTTTATTTCGACCACAAGACGGTGCAGTTCAAATAGTAAAAAAAAAACCCCAAAAAAAAAAAAACGTCAAGTACTTGTCATTCTGAAAAAAAAGAGCTTACGTGCAAAATAAGAAAGAGATTTTGCCCGGGGTGGGATAGACATGGATCCGATCGCAATATAATATATATATATATATATATAATATATATATATATATATATATATATTATATGTTGTACCGGCCGTTCCTACAGTGGAGAATATACACCGGTTCTCACTATAAATAGTGAGACACCGAGTGAAAAGGTTGGTACTGTTACCGTTTAGCGGCAAGCTAGCCGTTCTTGTACCTTATTGTAAATACACTTGTCCCATTTTACCCTACCTTCGACTTGACTTTTTTTTTTTTACTGTTTGAACTAACATCACAACAATATATATATATATATAGTATGTGTGTGTGTGTGTGCGTGCGTGCGTGTGTGTGTGTGTGTATAGAAGTTTGTAGAAAAAACAAGATGTTAATAGTTATGCTAACAGAATCTGTTTCGACCCCTGAAGTGGTCTTTATCAAAGCAACTATGTGTAAAAGGAAAGACGAAATAAATATAACGTTAATCACGAGGCACATAACGCTCTCAATCAGGGCCGGAATTTAATTTTTTTTAAATGCGTATTCTATGTTAAAAATAAATAAATTTTATTTTAAAAATTAGAAGCATTTTTATCATTAAAAACTCAAAAGAGTTTGAAGTAAAAGTGTATATAAATATCAAAATGTTCAAGAAAATGTTCCGGCTGGCAAAAGAAAGTTTTTAAAAATATAATAAGTCCAACAGTACATTGATGAAGTGGAAAGTTTCAGGAATCTGTAATGATGACAATTCGTAGTGTCGGGATCCTTATTATATTCGAAATTTTAGAGCCTCCGGTGATATAATTTAAACAATTCCAATTTTGTCTTTTCTATAGACAATATGAAAAGTAAAATGGATATGAATCCGACATAATGTGTAGAAAGTTTGTAGAAAAAAACAAGATGTTAAATAGTTTTATGCTGACAGAAATCTGTTTCGACCATTCTGAAGCGGTCTTTATCAAAGCAACTGATTGAGAGCGTTCTGTACCTCGTGATTTACGTTATATTTATTTCGTCTTCCTTTTACATATAGTTGCTTTGATAAAGACCGCTTCAGATGGGTCGAAACAGATTTCTGTCAGCATAACTATAACATCTTGTTTTTCTACAAACTTTCTACACATATTGTCGGATTCATATCCATTTTACTTTTCAAATATATATATATATATATATATATATATATTATATATATTATATATATAATATTTATGTGTGTGTGTGTGTGTGTATATGGATTTATATCTATTAATTATTATTATTATTATTATTATGTGTGTAGAGGTTATAGTGTGTATAGGTAGGTTATTTCTGTACACACTATAATAATAATTCACTCTACTTACGTACTTGAGCGCATCTTATATTGTTATAAACGCTGACTTATCTGAGTAACACTTATACCACCAAATATTGAGACCAACCCAATATTTTTACGGTAAGTCATTCCTTTTATACACACATACACACACACACACACACAACACACACACACACAATTATATATATATATATATATATAGATATATATATAGTATAGTGGTGTGTGCTGTGGCGTGTGTGTGCGTGTGTGGAATAGTCAAACCTGGCATTTAACAAACCGTCATATTGCTATTTTGATTTTCGACCGGTAACGGTCTAAATTAACGTCCATGGTTTCACAGCCATTACTAATAAGAAATAAGATATATCCTCCCCACCCCAGCCACCAGTGAATAGGATAATTTACCTTATATATTATATATAACTATTGTATATTAATATATTTATATATATATAATATAACTTGGTAGGTTCGTTTTATAAATTGACAGTAATCTTTATTAAGTCCAAAGTTATTGTGAATATGACGAATAAAGCAAAATGTCGTCTATGCATTGAAAGGCTTAGAATTACTGAGGAATTATATATTACAAGGACACCATTTGAGGAATTCGCGAACATCCACTAGAAGTGATCCATATAGGAATGGATCAATTTCTGTTTGATCAAAAGTGTGTTTTTTGTGGCAATGGTGTTTCTCCAACCATCAACAACACTTTTTAATAAAACACGAATGTGATTTGCTAACAAGGATCACTTTTACTGGGAATTTTATCTTGAACTTCCTCAAATCTGGGTACTTTTAGAGTATATAATTCCAGTAATTTCTAGTTATTTTTGCATACTAGTAACGACATTTTGGCTTTATTAATCACAAGAATTATACGGTTAAAGATCCTAACTTAAAACGGACAGTATAGATTCCACCATCTTATGTCACGCAAGGATGGCCGCAAAATACTAAAAAATCAAGGAATTAACCGAATTTAATGAAATTTTTAGTTGTAAATGACATTAGAGGTGGAATAAAGATATACTCACCAGTTATGGTTTATTTGAAAACTCATACATTTTTTCAGGTCAATTACTTGTTAGAACCACGTATTTTGAGGCGGTAACATCAGATTCACAAATATGCAATGGTCCATCAAAGTTAATTGAGCCTGAGAAAATATAAAAGTGGTTTTAAAATAAATAACTGGTAACACATATTATATGTAATACAACATGACTAAACACTGAAAATTGATCATTAACGGATTCGGTTGATTCATTGATAATTATTAAATAAATACCGATCTGTTATAATTTCTTTTGGCGGGGTACTGACGTACATTGGTGGAAATTTATGTCCGCACTAGTTAAGTAAGGAATAGATATCAACTTAACCTTTCAGCATACTTGCGCGCAGAAATTTGGGAAAACCCCCCACATTTTGAAAAAAAAGTCTTTGTTTAATGGTATATATATTTGAAAATAACACCGGAAATTTAATGATTTGCATCTATTACTGTTGTGAATAAATGCTAGCATGAACGAATTCTTGAAACTAAAATTCTGGTTTATTAATATATTATGTGAGACATGGCATTATTTGAATTATCGAATATGAAGTCACTCATATGTTCATATATTCATTTTGTGTGTGTGTGTTTCTTGAAGTTACTCCAATATATGCCTTACTGCAATCCTCTGACATTATATAAGGTTGTTAATATTATTATTGAACTTGCAAACTCTTTTTATGCCTAGTTGGTTTAATTTTTTTCAATAAGATGAGTTGTAGTATTTTCAGGTAGGACTAAATGTATCTTTGTAATGTATTATTATTAGACGGATTGTTATTAATGTTTTTAAATGAGAAAGGCTAATGAAAACGGCTAATGAAAGGCTAATGAACGAAATTTATTAATGTTTTTAGGGGAATGTTTTCGTTTATAATTTTGAGGGCTTTTAATTTTGAGCTTTGTATCAAAGATTAAGATATTTTAGTAATTCTGCAATAATATGCACCCTCCGGGTGTAAGTATTTAGGTTTTATTGTAATAATATTATAATTAATTAGAAAGGCTAATGAAACTAAATGAGAATGCAGATAAAAATACTTGAAAATAGAACAACTGAAACTTACTCTTCCATCACTATCGTTTTTCATGGCTAAGTTTTCCTAATTTAACTATTTAGTTAAGTTAGGAAGTAAATAATAAAAATACAGTTATTTCTTCTTGTTAATGGATTTCTTTTTAAGATTTATCTCAGATTTTTTACTCATATTTATTAGAAAGAACCAAAGAATTAGAAACCAATAATACCAAGCACATATTTTTAAAATCAAATTTTTTTAATATCAATATGAAAATCATCCTTAGCGTTCACACTGTAAACTGCTATTTCGTTGTATATATAAATACAATTGCATGTTATTGTGTGTAAATATGGCCAGCAGTATTAACAATTTAAAACAATTTTATTGATGGTTGAGGGTTGAATAGAAATAAGATCATGGAGAATGTAACGTAAATAACTAAAGGGAATTGTGAATTGATTAGTGATATAATTTCAGTTACAGACAGAAAAACACAAAATCTCCATTATGATAAGATGAAAGAGCTAAGGATTTATTCCAAATTCTTCTCTAAGAAACTTAGGGATGCAAGTTCTTACAGTACTGGGGAGAAAGCCGATGAGTATCCCACTTTTTATCTTGTGATTTGAATTGAAGTGTATATGGTCGGATTATTTAGTGGATTTGTGGGGGAACTTCACGAAACATTAAAAACAAAACGAATCTTGGATTTATCGAATTAGTCTCTCATGTAAAAGTCTGCAAAGAGGCCTATTGAAAACAATACTTTGGTTTATACTAACCACGGGACACAGTTTTTCGTGCAGTTCTCAATGACAATTTGGGTTTTCTTCCATACCCAGGGAAAAATCTCTCTTATGCCAAACTGTATAAACTTCTTTATTAAGGACTGTACCGTAGATCTAGGGATAGGTAACAGGCTTGAAATACGTACTGTATCTATTTCCTGACTTGTGGAAGTTAATATTCTTGGTCTCAAATCAACACTAAGCTGCTTTGTTTTCCCCCATTGTGTTAACGTTAGTGTAAACAAGCGACATACGCAAGAGCTGCTGAGAGTGGCTTCAAGTAGGCAAAGATTTAAAACCCAACTTGGAATTGGTAATTGACTATATATATCATCTTCGTCAGTTGAAATCACGAGCAAAAAAGTCTAAAGAAAGAACAACACAAAAATATAAAATATGAATGTACAGTTAGTAAAGTCGACCGAGTAGCTTATTTTCAGTATCAGCTGAACAGCGAGGAGATCTATCCTCTTTTCACTAGCGCTAGAGCAGGGAGATTGTTTTTGTAAAGGTAGATCGCCACATCTACCGTTAGCTTCCAGATACTCCAGATTGACCAGGCTGTGCTACTCATGTGCTGAGTTGGCGGTGACCGGTATAGAACCCGGAAACTTGCAATTCCGAGGCGACTGCCTACCGACTGAACTAAATCGGTAACCCATATATAAAAAGTAAAATTGGCGGAGTGGCCTCTTGCCGGTATCCAGCCGAACAGCGAGGGAGTCTATCTACTTTTCGCTAGCGCTAGCCAGGGAGATTGTTTTGCGTCTTTGGTGTAGCGCTGCCCCTACGTCAGCTTCCCACTTTACCGCACAGATCAGATTACCCAATCTGTGCTACTCATGCACCGAGTTGGCGGGGACGGGTATCGAACCAGGAACCTTGCGATTCCTAGGGGCTGCTCTACCGACTGAGCTAAACCAGACCCGATATAATCAATAACAATTAATCGAACTTCAAGAAAGTTAAAAAATAAACAATATTGGAATTACCAAAGATGAAAGTGATGGATTATATAAGTATAGAAAACAAGGATAAAAGTCGTCGGGCGGCCTAATGTCGGTATCAGCCAGACAGCGAGGGAGTCTATCCCTTTTCACTAGAGCTAGACCAAGGAGATTATTTTAGCGTCTGAGGTGGAGCGCCACACCTACCATCAGCTCCTCACTTTACCGCACAGATCCCTGTGCTACTCATACGCTGAATTGGCGAGGGCGCGGTATCGAACCAGGATAATGAAACCTAATGTTTGCTAATACTGATAGAGACCACAACCTCATTTTATATGTTTATTAAATTATATTATTACTAAAAGGAACAAACAGAAGAACCTAATTAGTGTTAATAATGGTTTTAATTTATTCAGAAAGCAGTAGTGTATGTATTACTGAAGAGGGGGGGGGCATTTACTTATAGGCACCCCTTTTTGATCTCGGTTAAGAAAGGACAGGTTTTCATTTACAAGGTCAATATCCGGTTGTTTGTTAGGTGTTAGGGTTAGGATTAGGGTTAAGGGTTAGTTTTATAATTTTTTTTAAAATATCTAAAAATCGTCTCTTAAAACAACCGGATATTGACTGTGTAAATGAAAACCCTGTCCTTTCTTAATCGAGATCAAAAAGTGGTGCCTAAAGGTCATATGGTCTTTGAAGGGGACCATATGACCTTTAGGCACTAATTTTTATCACACACACACACACACACACACACACACACACACACACACATATATATATTATATATATATATATATATGTGTGTGTGTGTGTGTGTGTGTGTGTGTGTGTGTGTGTATATATATGCATATAATCATTTAAGTATTAATATTATAGATATAATATATAGAATCATTTAAGTAATAATATTAGACAAATTTGTAACATAAACAAAGTAGAATAACTTATGACTAAAAATGCAGGGCCGTGGAGTCGGAACACAAAACTTTAAAATTCCAATTCTTCTATTTTTTGGCACCTCCGACTTCTCTATATATAATTTAGTGATTATGGCCTACAAATAAATATAGGATCATGTTATTTTTATAATTTTATAAATGGGATGGACCATATGACCTTTAGGCACCCCTTTTTGATCTCGATTAAGAAAGACATGTTTTTCATTTACACCGTCAATATCCGGTTGTTTTAACAGAGGATTTTAAAAAAATTATAAAACTACCCTCAAACCCTAATCCCAACCCCTAACCCTAACCCTAACCCGATCCCCTAGCAAACAACCGGATATTAACGGTGC
>CM042145.1:103642598-103645098 GCA_023376005.1 Doryteuthis pealeii
ACTGAGTTGCTTACTCCTTAAACCGGAAGGGGGCTTTCTATGGGGTTCTCACGGTCTATCCCCAGAAAGCAAGGTCAGAGTGAGGTCAAACGTTGTCACTTACTCTCAAGGCCATCAGCTGTACTGATCGCCATAATGACTTCTACACTACCTTAAAATATATTAGGGATACAATTATTATATAACACTAGCACCTATATGATTGTCCCGACTATATTCCTCATTTGCTCTTATCACTAACCCTTTTTTATCATATATGTGCTTGAAGGCGTTGACAGAAGGTCTTAGTGTTCTGGGTGTGACGTTAAACTGCATCTAGTGGGGAGGTTCCAATTTAGACGTTTTGTGAGTATGGAGTGCCATTCATCGCTATTATTCCCAGGTCCACACTGACCCATAGTGCTAGGAATTGTTATGGTACCATCTATGGGTTAAATAGATAAAAATGATTTTTTTAAGTGTTTTAAAAAAAATTGAGTTAAAAAAATTGATTACCCAACAAGAAATGAATAAAACAAAACGTCTTCGGCATAAAATAACCCAACAAGGATTGACATGCCGTAAAATCTAATCAACCAGCCAACGGACAGGATGCGATAGAAGATCAATTTATAAGCGGAGTGAAACTGGTTTAAATACAGTTTTCTACTTCCTAGACCGATTGCTGTACTAAGGGTGAAGGGCTTGAGGTTTTCCGTACAATTTGAGAGGAGAATAAATGGATTCATGTCTTTCTCAAGGGTATTAGCGCGAAGTGGAATGCAACAGCTTTGACGCCGGAGCGCTAAGGACCTGTTAGGGTTCCATCTATGGGTAAATAGAAAAATGAGTTTTAAAAATATGTTAAAAAAATTGAGTGTAAAAAATTTAATACCTATCACGAGAATGAACAAAACAAAACATCTTTGGCATAAATAACCAACAAGGATTGAGATACCGTAAAATCTAACCAACCAGCCAACGGGTAGGATGTGATAAAAGGTCAATTATAAGAGGAGTAAATCTGGTTTAAATACAGCTTTCCACCTCCTAAAAACATTGACCTTACTTTGTCAACCTCTTTAACCACGACTAACACACAGAGGCAAACGGAATTCTGAACCTCGCCAAACTGCCACTATACAATTCCTACAACCACAATGCATAAAAAACAAGAATTGAACTACTATACCAGAACATCTAGAAAGCACAAACACAAGGGAAATTACAACCACCCTGAACTAAATGTCCTTTTAAAAGCCGAAGTTATCAAGAACAGATTTAATAACAACCGCAATTCTTCTTCTGTCATCTTCATTCAAATCAGACTGCTCAATGTCTTGAAAGTCTCTTCATGTGTGTATGTGTGTGTGTGTGTGTGTGTGTGTGTGTGTGTGAGAGAGAGAGAGGAGAGAGAGAGAAGAGAGAGAGAGAGAAGACTAAGAGGGGTAGATATTGAGAAAGAGAAATAGAGCTTATTGATTGATTGATTGATTGATTGATTATTGAGAAGAGAGAGGAGAGAGAGAGAGAGAGAGAAGAGAGAGAGAGAGAGAGGAGAGAGAGGAGAGGATGAGTTTTTTCATACTATTTGGAAGCAGAAATAGATGGATTCATGCCTTTCTCAAGGTCTTTTTAGCGCGAAGAGAACGCAAACATTCTCATCCAGGGTTTTAATGATGATGACCGTTACGCCTAGCGTGCCTCCCTAACAGCAGATACTGTTGTGGAGGTGCGGGGTGTAATGGCTAGAGCCGTAGGAAATGGACTCGTCGACCCGAGTTCAAATCCCTAGACAGGCCTGTCTACATTTCATAGCGCTATACCATTGGGGAAAGGTATGCATCCACCTGCTCTCCTTCTAGCTATGGGTAATTAGCAGAGCAGACTGGGCTCTTTTAAACTCGATCAAGGCAACCAGTCTAGGAGAAGGAAAACTCTGAATACATACCTGTTAAAACTCCGCCTAAGAAAAAATTGACCTCGTGTCACATCCTACTCGTGCCGAAGATGGTAAAGGTGTACTTGTAAGAAACTGTGGCCGTTATATTAAACAAAAACAAATTTTGTAAATAAGTACAACCACACCCTTCCCGCACTGAGAGGATGGGTCATGTCATCCCTAGCACCTATAGGATTGTCACTACCCTATGGAACGCAAACAGTCTCGTCCAGGATTTGAACACGCTTGCCGTGTCTATTTCCTAAGAAATAACCGTTACGCACGCGCCTCTTACATCTCCGAGAAACATGTGACAGAATGGCTTGGTTACATGAACCAGGGGGAGTCGCCCGAGCGTAGTTACAGCGGATACCAAGCAGTGGTTGAACATTCTTATCCATTTCGGACTAAACGCTTGGAAAATGGCGAAATCTAATGCACCAAAAATAATATCCAGGCAGATGTCAAAGTAAAATGTGTTTCCGTTTCTTTGGGAAATCTATTCTCTACGAGATTTTTTTTCTTGGAACAAAATGAAGAATTAAGGATACTAAAAGGGTGGCCATTTAGTAGCAGTAA
>CM042145.1:103650098-103667603 GCA_023376005.1 Doryteuthis pealeii
AGGGCAGACTGGGCTCTTTTCCTTGGATAGGTAACCAGTCTAGGAGAAGGAAAACTCTGAATTGAAAGCCTGAGGTCAGCCGTGGATTGGGTTTTGGCATTTCTTGCAACAATTCTTTCCTATTGACTGTACGAAAATGTGGCGATGGTCCAACACAAGCCTTCACCACTATAAATAAACACTGTGTAGGTTGTTCTGTTCATTGGATGAACTCTCATGCGTCCGAAAATCTATGTGAGAGTCTATTTCCATTTTTGTGCAGAATATATCTTGTTTTATTCATTCTTGATGGTATTTAATTTTTTTAATTCAATTTTTTTAAACGAATTATTTTACCATTTTTTTCTATTTAACTCATAGATGAGATTAACAGGCACTACCACTCCGGGTCAGAATGGAGCTGGGAGTAATGATGATGAAGGGCACTCTACACTCCTCAGAGCTTTAGAATTGAAACTTCACCATTAGATGCTGCTTAACGTCCATAACGAAGGACATTAAGACCCTCAGCCAGCACCTTCTAGCAGATGATATAATAAAAAAAGGATTGGTGTCTTCCCTTATGGTTTGGACAGTCATATAGGGCTATGGCTTGACGTGACCATCCGATGATCGGAGGAGCCTCTCCTACCGCTCGTCTAGCCTAAGTAAGGACCAAATTGGAGTGTTGCATGTCATAGACAGTTCACTCACTTAGGACTCCGTCCTTAAGCAACACGGGTCGCCATCTATGCTAACAGGTGCTCCATTGGGGGATTTTACCCCTCTACAGAGGTGCAGTCGTGTATTCTACAGCCCTAGCCGACAGGGGGAACTCGGTGAGGATCAGACTCACTACTGAGTTGTAATTGATTTCCGAGATTCAGCATTACACCACGTCATTTTGATTTGGTTTCTTTATTTGATGATATCAACCTCGCGGGTTGTTTATTGCCAAAGCCATCCCTGTAGAAGAAGAGTAATGTACTATTTAAACTATAGCTGGGGGATGAGGGTTTCATACTTTTCGAGGGTTTTATTCTTTAAATCAGCGTAATAGCAGGAGTGGAGCTCAACCGTACGGAAGGAAGAGAAATATATCACAGAAAAGATGCCATTAGCGTTTGTTCTCTTCGTCCCCCAGCTAACCCTGAATCTCGTTCTCACGATCGGGCCAAACATTTAGAGACATCTTAAAAAGGTCAGTCGAATGGTTAGGTCTTGTCTATTACTATCATGAACCCCTGCAGACAGGGGGAGGCATGTTCTCCACAAGGACTTACTGGTTATTTTCCCATGACTCTTTTCTAGAGAATTACCTGTTAAATTTAAAATCCTACACCCACCTTACTTAATTAATTGGTTAACCATTCATTATTTAACAGCAGCCATACAGTAGAAAATCGGATTTTGACAATTTATATTGAAATTATTTTAATTTCTTTGTAGACCCTAAACACAGTAGTACACGAAATTATCAGTAAAACGCAACATTGGTGATATTTGGGGAACTGTCTCTCTAGGAATATTTAAAGATTCATCTTTACACATTTTCCTAAAATTTTGTAAAATGCGTCAGATTGTTCTTGATTACATAGTACCAGCAGCATGAACGGTCCTTGATCGGACTCAGCGCAGCAAGTTACCCAGTTAGGTAGTAAGGATTGTATTGGTTATCTAAATATGAGAATTGCCACTCCTATTTATGAACTTTCCCAACATCACAGTAGCACATCCGGTAGAAATTGGCCAATGAGAAACGTATACAGGACGCTTTAAAGATCGTCGTCAGATGTCCTCGAATCAATTGTTCATTGACTTTCTGCTAGAAGGAGTATCAACGTCGGGTGGCCTAATGTAGATATCAACCTGACAGCGAGAGAGTCTATCCCCTTTTCACTAGCGCTAGACCAAGGAGATTGTTTTTGCATCTGAGGTGGAGCGCACAACTACCATCAGATCCTCACTTACTGCACAGATACCTGTGCTACTCATTCGCTGAGATGGCGAGGGCCGGTATCGAACCAGAACCTTGTGGTTCCTAATCGGGGGCTCTGCCGACTGAGCTAAACTACACTATATTCTACCAAGGATTTCCAGAACACTAGAAGACTAGGATTACAAGGATTAACCAACTGAACCCAAAATCAATACTGTTCCTCATCGAGTATACAAACGAGGAGAGTCTTCTTGTGTTATAAGAGAGAGAGAGAGAGAGAGAGAGAGAGAGAGAGAGAGAGAGAGAGAGAGAGAGAGAGAGGATTAGCAATGATTAGTGATGATAGTTCTTGGTCTTACTTGCTTGATTACTCTGTGGTTACTGACTCATAACTTACGACTTCTGCTGTTTCATCTAGGTCATCTAACTCGTCAGTCGCCATTTTCTTTGGGCTGACTTCTCTCGCTGAGGGTGGTGATTTTTTTTTTTTGTTAATTCTTCGTACTGGGCTGATCATTGTCTTAACATTTAATTAATAACAGAACTTGGTGTTTCTTTATCAAGCTTTTATTTTCTCAGCCCATTTGCTTCCGCCGCGATCAAGATAGACCCCGGAGCTGACAACACATCTGCACTCTTTCGAAATCCGGGTCACATCTGTAACTTAACTAACTTATTTCATGGCGCCTAATTAAAGCTTATTAACCGCCACAAGTGTCGGTAATTTTCCATAGACCCCATGATTTAAGTAACGGCCCTTATTCAAATTCTAACTACATGTATTCACTTTTTATAACTGTTCATAAATTGTAACTTGGATTTGCTAACAGAAAACTAAACGCCTAAAAGGTGACCAGAATTTTTGCCGGCTGAATTGAGAGGTTTTTTCCCCCCCGAGATCGATTTGTCGAAATACAAGTCTGGAGCACCCAGTTGGTTCGATTATTTACCTATAAATAAGAGATGGATTCATGTCTCTCCGGAGATTAAATGTAAAACGGAAACAGCCTCATCCAGGATTTGAACTCAGGTCGTCGTGTCTATTTTCTAAACAATAAATGGTACGCAACTCACGCCACAATCTTAGTTGGATGTGAATGAAAAGAGCATAGACTCTCTTGCTGTTTGGTTGATATAAAAAAATAGGCCAGCCCCGCCAACTTTGCTATTTACATGTGTCATTAAAGCTTGGTTAGACTGATCTGTGATGTAAAGCATCTAGGAGCTAATGATAGGCGTGGTGCTCCATCTCAGAGGCAAAAAAATTCTCCCTGGTCTAGCGCAAGCAAAAAGGGGATAGACTCGCTTGCTGTTCGGCTGATATTAACATTAGGATACACCCGCTGACTGTACTTTACTTCTTTTGACTACTGAGGCTATAAATAAAATTAAATTAAGATTTTTAAAAATAAACAACTTTAGCTTAGTATGATACACAGTCATTAGATGTGTACCCAATGATGGTCCCCATCAATCCTGGTCCGGAGTGGTAGTATCTGTTAGGGTCCCATCTATAGGTTACATAATAAAAAGAATGAGAATTAAATATGTGTTTAAAAAAATTGAACACGCAACAAGAATGAATAAAACAAAATGTCTTCGGCATAAAATATCATATGTGCTAGAAGGCGGTGTCTGGGGTCTATGTCCTGGGTATGACGTTAAACTTTATCTGATGGAGGCTCCTGTTCTGGAGGTCTGGGGAATTTGGAGCACCGCTTCATCATCATTCCCAGGTCCACTCTAATCCGGAGTGGTAGTACTGTTAAGGTTCTATGTATGGGTTAAATAGATTTTAAAAAAATAAGTATTAGAAATTTGTTTAAAACATTAGATACCCAACAAAAATGAATAAACCAAAGTGACTTCGGCATAAGTAAAAAAAGTAAGTAAAGTCGTCGGGGCGGCCTAAAGTCGGTATCAGCCAGTCAGCGAGGGAGTCTATCCCCTTTTCAACAGCGCTAGACCAAGCATATTGTTTTAGCATCTGAGGTGGAGCGCCACGCCTACCATCAGCTCCTTACTTTACCGCACAGATCCCTTGGCTACTCATACGCTGAGTTGGCGGGGACCGGTATCGAACTAGGAACCTTGTGGTTTGCTAGCCGAACGCTCTACCGACTGAGCTAACCCGGCCCCTAAAACAATAAGGGTTGACATGCCGTAAAATCCAACCAACCAACCGACCCAATGAGGATTTAAGCAATTGCACTTGTAATATACTTCTTGCTGTACCACAGACGTCCCAGAAGAATTAAAAGACTATAAACGAATTAAAAAATATACACATTTATGAAATATATCCTTGTTAGAAAGAAACTAGAAAAAAAACTTCTCTGATTTCATATTGGGATTTTGAATGTTCACCGAGTACTTTATAAGAGGGCGTCAAACTATCACCATCTGTACTCTTAAGTATTGCAGTACTCCGTTGACCCGGGCCCCTTTCAAAAGGACACTGACTGATAGCCGCAGGGGGATCAGTAATTCCCCGCCGTATGTAAATTTATGCGTTTCCTTGCGGTCCATGAAAAATATATTGTCAAATCGTTCAAAAAAAAAAAAAAAAAAAAAAAAAAAAAGGAATGAATTGGAAAATGCTGACTCTAGCAGAATTTTCTGATGATTCCCCAAGACAGCATACAATTTTTTGTCTTAAAAGTTGCTTCCAATCTTTTGACGCATAAATAATTATATATTTATATACTTAACTTAAAATGATTGGGGGTCCACATGGCGTAAAGAAAAGAAATAACAAAAGACTTAGAGATTTATCATTAGAGTCTATTCAGGGAGTCTTAGACTATAATGCTAAATCTCTAAGTCTTTGTTATTTCTTTATTTATATATTTGCTCTGTGACTCTAACATTAAGAGCACACATTGAGCTCTCAAACTGCGACAGGTTTTTTAAATAAAAGTCTTGTGTCGTAAGGAAGATTTCTTCTCTGGACTTTTTGGATTATATATATATATATATATATATATATATATATATATATATATATATAGAGTCTCGAGGAATCCCACGGTATGTGCGTGTCGACATAAAACTTTGATAAGTCATTCAGATTTGAAATCTTGCATATACTTTTATAATCCGTCTAACTAAGAAACACACAAATTTAATTATTGATTTTTGCTAATTAAGTGATAAAATTAATTAATTAAACGGAAATCAAAATATATATGGAACTCTTCATGATTCTTCAAAAGTACGTACAAAATGACTCACTGTAGTATAACCCATCCACCCTATAATACGTAGTAAGCGAGTTTAAACTCCAGTCGCACTATTACGATCCCTTTCCGACTAATAATTTTGGTAGAGGTATGAACCTCCTCCCCCCAGCTATGGATTAAATGGTACTGCTGTTCTTTTACAAATATGACCCCATTGTGTAATGGCTAACGTACTGGACTGCAAAGTCAAGATACACTATATATATATATATCCCGAAGAAGAGAAAAACATATACTGCACTCTGATACAATCCTTAAGGTGACATGTCTATCGCTGAGCCTACACCGCCCTGTTGGCTGCGGCTGTAGAATTCGCTGACTGCATCTCTGCAGAGGGGTAAAATCCCCTCAATTGGGCCAGCTGTTGGCTGTGGTGGCGACCTATGATACTTAAAGAGGAAATCCAGTCCATGACATGCAACATTCCACTTTGGCCCTAGCACCTATATGATTTCCCCAATTTTGTGGGAAGCGCGTGGTGTAATCGTTAAAGTCATGGGGAAATGGACTCGTCGCACCGAGTTCAAATCCTGGATGTGGTAATTGCATTTCACTTAGCTTTAATACCCTTGGAAAGGTATGAATCCTACTCTCCCTCCAGCTATGGATAAATAGTAGGGCAGACTGGGCTCTTTAACCTTGGTTAGGCAACCGGTCTAGGAGAAGGAAAACTCTGAATTCAAACCTGTTAAACTCCGCTTAAGAAATTGACCTTGTGTCACATCCTGCTTGTGCGGAGGGGTTGGTAAATATATATATATGATTTCCCCAACTCTATTGCCTTATGGCAGACACCTATCTTTAGATGTGCTAGAAGGGGATGTCTGAAGATCTTAAAGTACTGGGTATGACGTTAAGCAAGCATCTAATGGTGAAGTTTCAATTCTGGAGCTCTGGAGAGTGTGGAATACCCTTTCATCGCCATTACTCCCTATGAATCGGAGTGGTAGTACTTGTAAAGCCCTACATATGGCTTAAATGAAAAAAAGTGATTTAAAAAAATGTGTTTAGAAAATTGAGTTTGAAAAAAAAAATCTGAATACTATCAAGGATAAATAAAAAACAAAACGTCTTCGGCATAAATAACCGAACAATGGTTGACATGCCGTAAAATCCAACCAACCTGATTCAAGAGATGTGACGAGGAATGACATTTTATTTGAAATAGAGTGGACAGATACTACAGTCTGCTCCTGGACAGAAGTAAGTAAAACTCCAGCCAGAAACAACGGGGACTTTGTTGATAGATTTAATCACATAATAAATTACTGTAATCTTTAAAGTACATAATTTTTTAAGAATTTGTGGAATGTATGTTAGACTGTTGATTTCGTCACTCAAATCCAGCTGTTGCACTTGCCATTGTTAGAAAGGTATATATATATATATATATATATATATATATATATATATATCGTGTGTGTGTTTGTGTAGCTGTTTTTCTTTCATTCTTCCTCTCCTTTTGCACACACACACTCATATATATATATATATATATATATATATATATATATATATATATATATATATATATATAATATATTTAATTAAATTTGAAATGCCTCACCGTTGTTTCCAAAACTAAAACGGCAATAAATTGAATAAGAAATGAAAGTGAGAATGATCGGAACACATCTGAAAGCAACTAAATTTAATTTATAGCACTCTCCTGAAATGGAACATATAAAACCAAAGGACACGTGATAAAATTCAACTCTTAGTGTTTAATCTGCTGCCAAGTGACAAAATAAGTGTTTTGCTTAATGGCGGCATTTGACACCATTTCTGAGTTTGTATTCAAAAGATCATTAAGATAAGAAAAAAAAAAACAACAACAAAAAACAATGTTAATATATATATATTTAGTGATCCACAGATACCGTGTTTCAACGTATCAGTACCTTTAGTGTGGCTAGATTTAGCAGGCTACCCCAGCCGGGATTAAAACCCGACCGGTTTTTTCCTCAGAGTTCTTAACAACTGCCATTAGTAGTTAGGATAACTTACAAGCGGAGGGAGAATTTTAACTGATGAATACATTTATTATATATATACTAGCAAATATATGCACCCTCCGGGTGTAAGTATTTAAGTTTGATATAATAAAAATCATGTAAATTAGAAAGGCTAATGAAACTGACTAAGAATGCAGATAAAAAGATCTGCAACAGAGGGCATATAATCGAAAAATAGAACACCTTTGAAACTAACTATTCCATCATTTTCCATTACTCCCCTCTTTCATTGGTAAATTTCCTAATTAACTATTTAGTTAAAATAGGAAGTAAAGGATAAATTACAGTTATTTTTTCTTGTAAATAAATTTCTTTTAAGATTTATCCACGAGATTTTGTTTTATATTTCTTAAGATAAAACCAAACAATTAGAAATCAATAATACCAAGCACATATTTATTAAATAAAATTTTTAAATATCAATATGTAAATTAGCCTTCTCGTTCAAACTGTAAACCCGCTATTTTGTTGTGTATATATAAATACCAATTGCATGTTATTAGTACGTAGATATGGTCAACAGTATTAATAATGTAAAACAATTTTTATTAAAAACTTAAGGTTTAAAAGAATGAAATCATGGAGAATTTGACGTAAATAATTAAGGGAATTGTGACTTGAGTAGTAATGTAGTTTTTACAGAGAGAAAACACACAATCTCCATTATAATAAGATTTAATCGACTTAAAACGGTCAATGAGGTTTGAAATTCAAGAGTTTTGAATAAGAGTTTTCCTTCTATACCGGTTGCCTAACCAAGGTTAAAGAGCCCAACCTGCCCTACTATTTATCCATAGCTGGAGGAAGAGTAGGATTCATACCTTTCCCAAGGGTATTAGCGCTAAATGAAATGCAATTACCACGTCCAGGATTTGAACTCGGGGCGACGAGTCCATTTCCCATGACTTTAACCATTACACCACGCGCTTCCTGATGAATACATATTTATATCAGTAATCAACTCAGTACATGAGCAGCATAGAGGGAAAAAGGGATGGACTCCCACGCTGTCTGGACATTCCATCGATTTTATTTTTAAAATCTATCAATGGTCAATGCCCCTGAGCAGGCTTTCACAGGAAAACGTCATTTATGAGTTTGTCCTTACACAGGAGTGCCAGCGTGTTTTGTCATTTCACTCTGATGGTTTGTATGATAGGAGGATTCTTGTCAAGGATTTGAATTCAAGTTGGCTCTTCCATTTTCTAACGATGATAACCGTTACACGAAACGCCTCCTAGAGGTGAACCTGTAAGTAATCGCAGCAAATAGGTGAGTGGAGCCTCACCACCGGATGCAATATGGTGCCATAGCCAGGACACTTTTGTGTGGTAATGGGTGTATTACCCCTCTGCTAGAGATGCCTTCGCCGTATTCTTGGCCACGCCGGAAAGGGTGAGTGTGTGTGTTGTGTGTGTGTGTGTGTGTTGTTAAGTAATTGTGTTTGGTGTGTATGTGTATATGTGTATGTGTTTTGTGTGAGTGTGTGTGAGTGTATGTGTTTCTGTGTGATATGTCTATGGTATATTTGTATGTGTGTGTTATGTATATATGTGTATTGCGTGTGCGTGTGTGTGTATGAGTGTGTGTGTATGAGTTTGTCTGTGAGTGTATGTGCGTGCATGCATGCGTGTGTCTCTCTGTGTATGTGTATATATGTGCGCGCGCGCCCTCTCTCTCTCTCTCTCTCTCTCTCTCTCTTCTCTCTCTTATCTCTCTCTCTCTGTGTGTGTGTGTTGTGTGTGTGTGTGTGTGTGTGTGTCCTTATGTTTAAAGGAACTGTTCTTTTCGGGATATTACCGAAAAGCCAATGTAGCCTTTTCTCAAAACAAAAATAATAAGCCCTAGCAGAAACAGCTGCTTCTAAAAATTCCAAGCCTCATTAATGCTGCCATTTTATCAACGTAAACCCAGGGAGAGAGGGCAGGTTGGTACAGTTTAGAGTAATTAAAAATCGTCTTTAAAACTCCCGGGTAGATCATTGGCTTTTTCAGTAAGGAAATTAACGTTGAAATTACTGTAAGGACGAATAAACTTACTTTAATGAAAGGAATTTTCTTAATGTCAGCATTTTAAAGAAGTCTTTAATTTCCTTCATGTCTATTTCTCCAATTTTCTCTCCTTCATCCATACCCTCCCCACACACACACTCACTCAAAAACCTCACTTATTCGTAATTATTTTTTCTGGGTGTTTAAAAAAAATTACTTAATGTTTTTTTTTTTTTCACTCGCATAATTCCCGTAAAAAATGTCAGCATTTTAAAGAAGACTTTTTCTTCTTGTTCAGTTTCTCAAATTTTCTTTTCTTCATCTCACCCCTCCCCCATACACACACTTAAAAAAAAACCTTACTATTTGTATTTCCGTGTATGTGCATATTTGTATTAGTTATTTATTTCCGTGTATGTGCATATTGATTTCCTGTATGTGCGTATTTGTATTTCAGTGTATGTGCATATTTGTATTTCCGTGTATGTGCGTATTGTATGTATTGTTTATGCGATTGTTGTATTTCCGTGTATGTGCGTATTTGTATTTCCGTGTATGTGCATTTTATTTCTGTTGTATTATCAAATTTTTAACCTATACAAGAATTGGAACAGATAAACAATTTAAAAATTATATCTCTGGGAATATTAAAATCACTTTATGAAAGAAAATGGTACTAAATTAAAACCAATAATAGTATTGATAATAAGCCACACAGAACACAAATGTATAATGTGTGGTGACAGAAATGAGACAATAAACCATGTATTAAATTGAATTTTTTGTTCCTGTGTATTTTTTTCTTAGAAATTATATTTACTTCATTTTTTTTTTTTACCCGCATAATTTCCCGTAAAAATTGCAGGATTTTTGGTATATCGTGAATTCAAGGGCGAAAAAAATGGTACCCTCTCACCAACGCTACATTTTGTTGCTATGGATGACCAACAATGTAAAATACGTTACAGTTAACAATGTGTTAAGGTAGTTTCACTTAGGCAACACTGTAGTAATGTAATATAATCGATTGTAATGTACACGACTCACATCATTTTTTTGTTTAGTTACCAATTAAATAAAGTAGAAAATGTTCTAATTTTTAATTATTTGGTTTTAGTATTCACAGTTGAAACGTATATCTTTTTTTCGAGATCGACTTAAATTTTTTTTTATTACCAAGTCCAGGATTTATAGTTTGCTTAATGGTTTTGTGTGATTAAACGTCTTTCTTACATGTATATATCAATATTTTTTTTCCTTAATAAAGGGTATTTTATATCACTTTGCTTTCATTGGAAATCGGTTATTATTATTTAGCTATTTAATTTTACATTATTGGCATCCATAGCAAAAAAGAAAAATGTATCGCTGGTGCACTCCTATTAATTTTCCCTTCAATTCACGATATATCCAAAGGGGGTCCCCGGAGGGCACAACCCCCCGCTGATTTTTCCCCTTCGATTACAAGAAATGTAAATCATAGGTAAATAACAAGATGTGATGCCTATCCACAAATTTCAGCAAATTTCAATATCAAGACACCCCTAATAAAGGTTAATCCAGTTCCCACAGTGAAAATTAACTTGAGTATTGGAAGCTTAATTATCGTGGTTTTTTTCTATTATTAAACGTAAATCAATAAAAAAAAAAACTATGTCTCTTTATGGTAAAAATTTGGCTAATTTAGACATTTTATGTATGGCAAAACATCCTAGAATTATGGCAACAAAACCCCCTATGAATTTTCGCCATTAAATTCACCATATAGCGGATTTTTTTTGCGTATAGATCGGTATTTGATCTGTTTTCCTTAGCACAATCCGGATGAAATAGATTTCTTTAAAAAATAACTTCCAGTGAGCCCCCTCCTCCCTCCTGTACATTCTTATTCTCCTTCGTCATTATCATACTTCAGTTATCTCCTATCTTTCTTTTTCAATTTCTCTTTTCTTTCAACTTATTCTCTCTTTGCAAACTAGCATATCATATTATAATGATGATTATGTGTTTTTCTGTCTGTAACCGAAACTAATTACTACTCAAGTCAAAAATTTCCTTTAGTTATTTACATCACATTCTCCATGATTTTATTTTTATCTAAACCTCAACTATTAATAAAATTGTTTTACCTTATTAATACTGTTGACCATATCTACAATAATTTTAACATGCAATTGTGCTTATATATACAACAAATATTTTACGATGTGAACGGGAAGGCTAATTTGCATATTGGTATTAAATATTTGATTCTAATTAAATATGTGAATAGTATTATTGATTTCTAATTCTTTGGTTTATTCTCATGTATATGATCAAAAATCTTGGGGATGAATCTTAAAAGAATCCATTAACAAGAAGAAATAACTGTAATTTATTCTTTTACATCCTATTTTAACTAAATAGTTAAATTAGGAAATTTAGCGATGAAAGATAGGAGTGATGGAAGAGTAAGTTTCAGTTCTTCTATTTTTCATTAATTCCCCCTCTATTTCAAATCTTTTTATCTGCATTCTTATTTAGTTTCATTAGCCTTTTTTAATTCAATATAATATGTTATTACATTAAAACTTAAATACTTTCACCCGAAGGCTTCATATATTGCTAGTATTGTTAATAATTTCCTAAAGAGGGTATTTTGATCATTGTCCTATCGAATAACGAAATTATTCATATTTAAAAATGAATCGTATTTGATATGACCAAGTGCAACCCCCCCCCAAGAAATATCAACACAAATATGTAAACATGAACGTACAATTGACACGATTCCCTAACCTCTAGGCATAAAATAACCCGGCCGTTAAAACCAACCGATCAATCAATTAATATTATTCTAACCATAATCCCAAAGAATATATCTGACCATACATAGACTCCTAGGTAATTTCACTTTAGTTGGCTAAATTCCTAGCATAAAATTTTGCGGTGCGAATTATTTGAAATGAACTCAATTGTTATTAAGAACACATTTTATGATATTTTGCAGTTGTATTGTTTTCGAAAAGTTTCTAAGATGTGTGTATTTTCGCACGGAGACTTTCAAAATGGCTACCGCTTGTTTCAAAGTGAAAGTCAATTGGCTAAATTCCTAGCATAAAATTATCTGAAATGAACTTAATTGTTATTAAGAACACATTTTATGATATTTTTTGTTTAAAGCAGCAGTTGTATTGTTTTCCGAAAAAAGTTTCTAAGATTTGTTATTTTCGTACGGAGACTTTCAAAATAGCTTAACCGGCTTGTTTCAAAGTGAAAGTCAAGGAGGTTACTCTAATTGCCTTATTTGCTAGGGATGTAGCCAACTAAAGGTGAAAATTACCGACTCCTAATAGATACTACAACTCAGTCATTAGAGGCCTGTGAGTAATGGCAATGAGGGGTGACTCCAAGAGCTTCAGAACAGGATGCAGTTTAATGTGATAAATAGAACATCTACCAAAGAGCAAATAGCATAACGAATATATATAAATATACAAGCCTTCCGCACAAGCAGGATGTGACACGAGGTCAATTTATTTAGCGGATTTAAATCGGTTTAGAATTAGTTTTCATTCTTCTAGACTGGTTTCCGTACCAAGGTTAAAGAGCCCAGTCTACTTTACTATTTACCCATAGCTGGAGGGAGAACAAGTTGGATGCATACCTTTCACAAGGGTATTAGTACCTATGTGAAATCCAAACAGCTTCGTCTAGGATTTGAACTCGTGTCTCGTGTCGATTCCCATGATGATAGCAATTAAACCACAGACTCCTCAACATTACACGCACACACATACAAACACACACACAACACACGCGCACACACACTGCACACACACACAACACACACACACACACACACATACTATATTATACTATATATATATATATATATATATATAATCCAAAAGTCCAGAAAAGAAATCTTCCTTACGACACAATAGTTTTATTTAAAAAAACTGTCGCAGTTTGAGAGCTCAATGTGTGCTCTTAATATTAGAGTCACAGAGCAAATATAATAAAGAAATAACAAAAGACTTAGAGATTGAGCATAATATAATGCTCAACTCTAAGTCTTTGTTATTTCTTTACTTATATATATATAGTCTTCAGTGTGGCTAGACATTTGTAAGCTACCTTCAGCCGGGATTGAAATCGATCGGTTCAGTGTCAGTCCATCACCCTTAACCATCACCTACAGAATGCGAGGGGGATTTTTAACTGTTTTATGCACACATCGCGTTTGTATGTAAAGGCCGTCATAGAGTGCTCCATCCCTTATATAGGAAGAGCGTTGCGTTTACGCTTTTTAGTGGCGATCATCAGCGAAAAAATCCCCCCCAGAGTACTAAACCTAGCGGATGGGGAACATATACCCAAATCATCTCGTCACCTACTCCCCCCCTGAAAAACCCCCCCAGGTTATATAGAAGATCACTTGAATAATCCCTTCAATACTCAACATACATAAAATTCAACCTACTTAAGAATTAATAAAATTTTTCTTAGTTAAAATATCACCAAATCACACAGCAGTTCTCCTTAGTAAAAATGTTTCTAAATAATTTGCAACATGCAAAACCATCTTCCAATAAAAAAACATATATTAGAAAAATATTACATCAGTAATTTTTACTCCCTGAATCTGAAAATAAAATAATGTGTATGTATTTCTCTACACTACAGTATCTCCTACACTTTGAATTCGGACAATAAATCTACAGTATATCTTAAACATTAGTTTATTTTAACTCTGACATCCACCATCCTATCATGCTTAAAAAAACCCAGTACTTTTATTCTATTTTTTATAAATATAAACATATATTATATAGTATATATAATATATATATATATATATAATTATATATATATATATGTGTGTGTGTGTGTGTGTGTATATGTTTGGGCAGCATTCTTTCATTTATACGTGTGGAATTAATGTATAAATGTGAGTACTGCATTGAAAATTAATTTTATTTAAGAATGGTTTGTATTGTTTGATGTATAAAGCTTCTTGTATTAGAGTTTTTGTTTATTTTTTTTAAAAGCCATACGTAATTAAAAACAACCTTAATCCCCTAAAACGTAACCCAATTCGCAAAATGTTAATTCATAGACTGTAGTTAAACTGTCATTGGGTACCAGCAAAAATTTTCCGTTTTAATTTCCAACCTAAATCAGAAGTCAGTCCTACATTCTATGAATTAACCTTTTGCGAATTGGGTTACAGTTTTAGGAGATTAAGGTTGTTTTTAATTACGTATTGCTTTAAAAAATAAAACAACAACAAAAACCAAATTACTATACATTTAATTAACCATTGAAATTAATTATTGAATCTATTATTGAAACAGTTGTTTGTGTTAACATAGCAATGATATATTCAATTAAACTAGTTTAAAAAATTATTTTCAACATTAAATGTATAGTAATTTGTGTTTTTGTTTTATTTTTAAGCAATATACGTAATTAAAAACAACCTTAAATGCCCTAAAACCGTAACCAAATTCGCAAAATGTTAATTCATAGACTGCAGTTAAACTGTGATTTTGATTTTGATCTTTCCGTTTTAATTTTACCGACCTAAATCAGAAGTCAGTCTAGTTTATTTTAGTTTTAACAAAACAAACTTTTAAGCCCGAAGAAAACTACCCCCACGGTAGTCAATGTTTGCTCATTTAAAATTCCATAATATTTAAATATATAACTATTTTTTTACCCAACATGAAATATTTTTTAAAGTAAGTTTAATACTCTATGAATTAATAATTAAAGTAATTTTAAAAAATCTATTTTAAAGCATGATTTCAATTTCGTAAAATTTACGCTCAACTAAATTGAAATCATGCCGTAAAAAGATTCTTTTGTTTTGTTTCTCTTGTGGTCTGGAGAAAGGAGGGGCGAATCTACCTAGAGTTCTCCTAACTCTAGGTAGATTCGCTCCCCCCTTTCTCCAGACCAGGGTGATTGCCTGTAAAAAAATCAGCAGGCACCTCCTACTCTGTATAACTCGACTACTCACAATAACTCTCCCCCTCACCGTAACTCTATATAAGGGAGAGTGCAAGAGAGCCAGGTCTGATTTAGACAGGGAATGGTCGGTTGGTTGACTTACTGCTAATTACCCCTAATAAAAAACCAATTAAACTGATTTTTTTTCAAACACTTTGTAGTGCTAACACCAAGGAATATCTAAGTATAAATATTGTGTCCATAACAAAATAGAAAAAAATCCTTTAGCTGGAGAAGGTTGATAAACTCAGCTTTAGTATAATAATAGAAGATATATATATATATAAACAAAATGCCCCCAAAAAATGAATCAAAAACGTTTAAACGTTTCGGTTTATTTAAAACCTTCTTCAGGACATATGTGATAAAAAGAAGAGAAATGTTTTTTGTTGTTCAAGAGGTGATGGATGTTTTTGTCCTGAAGGTTTTATATAAACCGAAATATTCAAACGTCGACATAAACATAATAAATTCATCTGGAACATTTGTTTTGAAACACATCACGTAAGTTATAATAATAATACACATTTACGCTTGCACACACACACACATATTTTCCACGTTTGCCAAATATAGAAATACAAAAATAAAAAATGTTAACAATTAATATAATAAAAATGTAATAATTACTAATAAATTTTATACTCACATTTCACATACATTCATCCAGTAACTAAAAATATTGTAAAAAATATTGTACCAACAAATAAAAAAAAAAATCGGTAAAATTAAAATAAATTTAATATTTTAATAAAATAACAATAATTCCTAAACACATTTCACACACTCACACATATTTTTTTCACATGATGTAGAGTTTGTAAAATCTTATCACATACAAAATAAATTAATAAATAAAGTAAACTGATATATAAACAAAAATAATAACAAATAAATAAATAAAATAAAAATAATAATCTGCATTTACAAAATAATAATAAAAAATTAACAATACTTTAATAATTATAATGTAATAATTACTAATAACTTTTTACACACACACACACACACACACACATCACGTAAGTTATAATAATACACACTTACGCTTGCACAACACACACACACACACACACACACACACATATTTTCCCTTTACATAAATCTAGGAAACAACATAAAATTTAACAATTAATATAATAAAAATGTAATAATTACTAATAATTTTTTATACAAAACACACACATTCATTACGTAATCAAAATATTGTAAAAAATTGTACCAATAAAATAAAATTTTAATTAAAAATATGAAATAAACACTAAATATAATTTCACCCATTCACACTAATATATAATTTCAAACTTAGGTTAGATAATAAAGGGAGATCCGCTTCTTCAATTAAATAGAACATATAAAAATAATAACATCATTAAATATATATAATAATTATATACTATATAATATATACATATATAATCTATATATACATCCCTTTATTGTCAATATAATACAATCCATGCTTACACACACACACCCACTCACACACACCCACACACACACACACACACACAAATGAATCTATCGTCTGTTTCCCAGCTTTATTTCAATTTTTTCATTCCAATCATACAACCTCTAGCGTATCCGGACATACGATCCTTAACATACTCACAAAGAACGCTAATAGTAGTTTGCACTTTCAATACAATTTTTAAATTAGATGCTAAACGAACAAAATCAAACAATTCTTAATAATATTCTGTCATAAACATTTATTTTCATTTTCATCAAATAGCGAAAGCGCAACTGCAGTGAATGAGATACATATGAAACAGATTGAAACACTGCACGTAGGCGAATATACAACAATTACACTAATTATGAAACTGCTGTTTTCTTCAATTTATATCATATCACATCGCTTCCCGTCAGGATTCATTTCCACTAAATTGTGCCTTTCAACACACCACACACCACACACACACCAAACCGAACACACACACCAGTAATAATTATTAATAATTAAATATAACATATAATATAAGAGTACCATATATATCAAAAAATATTAATAGACCTACTATACTGACTTTGTGATAATTTGAATCAAACCATATCAGACCAAACCTTTAGGCACACCTATATGATCCAAATAAGAAAGATATTTTTCCATTGTTACACCGTCATATTTCCGGTTGTTGTTAGCTTAACATTATATATTAGCTTAAGTGCTTAGGGATTATAATAAAAGAAAACATAAATCTAAAAATCGATCTTAAAAACAACCGGACGAATTATTTACAGTGAATAATGAAAACAATGCTTGACTTCAATCGAGATTTCAAAAAGAGTTGAACCTAAATATCATATATCGTCCAGTCCATTTATAATCCATCTGCTCT
>CM042145.1:103672703-103680203 GCA_023376005.1 Doryteuthis pealeii
AAGGAAGAAGAAAAATGAGACTATTTCTATCTTCTAATTAGTCTCATTTTTCTTCTTCCTTACCAAGAAGAAAAGAGAGAGAGAGAGAGAGAGAGAGAGAGAGAGAGAGAGAGAGAGAGAGAGAGAGAAACGAAAGAAATAAAGAAAGAACAAATAAAAAAGTGAAAGAAGAAATGAAATGGAATGAAAGGAGAAACGAAAAAGAATGAAAGAAGAACTGAAAAGAAGTGAATGATGAAATAAAAAGGAAAGAAAGAAGAAATGAAAGGTAATGAAAAAAGAAATGAAATGGAATGAAAGAGGAAATGAAAAGAAGTGAAAAAAGAAATGAAAAGGAATGAAAGGAGAAACGAAAAAGAATGAAAGAAGAAATAAAAAGAAGTGAATGAAGAAATGAAAATGAAAGAAAGAAGAAATGAAAAGTAATGAGAAAAGAAATGAACAAACGTGAAAGAAGAAATGAAAAGTGAACCAAAAAAAAGAAAAGAAGTGAAAGAAGAAATGAAAAGGAATGAAAGAAGAAATGAACAGAAGTGAAAGAAGAAATGAAAAGGAATGAAAGAAAGCTGAAAAAATAGAATATTAATCACGTGACTGGTCAAGCTTCAACGAGATTTGGGCACGAAAAATTTCCTTGCGGGTGTTCTTCCAAGAAAAACAAACTAACAAAAAAAAAAAGAAAAAAAAAAAAAGAAAAAGGCAAGTCCCTGCCGCTTAATGAGGTGGGAGAGGACGTCGTGGAGGATAGTAATTATCGCAAGGGAAGACTGGCGTTGCTATTAGGGCATGCCGAGAAGTCAATGACGGGTGAAAGACCTTAAGAAAATCATAAAAAACACACGCACTACAGACGCTCGGATTTCTCTCGACTTCAATAGACATTTGGTGAAGACTTGTCAGCGCGGCAAATCTACCAGGCACATTGCTTTAAAATAGCCCAGGGCATCACATGATGTCTGCGGGTATTGACTATCAATTTTTAAAAATTGCCACCATATGGATATAATCAAATATTATCCAACAGACCTTTACATCAAAGCTTATTTCATACTAGCAGAGCTACCCGGCGTTGCCTGGGATTTTAAAAGTTAAAAATAAATCTCTTATCTATATTTATTGGAAGAGTCTACTTAGCCGGTCCTGGTCACAAAGGCAAACCTGCTTTTAGGCTTATTTAGCCGGTCCTCGTACAATAGACAAACCTACTTTTATGCTTATTTTACTGTCGCTGTAAATATTTTTATTATGAATGTTATTAAGTAATGTTAAAAATAACACAGATTAAACACAAAAGTTTATTTATATTCATTTATATTTATATTTTGTGAAGGATAAAGTTTTTTTTTAAAACCTTCTAAATGAAAAATATAGATACCGTTAATGACTTTGTGATCAAACATGGGAATCTTTACAAATTTTTTTTTTAAAAATAAAGAAAATCATAACGGTAAATTTGACTATCATGAATTTTTTCCAAAGTGGAAAAAAAGGTATTTCCCACTATCAATTGTTAAAATATAAAATTGTAACCCAAAACGCCAACATTAACCCTAACCCTAACCCTGATCCCAACCCTAACCCTAACCCTAACCCTGACAATGAATTCTTGTTGATATTTATGAAAATGTAACATATTTTTTCGTTCCAAACACGAAGCGTGTAAAAAGTTGTTTACATTACCTTTCATGAGGAAAGACGTTAAACAAGAAATGCCCGGATGCTAGATTTTAGAATCTGCTAAATAGCCTATTCGATATTATTTATAAATTAATAAAAAATATATTTCTATACATTTGTTTCATTATTTAAAAAAAAAAAATTCTTCATTTTAAGTTTATTTTCATTATTATTCTTGTGTTGTATTTTTTTTCCGTTTATTTGTTTTATCCTTTATTAATATTTTTTTAATCATTTCTTAAAATTGATATTTTTATATACCATTGATTTATTCCCTTATTATATTTATATTTAGCTTTTATAGAAAATGAGGGTAAACATTTTTTTTAACTCTCTCTCTCTCTCTCTCTCTCTCTCTCTCTCTCTCTCTCTCTCTCTCTCTCTCTGACAAAAAAGAGTCTGCATTTTATTGAACTTTAGTCTTTGCTGGTCTCCACCATTTTCCTTTATAAAAGGACGTGAGCTCGGTCGTTGTACAAACAAACATACAGACATACATGCAGTATCTTTCATAAAGACTCCGATTTCACTATATTATTGTGATTTTCGCAACAGTGATAACTGGTGGTTTTCACTGGAGTACAAGTGACAGCAAATCTCCACCTCTCTCTCTTCTCTTCTCTCTCTCTCTCTTCTTTTTTCTTCTCTCTCTCTCTTCTTTTTTCTTCTCTCTCTCTCTTTCTTTTTTCTTCTCTCTCTTTCTCCCCCCCCTCTCTCTCTCTCTCTCTCTCTCTCCTGCTCTGTTGCGGGGACATAGAATACGTGTATAACTTGCAGAGAAGTTTGACTCCGCCAAAAAGTGGTATCCTGGGATGACACTAGATTGCTCCTGAATATGAGGCTCCAGTTCTGGAGATCTCGAGAGTGTGGAGTAACCATTTATTGCTATTACTCTCAAGCTCACTCTGATGCTGAATGGTAGTACCTGTCAGGACCCTATCTAGAGGGCATATAGATGTATTTGTAAATTATTTATATTATACATGGTTTGGTTTGGTTTCTTTGTTTAATAACATATCAACCTTCGTGGGTTATTTAATGCCAAAGACATCCTTGTAGAAGAACAGTTGTGGGAATATTTAACCCATAAATATTTGACAATATATATATATATATATATATAATATATATATAGGTGTGTGTGTGTGTGTGTACATATATATATATATATATGTACATATATATATATATATATATATATATATAGGTGTGTGTGTGTACATATATATATATATATATATATATATATATATTATATATATATATATATATATATAGGTGTGTGTGTGTATATATATATATACGTCAAGTTATCACAGCAAATTACCTCTTGAGTATGAAGTATTAATATTATTAGATAAGAATACTTGATATTATATAATTGCGTACAAATTGTTTGTATTAGATAAGGATATTTTTATATCATGTAACTGTGTGCAAAAATATCTTGAAAAACATCTAGACAAAAAATATAAATATAAACGTATAATGAACGCAATTCCCTGACCATAAAATAACCCAAGATGGGTTGACATGCCGTTGGAATAAATAAATCAACCAATCTATTAATCGATCTTTTATGTGTGTATTTATTCAAATGTCTATCTACCCACTTATGGCCAAGTTAGGCTGAAGGCACAGATTCCCACTAAATCACTGAAGTTAATCAGCGATGAGCCAGTTCAATACTTAGTTGGGTGACCACTTAAGCAACAGCAGGTAGAGCAAGCAACCTGTATAAAAATGACTTTATTTGACATTAAATGAACCGAAATGGGTTGATATGTCGCAAAATAGCCAACCAACCAACTATCTATCGGGTTTGTAGTTTAGTCTATCACTTGCGAAGGTGATGAATAGAATCAAATATAAAATACACCCGCGAAATACGTCTAGAAAAATATAAAGTAAAAGAAAGTAAAGGAAACTTGAATAACAATTTTTATTTCACACTCACATTAAATGACCCGAGAAGGGTTGATATGCCGTAAAACAGACCAAACCAAACCAAACCAAACCAAACCTAATTATAATCTTCTCACATTAGAAAACTTTATTCTTTACTAACCGAATTCACTTGTCTCCTGACTATTTTCTGGGGGTCAAAAAAGTTTCTATCTGTCCTGAATACTTTGACGGTCATAAGACCCCCCTCTCCCCACCGTTGTTCCATTAAATTCCCCAAATAAAAAAGTTGATCCGGCCTGATGGGGCATCAGGAAAAAAGAAAGTTCACAGACACTTCGAAAAGAAAAAATTAATGTCTCCTATTTAAAATATTAAATGCAAAAAATATCCATACTGTAAACTATTTAAATTTGATATTTCAATTAACTTCACGAAAATCTTCACTCGTTTTTTTCCTTTCTTTTCATTATGATCAATTGAAACAGATTAGCGTTATCGCTTCCGCGAAATCACGCCTTCTCTCTATCTTTCGCCCAGTGCCAATGTATGAGACTTGAAAGAAATATAAAAGTCAGCACTTGTTTGTAAATCAAAAACACAAACGAGTTAATCTACTAATAATCTCATTAATCTACCACGAGGCTAATAAGGATTAAAAAGAAGAAGAAAAAAAAACATATCTTATTGACTGCTTCCTGTTCTAATCTGCCATTGTTAAGTCCGATGTTTATCTATTGTGATTATTTTATTTCTTCGCACCCAAAGGAAAGCGCGGGAAACGCCATTAAAAAGGGTCAGCGGTGATTCTTTTTTTTTCTTTCTCACACATTATGGCGGAAAAGCTAAAAACAAAACGTGCAATCCAATAAAGAAAAGACTCTGAACTTTTTGTAATCACTGTGGAACGTCCGTTCGACATTGCACTCAGATAAACAGAGATAATGAATATAAGAGGCTCATGCAGATTGTTTATTATATTAGTATCTCATTATCGACACTGATAATATATATATATATATATATATATATATATATATATATATATATATATTTGCAATCAAAGCATCCGTTATCTTTTTAACTACATAAATCTTTTTTCTTCTTCTTGACTAGTTTCATATTGTCCTAAGAAGATTTCTTTATAAACTGAAATGTTCGAACATCGACTCTACGACTAACAAATTTCCATCTATTGTAACATACCATGTTTGTTCTACATTTCTCCATATATATTTATATAAATACGTATATATATATAATATATATATATATATATATATATATATAATATATATATATATATATATATATATATATATATATATATAAAATAAAATGGAACTGAATCCGATACTATGCAATTTTTGTAAAAATGTAAAAAACACAAGTTTCATTGACGGGGGGTGTTTATTAGGCCAACACTACATCGTTTGGATTTGGTTAACAAACTTTTTTCGAGGCTTTCATCTGTTTTAAAAAAAAGAAATTATTAGTAAACAGAAGTCTGCTAGCCTTCTGTTGATAGATCTTCTATTAGTAGCCTGACGATGGTGAAATAACCTGAAACCTGGGTAGTTGCTTATGAAAAACGTTTATATTTTTTAAAAAATTCAACAAATAAATAAATAAAGCTCCTACAAATTTGTGGTTGAGCACTGTGATTTCTTTGTTTCATCCCCTCCAAAAATTTTAAATATATATATATATATATTAGATCAGATGAGTTGGGAATTATTCTATTTTGAATTTTCTTTATCCTACGTATATCGACAATGCATAAAGATGCACACCTATTGATGTATATGATTATTCCTCACAGTCTCCAGCAGAGTATGATAATTTTATACAGAGCAATATTTATAATTCCATATATATATTTACCAATCCCACAAGCAGGATGCGACACAAGGTCAATTTCTTAAGCAGAGTTTATCAGGTTTGAATTCAGAGTTGTCCTTCTCCTAGACCAGTTTCCTAACCATGGTTAAAGAGCCCAGTCTGCTCTACTATTTACCTATAGCTGGAGGGAGAATAGGATTCATACCTTTCCCAATGGTATTAGCGCTAAATGAAATGCAATTACCATGACCAGGATTTGAACTCGGGGTGACGAGTCCATTTCCCATGACTTTAACCATTACACCACGCGCTTTTATAATTCCATATAATTGAGAAAACTCAATAAACACTCATTTGGTTATTATAAATTCATTTCAGCTAGAACCTCTGTAAAAGAGACCTGATGAAACTGGTCTCTTTTAAAGGTGTACTAGCAGAAATAAATCTATAATAGCCAAATGACGATTTTGTGGAGATTTCTCACTATATATATATATATATATATATATATATATATCTTATTATAATGGAGATTGTGTGTTTTTCTGTCTGTAACCGAAACTATATTTCTAATCGAGTCACAATTAACATAGTTATTTACATCACATTCTCCATGATTTTATTTATATTTAAACCTCAATTATTAATAAAATTGCTTCACATTTTTATTAGTGTTGTCCATATCTACATACGAATAACATGCAATTGTATTTATATATACAAAAAATAGCGGTTTGCAGTGTGAATGGAAAGGCTAATTTGCATATTGATATTAAAAATGTGATTTTATTAAATGTGTGCTTAGTATTATTGATTTCTAACTGTTTGGTTTTATTTTAATGAATATAACCAAAAATCTCTTCAATAAATCTTAAATGAAATCAATTAACAAGAAAAAATAACTGTCATTTTATTCTTTATTTCCTAATTTAACTAAATAGTTAAATAAGTAAAATTCAGCAATGAAAGACGGGAGTGATGGAAGAGTAAGTTTCATTTCTATTTTTTTATTATACCCCCACTCTTTCAAATCTTTTTATCTGCATTCTTATTAGACTTTCTAATTTAATACGATATTTCATTACATTAAAACTTAAATACTTGCACCCGGAGGGTGCATATATTTGCTAGTATATATATATATATAGGAAATGAATTATTAGATGAGGCAAATTTTAAGTTATTTTTTCTTTTATTTATTCAGTAGATTGCTCTGTCCAATAATACACCTGGAACAAAACACGTCAACCACTCATTACGGATTACCTGTATCATTACAGATAAACGCCACGCTTGGTGACTGTTAGTTTTGCGATATATATATATATATATATATATATATATATATATACATATATATATATGGGGTGAGTATGTGTATGTGTGTGTATATATATGTGTATACATATATATACACATGTTTATATAGAGAGAGAGAAAGAGAGAGACACACACAGAATATATATATATGTGTGTGTGTGTGTAAGAGAGAGAGAGAGAGAGAGAGAGAGAGAGAGAGAGAGAGAGAGAGAGAGAGAGAGAGAGATGGCGCGCGCGTACGGGCGTTTGTGGGTCCGTGTGTATGTGTGTGTATGTGTGAGTCCACTGCGGCAGCAGTTTTTCCTTTTTTTTTTTATAAAGCTGGAGAAATGTATGATAAAAGCCTAAATGAATTATTTGTCATCTTCAATAACACACACACACACACACACACACACACACACACACACACACACACACACACACACACACACACACAGAGGTATTTTCTAAATCATAGGATGATTCATTTTTTGTAAATACCGAATCATTTTGAAAGGAACTGACACATTTAATTGGCACCCACACAAGTCCATGTCTCAATTCACAACAGATATTTAATTGTCAACATAGTCTCCTTCTCTTATATACCCTACCTATGAACATCAATGGGTATGTTCCAATCCTCATAAATACGAGAGTATTATGCTGACTAAGTAGCCTCATACTACTAGCAGTGGCGAGTATTGTATTTTATTATGTTATAATAGTTCCATCTCATTTCCAACCTCCGTTTGGTTATTTCTCATTTATTAA
>CM042145.1:103685203-103687703 GCA_023376005.1 Doryteuthis pealeii
CCCATTAACCCCGACCGGTAATTGAAGTAGCCGTAAAATTAAACAAATAACCTCTGATGCCAGTTAGAAAATAAACAAATTGATACAATTAAATAGATAGATGCTGATAAACTCAACTGCCTTGAGACTGACAATGATCCCAACAAGTCAGTTAGGTTGGTTGGTTGGTTGGTTGGATTTTATGGCATGCCAACCTTTGTTGGGTTATTTTTTGCCGAATACGTTTTTTTTACTCATTCTTGATGGCTACTCAATTAAACATATTTAAAAAAATCATTTTTCTATTTAACCCAGAGATGGAACCCTTAAAGGCACTACCACGCCAAGTCAGAGTGGACCTGGGAGTAATGGTGATGAGGGGGTACTCTACACTCCCCAGAGCTCCATTATCCTTAATGTTTTGGGTGTGACGTTAAACTCTATCTAATGGTGACCATTAGATAGAGTTTAACGTCACACCCAAAACATTAGGGATAATATTTTCTGGGTTGAAAACATTAAGACCCTCAGTCACCGCCTTCTAGCACATATATGATAAAAAGGATTGGGGCTTGTCATATGGGCAATAGGGTGGGTACAATCATATAGGCGCTAGAGATTGACGTGACAAGCCTCTCCGACCGACCGCTTAGCCTAAGTAAGGGCCAAAGCGGGGTGCTGCATGTCATGGACTGCTCATTCACCAGGATTCCGACCTTAAGCATCACGGGTCGCAACCCACGGCCAACAGGTGGCCCCCTCTGCAGAGGTGCAGCGCATGAGTAGTACAGCTTGGGTAATCTGATCTGTGCGGTAAAGCATCTTAGATCTAACCTCAGCAAAAGCAATCTCGCTGTTGAAAAAGGGATAGACTCCCTCGTTGTTCGGCTGATACTCACAGTAGGCCAATCCGTCGACTTTCCTTTTAGTTTAATTACCGTATTTTCCTGAAATTTTTTTCCCTGAAAAATAATAGGGCTTATTTTAATTTTCACTCCGAAATATAACACTAGGGCCTATTTTCGGTGGATGTTGAGTGTTTGCATCACATGATGTGATTAAGAAGAATGCTTATTTCTTTCATCTGTCTGCTGCTCTCAACTAGGGCTTATTTTCAGGGGATGTCGAGTGTTTGCATTTCATGATGTGATTAAGAAGAATGCTTATTTCTTTCATCTGTCTGCTGCTCTCAACTAGGGCTTATTTTCAGGGGATGTCGAGTGTTTGCATTTCATGATGTGATTAAGAAGAATGCTTATTTCTTTCATCTGTCTGCTGCTCTCAACTAGGGCTTATTTTCAGGGGATGTCGAGTGTTTGCATTTCATGATGTGATTAAGAAGAATGCTTATTTCTTTCATCTGTCTGCTGCTCTCAACTAGGGCTTATTTTCAGGGGATGTCGAGTGTTTGCATTTCATGATGTGAAGAAGAATGCTTATTTCTTTCATCTGTCTGCTGCTCTCAACTAGGGCTTATATTAAAGGGAGAGCTTATACTAAAATCATCCTGAAAAAATCATGCTAGGTCTTATTTTGCAGGTAAGTTTTATTTGTGGGGAAACTTGGTATATAAGTTAAGGTAGCTAGGACATGAATTCAATGGTGCTTGGTAACTGACAGTTTCTCGCTTATGAGATTTAAAAAAAAAGGATTTGGTTTGAAAATCGAATAGGCGAGAAACTATCATATACCAACTGTAATTGACTTCATGTCCATGATACCCTAACTTACATGCTCTATTGATGGTATTGAGCACTCTTTGCATATAAATATAGCACATGATATTATCAATATCAATATATATATATAAGTAAAGAGTGCTCGATATCATTGATAGAGCATGTATATCTAATTTAGGGTAACGAAGACATGAAGTCGACAGCTCGTATATGATTTAGGTCTTATTTTGCAGGTAGATCTTATTTTAGGGGAAACACGGTATATATATCCTGAATCCCAAGCCACATCGGATGGACGGGAAACGAAAGAGCTGACTCAGCGGCCAAATCGGCTTTAGATTTGATTCCCGAAAAATTCAAGATTCCATTTAGTCATTTGAAAACCAAAATTAATAGATTCCTCCAAACAAAATGGCAACAACGCTGGAATGACAACATCCACAACAAACATACTGGAGACCAGCCTTAAGGAAGTCCAGAAAGGCACAAGTCATTATATCCCCATTACGCATTGGTCACACTCCTTTATACTCGAACAAGAACAACAACCATAGTGTGAAACATGTCAAACACCTTGTACTGTCAAACACTGTGGCGAGAGAAACCACGAACGTAGTAGTTCGAAGCGTGCACGACTGTGTTTGGCATGCAGAATGAGATCAGAGGCGAGTGAGGAGATTGAACTCGCATTCTCCTGATCGTGAGTCGTGGCCTGACGCATGGGAATGACTAAACTATCCACAGTGGCCAGGATGTGAAGGATTGACGCGTGCTGATTAGTGTCGCACGTGCTGGTCAGAGTACGGAGCCCGGATGAACACTGTAATTGTGTATTTATTTGA
>CM042145.1:103690203-103710222 GCA_023376005.1 Doryteuthis pealeii
AATCAAAACAAATATACGACTCGTACAAGACAGAAGGTCAATTCGCCAACATCTACAATCAGTACCGCCGATATTAACCAAGAAATAATGTCCAGGTCGAATATATACTTACCAACCCCTCCGCACAAGCAGCGTGTGACACAAGGTCAATTTCTTAAGCGCACTTTAACAGGTTTGAATTCAGAGTTTTCCTTCTACTAGACTGGTTACCTTGCCAAGTATAAACTGCCCAGTTATGTAACCCTACTCCCACAAAAGGGGTGTCCTGACACGATACTAAACTGCAACTGATACTGAGGCTCCAGTTCTGCAGATCATGGGGTGGGAGTGGGGAGTAACCCTTCATTGCGTACTCCCAGGATTGGTAGTACCTGTTGGGGTAATATCTATAAGTCAAATAGACCTGTTTAAAAATGATTCGCATTTGGTTGGTTAGTTGGTTGGTGGTTTGGTTGGATTTTACAGTTATTTTATGCCGAAGACATTTTACTTGATTCATTCTTATTGGGTATTCAATTTTTTAAACATATTTTAAAAACTCATTTTGATTTATTCAACCCAGAGATGGGACCCTAACAGGTACTACTCCTCCGAGTCTGAGTTGACCTGGGAGTAATGGCGATTAAGTACTCTACACTCCCAGAGCCCCAGAATTAGAATCTCACCACTAGATGCAGTTTAACGTCATATCCGGGACACTAAAAAACCCAGCCACATCCTTCAAGCACGTATATGATAAAAAGCATTGGAGGTCTGTCATAAGGACAATAGGGTCGGGACAATCATATGGGTATTTATGTGTCCAGCCGAAGGGGGTCTCTCTGAACCCCCGTCCAGACTAAGTAAGGGTCAAAGTAGAGTGTTGCATGTCACGATTTCCTCAGCCACCAGAACTCCATCCTTAAGCATCATGGGTCGCCACACACGGCCAACAGGTGCCCTAATGGGAGTATTTTTGCCATCTGCAGAGGTATAGTCGGTGTATTCTACCCCACAAGGGTCTTTGACCAATATAGATTATAGATATTAGGAAGAATTTAAACTATTTAACAGTATACAAATCATTGTATTAATAATAGTCACTTGAGTTAAATAGGACTGTTTAAATATTATTTGTATTTGATAGGAATACTTAATATCATATAACAGTAAATTATTTGTATTAAGAACATATACTTGAAGCTATAATTGTTTACTAAGGATTACTGTTAATTATTTGAAATCATATAATTGTTAGATAGGAATAATTAGTGATCTAGGCTAGTAGACCATTCATAGTGAGTTCAACTCTAACTGGGTGTCACATCCTTCTGAACTTGTGACTTTTACATAACTGATAGGTTACATATCAGTTGTTTAAGATATGGGTAAATCTCATAATTTCTAGCTAGTCGTATCATTAGTTGACTTTTTTGAGAATTTATGTGATTTCTCTTATTGACAGTGCGTTATAGAAGCAGAAATTGCCGTAATTTATTCATTTTTTGTTTTCTTTTTTAATAAAGTTTTAACTCAAAGATCTTCTTAAAATTTATCGAGTGAGGGGAAACATGAAATGATTGTTTGATTTCTATGAAAAAAATTTTTTTAAAAGGATGTAAAGATTCTTGCATATTCAAATAACTAAAGAAAAAATGTTTGTAGAACCCTAAATTTACATGATTCAAAGTTGTTTTATTTAAAACTTTCAATTTTCTAAGCTAAAAAAATATTATGTTTTAAAAGTAAAATAAGATTTTCTTCGTGGTCGTATTTTTGTTTTTATCAAGATTTGTGGGCGTTTGTCCTGGCTGTATTTTTTTGTTTTCATAAATATCTGTGGGCGTGGCTAATAGACTGGACTCGAGCGAGTGGCAGTTGATCGTACCAAAAAAGTATTACCGTATCAGTTGTTTAAGATAGTGTACTTAATTTACTTTGTGGAAAAGTACGGGGAATTTGATTGGCATGATTTGACCTTGTGTTTAGTCTCTGCCCTCATTGGACAACCAACGTTAGAAGTTAGTATAGAGAAATCAGATTTTACTCGGATGATTATCAGATGACGAGACGAGACGGATCGCAATGGCGCTCTGTCCGTTCAAAGCCATTTCTCACGCGCGTTTGTATTAATCTGGTATTATAAAATAAGATATGAGCTCTATGTAAAACAACAACGTCTTGTGTTCGTTAATATAGAACTAAGCAACGGACACGGGACAAGAAACCCCCAAAATGAAGATCAAACAGATTTCCAGCCCAGGTCCATTGATAACAGATAAACAGATTCCATTACCCAGATTCATAGAGGAAGATAAGTATACAAGATAAGTATATAAGTGTACATCCACAGGTATACAAGATACGTCTCTATCTAAAAAGCACTATGTAACACAACTTGTTAACCATTACTATGGTAGGTACCCGAAGTCAAGCTTCGTTAATATCCATTAAAACCTTCCTGTAGAAGATGGCAGTATCAACGGATAGACAAACCCAGTTACGCAGATCTATAGAATAAGATATTATATAAAATAAGTATACAGGCATGCTCTACAATATACTATATACGTCCATATGTCAATATAAAATGACTTTGTAAAAATGTCAAACTAGGTTAAACTTAGTATTATTTGGATTATTCGGACTATTGTCCACATCTTCATTAATATTTATACAACGTTTCGGTCGATGTGCCCTCCGACCTTCTTCAGGTATTTCCAATTGGACACATAGCCTAGTAGATAAAGGAGTTAGGTAAAGACAGATATAACAGGTCGGGAGCAGCAGTAACATAAAATAATAATTAACACAGCTAAACAACTGTACCCCAGCTATGGTTAGCGGAATGAGATCAAGATAACCGCATTGACTGAATAAAGTGTTAGATTCAAAGTTCCGCGATGGCTCTCGGTTACGAAAAGAAGGTTCCCGAGTTCAAAAAGAAGGTTTCCCGAGTCAGAAAAATGTTGTACAGATAACAATGAAGATGATTTTGTTTGTTTTGTTTTACGGCATACCAACCTCAGTGGGTCATTTAATGCCAATAAAGTTTTGAAATAAATCAATTCTTAATGGATAATACAATTTTTAAAAAAATACATTTTTCTATTTAACCCATAGATGGGACCCTAACAAGTACTACCACTCCAGGTCAGAGTGGACCAGGGAGCAATGGTGATGAAGGGGTGCTCCACATTCCCCAAACCTCCAAAACTGGAACCTCACCATCAGATAGAGTTTAACGTCATTCCCAGGACATGTAGACCCGCAGCCACCGCCTTCTAGCACCCATATGATAAAAAGGGGTTGGGGCTTGCCATAAGGGCAATAGGGTTGGGAAAATCATATAGGTGCTAGGGCTTGACGTGATCAGCTGATTGATCGGAGGGGGCCTCTCCGACCGCCCGTCTAGCCCAAGATAAATGAAGATGAGGACAATAGTCCGAATAATCCAAATAATACTAATTATCAACCTCATCTAAAAAAAATCCGAGAATTAGGTTAAACTTACTAAATGATGACTTAGGAATTTCACGTGGTATAATAGTTAATTGACCATTGTGAGTGGGTTCGATTCTTGTTGAGAGAACAATTTCTCTGGCTTGTACCAAACTAAAACAGCCATTTTAATTGACGCATACGTGTGTGCTGTAGGCGGAGGCCATTGGTAATGGCTTTTATGTGTTCGAGTGCAAGTCGACATGTGTTTATATAAATATTTTTATACGTATGTACGTAGGCATTCGTTTTAAGGATTCTCTCTCTCTTTCTATCTCTCTTCTCTCTCTCTCTCTCTCTCTCTCTCTCTCTATCCCTCCTAACACACACACACACACACACACACACATATATATATATATATATATATATATATTGTCATTCACAGACACCGTGTTTCGACGTATCCCGTCTCCTCAGTGTGGTTAGACTTAACAGGCTACTTCCAACCGTGATAGAAACCCGATCAATTTTTCATCAGTCAGGGTTATTAACACTTAGCTATCAGTCATTTGCGGGCAATGGGCCTTGTCATTTAGTCTTAATTCGCGGCCGACTGTCGAATAACCCCAGAGAGCTCAACCATATATATGTATATATATATATATATATATATATATATATATATATATAATCATCCACAGACACTTTGTTTCGACGTTTACGTCTCATCAGTATGGCTAGACTTAACTACTTCCAGTCGGTAGCGAAACCAAACTGAATTTTCGTCAGTCCGGCTCCTTACCGTCTCGGCCGTCGGTAACAGTCAATAAGAGCCAAACAATTAACTGATACATACTTCCGTAGATGTATGTTTACAATCACTAGAGAACTAAATTCTGTAAACAACAGACAAGTAATGCTTTATGATAAGCGGTGATAGTTCAATTAAAGTCCCCTCTAGAGATCTCTAACAGGATTTTGAGAGCATTTAATAGTCATCCACAGACACAGTGTTTCGACGTTTACGTCTCATCAGTGTGGCTAGACTTAACACACATATATATATATATATATATATATATATATATATATATACGAGCTAAGGTAGCCACGACATGGCGTAAACACCTGGTTACTAATAGTTTCACGCAAACTTCAGACCAAAATTTTAATGTGAAGATCACATAGGCGGTAAACTGTCACTAGCCAGGTGTTGATTCCATGTCCACGATACCTTAACTAAAATATAAATGCTCTATCAATATTGAGCTCTGCCTGCTTAGAAATATAGTACCCATATTATCTACAATATATATATATATATATATATATATATATATATATAATATATATATGTGTGTGTGTGTGTGTGTGTTCTTTGTGTGTAGTTTTCTAGTTTTTGACATGTTTATTCATCTGAGTGCAAAATTTCTGTATTAGATAGAAATACTTACACACAAAAAAAATTACACACAAAAAAAATTACACACAAAAAAAATGTAGATATAAATATACAATGAACGTAATTCTCTAACCTCTCGGCATGAAATATCCCTAGGTGGGTTGACATGCCGTTAAACTCAAACAATCCTTGAAGTTAGCTTCATGTGACCGAGTACAAACTGTGGTGGCTGAGTTACGTGATTATTTATTCTAAATAACCCCCTTACCGAGCCTGAGAAATGCAAGGGGGTCACCACGTGGTACCCTGGCTATCTACAAAGTCAAGGGATAATTTGATTTCATTTTCTAGAATAAACTGTTATATCTACTTCTTTTTATGTAGTTTATTTTCTATTTTTACCATTTTTTCTGGAATTTTCTCCCCCCACCCTCTCCTTCTCTCCCCCCTCTCTTTCCCCCTCTCTCTCCCTCTCTCTCCCTCTCACTGTCTTTCTCTCTCCCTCTTCCCCTCTCTCTCTTCGTTTTTTCTCGCCGTTTCCGCTTTGTCCCCTTCTCGTCTGCCCGACCAGTTTCCGCATACATTCTTTCGGCACGAAACGTGCCTTGCCTCAAGTTCCTGAAACGACCAAAAGGGGGCGACACAATCGACACGCCGGATTGAATATACAAGGAAGAAAAGGGCGGGAGACCAGCACACGGCACCCAGAGACGATGACACGAGAAGGACACTGTACGCATGCGTGTGCTGTGGGTGGAGACCATTCGTAATGGCTTTTATGTGTTCGAGTGTAAGTCGACATGTGTTTGTATAAATATTTTTACACGTATGTGCGTAGGCATTCGTTTTGGAGATTAAAAAATATATACGTGTATATCGGTCTGTCTAGTTATTTGACAAACTTAGCTTAGTTATGACACTAGGCCAAAAGTATGGACCGCTCAGTGAGAATCGAACTCACTATCAATGGTCTGCTAATCATTACACCACGCGATGTGCCTATCTGTCTGTCTATCTCAATGTATGCGTGCGTGTGTTATGTTTATGTGCGTAGGCATTCGTTTTAAGGGTTAAAAAATATGTGTGTATGTGTCTCAGTGCATGCATGTGTGTGTTAGTTGTTTTGTGTGTATGTGTGTGTGTGTGTGTGTTTATGTATATTCGAAAGATCAAAGTGACTCCGAATAACATGCTTGGCGAAAATCAGTAAAAAGTGGTGGTCTAGTACATTCTAAGTAAGTAAAGTAAAGTCGTAGAGGTGACCTAAAGTCGGTATCAGCCAGACAACGAGGGAGTCTATCCCCTTTTCAGTAGCGCTAAACCAAGGAGATTGTTTTTAGCATCTGAGACGGAGCGCCACACCTACCATCAGCTCCTCACTTTACCACACAGATCACTGTGCTACTCATACGCTGAGTTGGCGAGGGCCGGTATCGAACCAGGAACCTTATGGTTCCCAGCCGGACACTCTACCGAATGAGCTAAACTGGCCCTTTAGTACATTCCATATTATCATAGTTAAATAAATGTCCTTTCTTCTTCTTCTTCTTCTTCTTCTTCTTCTTCTTCTTCTTCTTCTTCTTCTTCTTCTTCGTTTGTTGTTTTCTTATTATTATTCTTTTGTTGTGTTCTTCTTCTTCTTCTGTTGTTTTCCTTTTTCTTCTTCTTCTTCTTCTTCTTCTTCTTCTTCTTCTTCTTCTTCTTCTTCTTCTTCTTCTTCTTATTATTATATTATTATTATTATTATTTTATTATTATTCATTTGATTTTCTTTTCTTATTCTTATTCGTTTTCTTCTTTTGATTTTTCCTTCTTCCTTTTTTCTTTTGATAATCATCTTCCTCTTTTCTTCCTTAATTTCTCATTCTTCTTCTTTGATTTCTTATTTTTCTTTTTTTTTTTCCTTCGTCTCTGTCTTCTTTTGATTTCTTCTTCTCTTCTTCTTCTTCTTCTTCTTCTTCTTCTTCTTCTTCTTCTCTACAACCCGCTCAGGCTGCTGCTCCAACTTCCCCTTCTCTCCTTTCCTCGCTTCTTCTCCTTCTTTCTTTCTTTCTTTCTTATTCCATTTCCTCTTCTTGTTCTTTCTCTTTCTTCTTCCCCTTTCTTCTCCTCCTAATCCCCTGTCTTCTTTCTGGGTGGTCTTCAGAAAGGCACGACAATAATTTATTTAGTCAAATGTTCGATGCCAGTTCATATTATTGCCAGAACTTTACGGATGAAAAAATGACTTTTTCATAAAAAGCAAAAAAAAAAAAGCAAACAAAACAAACAAAAAAAAAACACAACAAATAAACAAAAAACATTAGAAAAAAAACTAATACAAGACAAAACAAATAAACCACCAGCAGCAGCACCACCACCACCAACAACAACGACAGAAAACAAGCTTTCTTTCATCCATTAGCGAGACCTGTAGATATAACACAGTATGATAATTTAATTATTACATCGTTTGATATGTTTATTTAAGAGCTATTGCGATTGTTCAATACGTAAAAAGTATAATAATCTTGATTTAACTCTCTCACACTTTCTTTCTTTCTTTCTTTCTTTCTTTTCATTTTTTCATTGTGTTCGATTGAAACAGTTTAACATTATCGCTTCCGCGCGCTCGCCCCCTCTTCCCGCTTTTTGTACTCCCTGGAATGATGCTCGCACCCTCAAGGGGTGCAAGCTCCCCTGGTCGAGAACCCCTGTTTTGAACCAACTTTGCGTGTCTTGGATATGATATTAAAGTGCATCAAATATTGAGGCTCCAGCTCTGGAGATCTGGGGAGTATAGAGTACCCTTTCATTGCCATTACTCCCAGGTCCACTCTGTGACGATACCTGTTAAAATCCCCTCTATGGATGAAGTAGATGCTTAAAGATTATTTGTTTTCGATAGGAAAAAAACATATAACCGCAAATCAGTTGTTTTATGAATAGTTACTTGTAGCTATAATCGTTTACTAAAGATTATCATTAGCTACTAGCAAGAATATGCACCCCCCGAGCGTAAGTATCAACGTTTTAATGTAATGAAATATATTAAATTAGAAAAGGCTAACGAAATTAAATAAGAACGCATATAAAAACATTACATTTATTTTAGTTATATTCTAATTGGTTTCCATATCAAATCAATCATTATTGATTTTAATAAGTTGGAGAATAAAACAATAATATTAGAGATCAATAGTACCAGCTATTATTTATTAAACCCGGTTTGGTTAAAACCATTATGCAAATTAACCACACCATATATTATGTAAACCTTTATTTCTTAGTGATATATCAGACACATTGTAGAATTTTCAACGCAATAATAACATGGGCTGTTTTGAAGCAAATCTAATTCAGATTTTCATAAAGACCTCGTTAATAAATAAAAAATTTTTCTATGCGCTAATGATTTTGACAAAAAATTAAATACTCATTGATAAACTTACGCAATTCCTGTGGGTATTGTGACGTAAGCAGTGACGTAGTTTCGGTTACAGATAGACAGACAGACACCGAGTCTCCCTTATATTAGGACTTGAAACCATATAATCATGTAAAAACAAATGATTATTAAATCGAAATAATTACTTGAAATCATGTAATTATTAGTATTAGATAGGAATACTTGACACCATACAACTGTAGTGTCCTAGGTATGACGTTAAACTGCATCTAATGATAAAGTTCCAGTTTTGGAGCTCTGAGGAATGTGGAGTACCCGTTCATAGCTATTACTCCCAGGTCCATTCTGACCCGGAGTGGTAGTACCTGTTAAGGTCCCATCTATTGCTTAAATAGATTTTTTTTTAAAATGACTTAAAATATTTTAACTCTTTACCTACCAAATTCCCCCCATGGCTAGACCAAAGTTTCTTGGTATTTTTTACCTGTATGAATGGATATTTCCAAGTTCACTATCTATTCATATGATAACTCATAACAGAAAAAACAAGATATGTTCACGTAGTTATTTTTCAGTTAAAATTCTTTAAACATTTTTGAGTTAGAAAATGAAATTGAATATCCGACTAAAATGTAAAAAACAAAACACCTTTGGCATAAAATAACCCCAAAAAGGAGCTGTAAATATACTTAAAATATTTATGAATATTTTTATGCAATATCTCTCATCTTAACCATTCTGTGATATTTTCTTTCTAAAACAGAAGCGATTGATATAAAACCTGGTTCTTTTCTTTGGATTGTTTATCGGGGTGAGCGCGTACGCAGACCCCACACTTAGAAATAACTTGTCCGAGTCGACCACATTTGGGACGATCGCAGAGGTCAGCCGATCCGTAGTGCAATGGAAAGGCCTCATTCTGGGAGAACAGCCTAGCTGATCACTGTTATCTCCTACAAAAGGTAAGTATAACGTATAGCCCATGAACTGTATATATATAGACAAATTGGTATCTACTTTTCACATATGATTAACCACGGGTTTAATGTGAGTAAAAGAACATTCTCTGAACAGACAAATTACATATTAACATAGAATTCAGAAAAGTAAAAACTATTCAAAAACCTTTCATTTATGTGTGATTTGTAAAATATGTAAATTAATTAGTGAAATTATAGTAAGTTTTTTAATCGACTGTATTTAACAATGTCAAGGTCACCATCAGGAAGTGATACACGATGATGTTTTCAAGGGAGGGTTGCTTACCTGGCCCAGCCGGGGGTCTAGGGAGCTTCGGTCGCTGGATCGGTAAAGTAATTAGCGTCGATCCCAGGGGGTTATCCCACCAGGCAATACCTGTCCACTTGATTTAAAGGGGCAGGGTTGGTTTATTGCCCAGCACCCGAGGCGCCCCCCCCCCCGAGGGCAATACCGACGGTATCGACACAATTTTTGTGCTTACCACCTATGAGCTTCGGCTTAAGGGTGGGCCCACGTTAAAACGAGACCTTGTGTCCAGCGCTCATAAGTGGGATGAGAGGCAAATATCCTTACCTTTTGTAAGGGATCATAGTGATCAGCTAGGCTGTTCTCCCAGAGTGAGACCTTTCCATTGCACTACGGATCAGCTGACCTCTGCGATCGTCCTAAATGTGGACGACTCGGACAAGTTATTTCTAAGTGTGGGGTCTGCGTACGTGCTCACCCCGATAAATAATCCAAAAATAGAACCTTCTTGTAGACAAGGCTAAAAAGTCAATTAATTGATTGATTTAATGGTATGTTTACCCGTCTAGGGTTATTTTATGCTGAGAGATGAGTGAATCACGTTCATTGTACATTTATATTTACATTTTTTGTATAATGGTTTCTCAAGAGTTTTTTTTTTTTTAGTAAATCCATACTGTAGCGATTATCTGCCCCTGCACTACCATAAAATTATGCTTGCGCATTATCTGAAATAAACTTAATTGTTATTAAGAACACATTTTATGATATTTTTGTGTTAAAGCATGCAGTTGTATTGATTCGAACAAGTTGATATTATTTTGTTTATATCGTACGATAATTCAAAATGAGCTTTGGTTTAGTAAATTCCTACCATAAAATTATGCTATCTGAAATGAACTTAATTGTTATTAAGAACACATTTTGAATTATCGTACGATATAAACAAAATAAATATAAACTTGTTCGAATCAATACAACAGCATGCTTTAACACAAAAAATATCATGAAATGTGTTCTTAATAACAATTAAGTTCATTTCAGATAATGCACAAGAATAATTTTATGCAAGGAATTTACTGAACTAAAGTTCATGATTACCTTTTTTTTGTTGCTCCAATCGAATACGAATAGTTTTTAAACATTTTTTTCAAATTATTCATATCTAAAAAAATAATCATATTTGAAAAGACCAAGTGCAAAAAACCTCTTAAGAAATATCTACACAAACAAATATTTTTTAATGATAAAAAATGCTTTATAATTTTCAAAAAATAAATTTTTTTTTTTTTAACATAAGATGCGCAGTTGTAAAAATTATTTGAAAATTCCGGTACTGACGAGAGCGTTCTGTGCCTCGTGATTAATGATATATTTATTTCGTCTTTCCGTTTACAATGTTGCTTTGATAAAAGACCTCATATGGTCGAAACAGATTTCTGTCAGCTAAACTTTAAACATCTTGTTGTTTTTCTACAAATTGTCTACATAAACAAATATGTAAACATGAATGTGTACAATGAATGCGATTTCCTAGTCTCTGGTATAAAATAACCTAGTTGGTTTGACATGCTGTTAAAATCAACCAATCAATCAATCTACTAACTAAATCATTTGCACAGTTCCCAGTTAATTACCGTCGCCAGTTCAATTATGCCTCTTCTTACATTCTTATTAACCAGAGTTTTGCATTTAGTGTTTTTTTTCTCGCATCCCACCATGCAGGTCAGAAACAAAAGTCTATTTTTGTGGGGGCCACCCACGAACCGAAGCACATGGGATGGCAGGCACAAAAAAATGCAAAGATCCCCACGGCATTCCCCCATAAGAGGCGCCTCGAGCACTGGCCAATAAACCCAACCCTGCCCCTTTAAATCAAGGGGACAGGTATTGCCTGGAGGGATGGCTCCCTGGAATCACGCCGTCAATTTAGTTCATCTCCGATTCAGTGGACCAAGCCACCAGACACAGGCCCCGAAGGGCAGGGAGAGTGCTGTATTTAGTTATTATAAGATTTGCCTACTCTTGTCTTCACTCGTCATAGACAGCATTTATTTAGTTTTGCTTTTTTCAACAGATTGCTTGACAAAATTTCTGGAGGGTGAGTCCCCGTGGTGTAGTGGTTAACATACCGGACTGCGATATGATTCTAATCTAATTTAGATTCCTGTAGAGCTTTTGCATTCGCTTTCGAATTAATAAAACATTAGAAAGGTATGAGCCCCTTTATCTCCCCAGCCATGGGTTAAATAGTACCACTACTCTTCTTCTACAAGGATTGTTTTGGTATTAAATTACCCACAAAAGTTGATATGCCATTAAACAAAGACACCAGTCACGTCTATGCGTTCACTTTCAAACTAATAAAACACTAGATAGGTATGAGCCCCTTTATCTCCTCAGCCATGGGCTAAGTAGTAGTACTACTACTACTCTTCTACAAGTATTGTTTTGGCATTAAATTACACACAATAGTTGGTATGCCATTAAACAAAGACATTAGTCACGTTTATGCGTTCACTTTCGAACGAATAAAACACTAGATAGGTATGAACCCCTTTATCTCCCCTGCCATGGGCTAATTAGTATTACTACTACTCTTCTACAAGGATTGTTTTGGCATTAGATTATCTACAAAAGTTGATATGCCATTAAACAAAGACACCTGTCACGTTTATGCGTTCACTTTCGAACGAATAAAACACTAGATAGGTATGAGCCCCTTTATCTCCCCAGCCATGGGTTAAGTAGAACCACTACTCTTCTTCTACAAGGATTGTTTTTGCATTAAATAACCCACAAAAGTCGATATGCCATAAAATAAAGACAATAAACTCTCCATCTATGGGTCAAATAGATCTGCTTAAGAATTAATCATATTTGATAGGACCTCAAGGAAGAAAAAAAATCTCAAGAAACAACGTCACAAAATATGTAATTATTCTTATTTAATAGTTGGACTCTCCGTGGCGTAGTGTTTCATGTTCTGTACTATGATATCGTTGTAAGTTCGAACACCAATCAAGCTATACCCTTAGTAAAGGTATGAACTCCCTTATTCCCCAGCAACGGGTTAACTAGTACCACTACTGTTCTTCTCCAAGGATTGTTTTGGCATTAAATAACCCACAGAGGTTGATGTGGTGTTAAACAAAGAAACCAGAAACCAAACAAAATGCTCATTTGACATGGGATAAGTCAATTGATGTTAATCATTCTCATCTTTTTTCCACATCCTTCAAATCTTACAATTCAACGCTTATCTTTAAAAAATGAATAAAATGAATATTAATATATATATATATATTAATATATTATATTAATATATTATATGAATATTAATATATATATATTGATATATTATATTAACTAGCAAATATATGCACCCTCCGGGTGCAAGTTATTTAAGGTTTTAATGTAATAAAATATTGTATTAAATTAGAAAGGCTAATGAAACTAAAATAAGATATACAGATAAAAACGATTTGAAACAGAGGGGAGTATAATAAAAGATTTGAAACAGGAGAGAGTATAATATAAAAAATGGAACAACTGAAACTTTACTCTTCCATCACTCTCGTCTTTCATTGTTATTTTTTCTAATTTAAGTATTTAGTTAAAAGAGGAAGTAAAGAATAAAATGACAGTTATTTTATCTTGTTAATGGATTTAATTTTAAGATTCATTGAAGAGATTTTTGCTTATGCTTCATTAAAATAAAAGAAACAGTTAGAAATCAATAATTACTAAGCACATACTTATTAAATTCGATTTTTAATATTAATATGCAAATTAGCCTTCTCGTTCAGTACTGTAAACCGCTAATTTTTGTTTGTATATATAATTATAATTGCATGTTGTCAGTATGTAGACATAGTTAACAGTATTAATAATGTAAGACAATTTTTATTAAATATTGAGGTTTAGATAAAAAAATAAAATCATGGAGAATGTGATGTCAATAACTAAGAGAATTGTGACTTGAGTAGGAATATAGTTTTCAGTTACAGACAGAAAAACACACAATCTCCATTATAATAAAGATATATATTAAATATATTAATTAATATATTATATGAATTTTATATATATATTGAATATATTATATTATATTTATATGAATATTAATATATATATATTAATATATTACATTTTTAATTATTTAATATATTATATTATATGAAATTTAATATTATTGATTGATATATTATAATTAATATATTATATGAATATTAATATATATATATTAATATATTACATTTATTAATAATTCATATATTCAATAATGAATAAATGAAAATTAAATGAAATTCCTTTAAAAACAATTTCCAGGAAATCTGTAAGATGAGATTATTCCGTTTCACTCTGCTTCCTTCCTCCCCCCTTCCCTCCCTTTACTTTCCTTCTTTCATAATATGCGCACATTTTGCTAAACGAGAGAATGTTTTTTTAATATAGATTATAGCAATGGAATGGCCTTGCAGGTAGGCCAATTGGATGAGGTGATCTAGTACATGCACTAAATCCAGATGGCCATTAGATGACTCCAGAATGGAGAGAGCACATTAATTCGGCTTTATATTGGCGTAAAATACGGCACTGTCCTATTAGCCAAATTAATCATCTCACACTTGTGCCTTTTTTGTCGATTATGCAAAGGGTCATATTCGAATCTGCATTGCCATTGGGTATCAAAAAAGCAATATATATATATATATATATATTATGGGGGGGTGTATGTGTGTGTGTGGTGTGTGAGAGAGAGAGAGAGAGAGAGAGAGGAGAGAGAGAGAGAGAGTAGAGAGAGAGAGAGAGAGTGGCGTGTGTGTGTGTGTGTGTGGGTGTGTGTGTTAGGAATGAAGAATGGAAAGAATGCCGACGATATGTGTAAAAGTAATAAATAAATATGAATAAATAAGATTCCTGAAGATCATACAGCGTGCTTATTTTATTAAAAAATGTAATAGTTTAAGACGGCTACCACACACACACACACACACACACACACACACACACACACACACTACATCTTTATATATTAACGCTTACTTATATTAATTTATATATATAGTAAAGGTTAATAGTTTAAGACTGCATATCATATATAGTATATATATTATATATATATATATATATATATATACTAATCTCGCACGAGCAAGGATGTGGACAATCAAGGTAATTTGTTAATAGTTTCGTATAAAAAAATGCATTCGTATGCAATAAGTACTATGCTACCCCGCATTAAAAAAAAAAACTTTAGCGAAGTAGCAGATAATATATTTAAATATAAACGCACAATAAGATGCCGAGTTCTTAACCTCTCTGGCAATAAAATATACACTGAACGGATTAACGGATGCCGGTAAAATATGCGAGTGTGTGTGTGTGTGTGTGTGTGTGTGTGTGTGCGCGCGCGCACTGCGCCATATGTGTTAAGTAAGAAGAAGGTGCATATGTGTGTGAGAGAGAGAGTGGTGTGTGTGTGTGTTGAGAGAGAGAGGAGAGAGAGAGAGAGAGAAAGAGCGAGAGAGGTGAGAGAGTAGAGATGTTAGTAAGGAAAGAAGGTGCTATGTGTGTGGGTACTGTCGCGGTCATGCCGGTGAGGAAGTGATGTGTATGTGTGGTGTGTGTGTGTGTGTTGCGTGAGTAAGATTAGTGCATATGTGTGGTGTGAGAGATAGATAGATAACAGATATAGAGTAGTAGAAGAGAGAGAAAGAGAGAGTTCTGTTGTGTTTGTGTGGTGGTTGGTGTGTGGGTTGTGTGTGTGTATGTGAGAGAGAAAGGAGAGGAGAGAGAGAAAGAAAGAAGGAGTTTGTGTGTGTGTGTGTGTGTGTGAAGAGAAAGATGAGCAGATGTGTGTGTGATTAAGAATGGAGGTACATGTAAAGAGGGAGAGAGAGAGGGAAGAGAGAGAGAGAGAGAGAGAGAGAGAGAGGAAGAGAGAGAGAGAGGAGAGAAGTAGAAAGACGGGGGTCTTTTTTCTTTTTTTTCTACGAGGGCGTCAGAGTGATAAGTAGAGAGCAATTTTATTTTTTGTTCTCGATGATTCGAAAAGTAAAGTAATGTTTCTAATGTACGAGGTGTGAGTTGTTAAGTGAAACAATATGTCGGCTAATATTCGACTGTTTTCGCTGCCAAAACGCGCATGTCTGTAAACGAGTGGGGTGGGGTGGCAACGGGGGCGGGGGGTCAGAATATGTGCGTGGATGTCAGGAAACATTCGAAAAGCTTTTGCCGGTGTTAGGGCCTGTTCAAAAGTTTCTTCATTTTGAAACAATGGCAAGGTTTGTTTGGGGTGTGAGTGTGTTGGGGGTGGTTGATTGTGGGTTCGAAAGAGACTATTTCTCAAGTGAATGTACCGTCGGTCATCACCTATTTTTTTCTGTTTCTTCTTCTTTCTTTTGTCTTTTACTTCCTTTCTAAGCTAAATTCACCTTGTGTCATTATATATATATATATACTTATATATATATATATATATTATTCAGTATGTGCACTTAATATAATATGATATATATATATTAACTTTTCGTCTTAGTTGTCAGAGTACGCGGCCGTTCCAACTTACAGGGTAGGAATCGCACTTCGACTCCCACGCTGCGTTGTTATCAATAACCGCATCTCCTTTGCCTTCGTTTGGTTTGGCTGTTGGTTGGTTGGTTGGATTTTTACGACAATGTCAATCCTTGTTGGTTATTTTATGCCGAAGACGGTTTGTTTGATTCCATTTTTGATGTGTATTTCCATTTCTTTTAAACTGAAACTTTTTTTAAAACTATTTTTCGCAATTTAACCCTAGATGGGAACCCTAACAGGTACTACCACTTACACCGGGGTTAGAGGAACATGCCGAGTAATGGTGATGTGAAGGGGTACTCGCATCATTTGCCGCGTGGTGTAGTGGGGCTACTGTGGATGATGTGGTTGGTACGTTGTGGGAGGAGTGCGTTGCGGTGGGGCTGGCTGGGATCTTGTGTGCGGCCCAAACTTTGTAAGTGGACTTTGCCGAACCCTTGTGCTGACTGTGACAAAATAAACATCTAGCCCCGGGGGGGGTTTGTCAAGATTCAAGACTTGAATTTTTCCCCTACTTTCGTTCAACAATGGTGTTTATGCCATTTTCTCTACAACAAGCCCGCTAAAATTCTTATGATAAGGAACAGTTTTAATTACAAAGTTTGACATGATGGGGACGGATATATAGAGGAGAAAACTTCCTAAACGAATATTCATTAAGTAGCGCACTAATGGTCTTTTTAGTGACCTGTTAATCCTAAATTAGACATTTGAGTAATTTCTAAAATAAGAATAGATATAAAAAAGAAAAAGAATCAGATTATGACAGCTTAAAGTGAAACGGTGCTCACTGGTATAAAATTACTTTATGAGCTTGTCATAGATTTCCCGCACCTGGAAGATTCTGAATTCATTTAGTCAGTTTGCGCGTTTATTCCGATTGCAATTATTACCATAGCCCAGATTCATGAATTTGGAAGTTTACAAAATAAATTTCTTCATGATATAATTTCACTTTTGATGAAAATCCTAATTGATAAATTTTAATAACCATTGAAAAATTGAGTTGTGTGAGCGTCTACTGCCAAATTCGATAGTTGAGTATAATATGAAATAAAAAAAACCAACTCAGAAAGGATGCGGGCCTCGAAAATGACAGGGATAACCACAAACTAACGCCTGATTGTCTATGAGGGCCGAGGATAAGAAGAACGAAAAAAAACTAAAGAAGTAGAGTTAAAGAATGAATCAGTGAAGTAGATTGAAAATTATTTATATATTAAAGGAAAATGATGAGTGTAAAGCAGAGAAAAATGACTGATTACAGAATAGTACTTTTGTTCGAGCTAGGCGCAGGATTCGAAGTCTTGATGACTTGTTCTGATCGAGAAGCCGGTAATCTATTGCATCCACCATACGAACAGACTATTAGCGAGAAAGGTCGTTAATGAGATACGTAAATAGTTTGACAATAGAAAATGCAGAAATATGGATTAGAGAATATCACGACTCGAAGAGCAGTTTCTCGAATGTTAACTTTTAATGTGTGCAGGCAAAAAAGTACTGGAGAAAAAATAGAAAACACAAATAAAAAAACCCACAACGTATTACGAAACAGAGAACTATGCGAGTCTTTGGCTGGCAGGGATATGTCTGTAACGTTCTGGGTATCTGTCTGATTGTCGCGTAGTCAGATATCCGCGGTTATCCATTGTGCGGTTCCACGATCAGCCCCCAGTATAGTGCCTACTCCTATTCCAGCTTTAACGTGCCATTACGAGTACTGGTGTGTAACAGTACAGCAAGGTACTCGGTAACGGCAACGTTGGAGGGTCTGTTGTTGTGCATTAATTTAGCGCAACACGACATTTAGCTGAGTTCAAAATTGACTGTGGTCAATGTTACGGGGTGTAGAAGTGTGTTGCCCGCTAGGTGCGTATCAATAGTTATGTTAAGCAGCAGTGAGCCTGTTCAGTACATAGAAATAGGGTGACCACTTAAACACAGCAGCTACCTCATAAGAATCTGTGGGCGTGTTGTGTCATATCTGTTAAGCAAAGCTTTATTATAATTTCATTACAAGATAGTAGTACTGTTTTTAAGCAGCTATGAGCCCGTTTTCAATACTTAGGTGAGTGATCCAAATAAGCAGCAGCAGCTACTGTAGCAATGTGGTCTTAGATGGCTGAACACTGTAAAGCGACAACAGGTTATTGTATAGTTAAAACAACAAACAGTAATATGTAATTTTTTAAGTCGTGATGAGCGGATGGTCTTGCTTTGTTGGTTGTATTTTAGCAATATGTTCAACCCTTGTTGGGGTTATTTATACCGAATTTTTTTTGTTTTTAATCATTCTGTTGTGTATTCAAGTTATTTTTTTTAAAACTCAATCTTTTTTTGTAAAAAACATATTTTTGAATATTCATTGTTTAAATTGTATCTTTTTAACGCCTTAAATCTGTCAAAATCAAGACTGTCGAAAATCAAGAAGACACATCTTTTGGAAAATGTAAAATCAACAATACAATTTGACCCTCCCGTTTGGTCACAACTCTGGGCATGAAAAGTAACCCTGGATGGGTTAGCACGTGTCGTTAAAATCCCTATCAATCAATCAATATCACAGTCGGTAGACGCATGTCGGCTAGAACCCACAAGGTTCGATAAGAACCGCCCTCAACCAACTCCTTCGTATGAGGGCACAGGGATCTGTGCGGTAAAGGTAAGGATTTGGTGTAGGTGTAGCACGTTCCCACCTAGCCTGATAGTGCGCAACAACACTCTCTTGGGCTAGCGCTATTTGAAAGGGAATAGATCCCTCGCTGGATTGGCTTATATTCGGACTTTATGCCACCCGAATGACTTTACTTTATAGGTTAGTCTGACTTTTAAAGCACCAGCAACTTGTGGTTGTTTACCATAATACAACAGGTGTACGGTCAAAGTCACGCCTGAAAGGCTCAGTTCCTCGCGTCTATCTAAGTCAAAACTTGATAGATTAAGCAACCCGCGCCACGGCATTGCCTTTGTATTGACACCTCAGACTATCAGGAAGTTGGACTCCTGGACCGGCTACTTTTTAATAGCTAATGGATTAATTGCTAGGCTTTGAGTGGGCAGCTCCCTTAACCAAGGCAAAAATGATTTATCTCGGACCCTGAATGACCGGGTTGGTTTTAACGGGTGACGGTAAGTAATTAAGAAGCACTCAACTAAAAAAGGGGGTGTCATGTTCATAGGATAATATGGAAAAAAGATTTATAAGGATTTAAGATGTGGGCCCATGAAGCGACGATTCAGGGATTTGCTGCTGTCGTAAGCGATAGATCTAAGATCATTATCACATAGGCCACGTTGGCGAGGTCACGTTTGGATCTCGATCCAGCGTCTAACTGTTTTTAGTCATAGTATGGAATGGCGTGGGTGTCAAATAGTTAAAGTCTGAGTGGGAGATGTGACCGTTACGCTTCCGAGTTTCATAGATGCTCTGGATGTGTGGTGATTGCATTTCACTGTAGCGTTACACGCGACTTGGAGTAATGGTATGAATCGGTTCTTATTCGAATCCTCCAGCTATGGATTAAGTAGTAGGGCAGACTAGTGGATCTGTTGTGCGAGGATGCCGCCGAGTGTCTTAGGAGAAGGAAAACGTTGTCTGGGAATTCAAACCTGTTGACGTCTTAGCGTTCTGTAGAGAAATGTGAACTTGTGGTTCAGGCATCTTCTTTGGTGCTCGTTGTTCCGTGGCGGTCAGGGGTTGGTCGAATAATCATACGTTGATGTTGGCTGATGATTAGGGCGGTGGACTGTGGTTAACTATTTGTCGGCTGGGTGATGTATGTTAAACTGTGCATCTCAGTGGTAGAAGTTCCTGCAGTTCTGGACGTCTAGGAGTATATGAGTAACCATTAAATTAATTGAAAGTAAGTTGAAATCTTTTTTATTTGCGTGTCTTACTTAATTTCGTTTAAAATTCTTTTCTGGACTTGGCTTATCTGGATTAGGTATGTTCATTACTTAAAAGTCGGCTATGCTTCCGGCGCGGGAGGGTGTT
>CM042145.1:103710322-103725322 GCA_023376005.1 Doryteuthis pealeii
AAGAAGATCAATAAGCTACATATCTTAAACTTAGTTTATTTAACTCGAATCCCACCCATCCTATCATGCTTCAAAAAACCAGTACTTTTATTCTTTTATAATATATATATATATATATATATATATATATATAGTGTGTGTGTGTGTGTGTGTATATGTTTGGGCAGCATTCTTTCATTTATACGTGTGGAATTAATGTATAAATGTGAGTACTGCATTGAAAATTAATTTTATTTAAGAATGGTTTGTATTGTTTGATGTATAAAGCTTCTTGTATTAGAGTTTTTGTTTATTTTTTTTAAAGCCATACGTAATTAAAAACAACCTTAATCCCCTAAAACCGTAACCCAATTCGCAAAATGTTAATTCATAGACTGTAGTTAAACTGTCATTGGGTACCAGCAAAAAATTTTCCGTTTTAATTTTCCAACCTAAGTCAGAAGTCAGTCCTACATTCTATGAATTAACCTTTTGCGAATTGGGTTACAGTTTAGGAGATTAAGGTTGTTTTTAATTACGTATTGCTTTAAAAATAAACAACAACAAAAACCAAATTACTATACATTTAATTAACCATTGAAATTAATTATTGAATCTATTATTGAAACAGTTGTTTGTGTTAATATAGCAATGTATAATTTCAATTAAACTTAGTTTAAAAAAATATTTTTCAACATTAATGTATAGTAATTTGTGTTTTTTGTTTATTTTTTAAGCAATACGTAATTAAAAACAACCTTAATGCCCTAAAACCGTAACCAAATTCGCAAAATGTTAATTCATAGACTGCAGTTAAACTGTGATTTGTACCAGCAAACAACTTTCCGTTTTAATTTTACCGACCTAAATCAGAAGTCAGTCTAGTTTATTTTAGTTTTAACTAAAACAAACTTTTAAGCCCGAAGAAAACTACCCCCACGGTAGTCAATGTTTGCTCATTTAAATTCCATAATATTTAAATATATAACTATTTTTTTTACCCACATGAAATATTTTTTAAAGTAAGTTTAATACTCTATGAATTAATAATTAAAGTAATTTAAAAAATCTATTTTAACGCATGATTTCAATTTCGTAAAATTTACGCTCAACTAAAATTGAAAGCATGCCGTAAAAAGATTCTTTTGTTTCTCTGTGGTCTGGAGAAAGGGAGGGCGAATCTACCTAGAGTTCTCCTAACTCTAGGTAGATTCGCTCCTCCCTTTCTCCAGACCAGGGTGATTGCCTGTAAAAAATCAGCAGGCACCTCCTACTCTCTGTATAACTCGACTACTCACAATAACTCTCCCCTCACCTTAACTCTATATAGAGGGAGAGTGCAAGAGAGCCAGGTCTGATTTAGACAGGGAATGGTCGGTTGTTGACTTAACTGCTAATTACCCCTAATTAAAACCAATTAAACTGAATTTTTTTCAAACACTTTGTAGTGTTAACACCAAGGAATATCTAAGTATAAATATTGTGTCCATAACATAAATAGAAAAAAATCCTTTAGCTGGAGAAGGTTGATAAACTCAGCTTTAGTATAATAATAGAAGATATATATATATATAAACAAAATGCCCCCAAAAAGATGAATCAAAACGTTTAAACGTTTCGGTTTATTTAAAACCTTCTTCAGGACAATGTGATAAAAAGAAGAGAAATGTTTTTTTGTTGTTCAAGAGGTGATGGATGTTTTTGTCCTGAAGGTTTTATATAAACCGAAATATTCAAACGTCGACATAAACATAATAAATTCATCTGGAACATTTTGTTTTGGAACACACATCACGTAAGTTATAATAATAATACACATTTACGCTTGCACACACACCACACATATTTTCCACGTTTGCACAAATCTAGAAATACAAAATAAAAAATGTTAACAATTAATATAATAAAATGTAATAATTACTAATAAATTTTATACTCACACTCACATACATTCATCACGTAACTAAAAATATTGTAAAAAATATTGTACCAACAAATAAAAAAAATCGGTAAAATTAAAATAAATTTAATATTTTAATAAAATAACAATAATTTCTAAACACATTTCACACACTCACACATATTTTTCACATGATGTAGAGTTTGTAAAATATCATCACATACAAAATAAATTAATAAATAAGTAAACTGATATATAAACAAAAATAATAACAAATAAATAAATAAATAAATAAAATAAAAATAATAATCTGCATTTACAAAATAATAATAAAAAATTAACAATACTTTAATAATTATAATGTAATAATTACTAATAACTTTTACACACACACACACACACACATCACGTAAGTTATAATAATACATGCTTACGCTTGCACACACACACACACATATTTTTCCATTTGTATAAATCTAGAAACACAACAGAAAATTTAACAATTAATATAATAAAAATGTAATAATTACTAATATTTTTTACACACACACACACACACACACACACACACACACACACACACACACACACACACACACACACATTCATTACGTAATCAAAAATATTGTAAAAATATTTGTACCAATAAAAAATAAAAATTTTAATTAAAAATATGAAATAAATACTAAATAAATTTCACCCATTCACATATATATATTTTTTTCAACTTAGGTTTAAATAATAGGGATGCCGCTTCTTCAATTAAATAAAAACACACACACACACCACACACACACACACACACACACACACACCAACAGATATATATATATATATATATATATATATATATATATAATTCATCACTTATAATTTAATATAATACATATTCATGCTACACACACACACACACACACACACACACACACACACAAGACACAGACACACACACAAAAAAAAATGAGTCTATCGTCTGTTCCAAGCTTTGTTTACATTTTTCAAATATCCATGGTAACCGTCTTGGCGCTCCGTCTACGGTCTTAAACATTCCAAGAACGCTATGTGTTTCATTTCAACAATTTTTAAATAGACTAACCGACAAAACATACGAGTCTCACAGATTTCTTATTTTCTGTGATACATTTATTTTTCCTCAAATTATCGAAAGCCCTGATGAAGATCTATTGAAACAGATTGAAACACTGCAGCGTAGGCGAAATAAACATTACCTTAATTATGAACTTGTTTTTTTCAATTTTTCATATCACATTCTGTCGGATTCATTTCCACTTTTTCTTCACACACACACACACACACACACACACACACACACACACATATATATATATATATATATTATATATATATATATATATAATATAAATATATTCTTTTTGATAATTTGGTCTAAATTATTCAGGACCATATTACCTTTAGGCACCCCTTTTTGATCTCGATTAACAGAGGACGTTTTTCATTTACACCGTCAATATCCGGTTGTTTGTTAGGGATTAGGGTTAGGCTTAGGCTTAGGGTTATAATAAAACAAACAATCTAAAATCGTCTGTTAAAACAACCGGATATTGACAGTGAAAATGAAAAACATGTCCTTTCTTAATCGAGATCAAAAAGGGGTGCCTAAATGTCATATGGTCCATTATTTATAGTTTTGCTTGTTTTGTTTGTTTTGTTTTGTTTTACGGCATATCAACCTCAGTGGGTCATTTAATGCCGATAAAGTTTTGAAATAAATCAATTCTTAATGGATAATACAATTTTGTTTATCAACTCATGTTTTTCTATTTAACCCATAGATGGGACCCTAACAGGTACTACCACTCCAGGTCAGAGTGGACCAGGGAGCAATGGTGATGAAGGGGTGCTCCACATTCCCCAAACCTCCAAAACTGGAACCTCACCATTAGATAGAGTTTAATGTCATTCCCAGGACATGTAGACCTGCAGCCACTGCCTTCTAGTATAGTTTTGCTTCTGACTTCCTATTTAATGGTTTCTAATTTTTAAACAAGCCTGGTTCACGGTTGCATCATTGTACCGATATTTTGTTTTTAAATAAATATCGGTGGCAAATTTTATGTGGATCGGTTGCAGTAGTGCAGCCAACAAACAAATAAGAATAAACCAGCCGTTACTAACTTAGTCTTTGTAAATTTTTCTTCGATGTTCTTTTTACGTCACATCTCCATTCATCTTTTTGTTGTTTTTTTTGTTGTTTCCTTTTGTGTTTATTTATTTTGTTATGTAAATTTTATCCTTATTAAATTTATTTTACATATTAAATTTGTTACTCCATTACGCACAGTTTCACTTATGTGCATAAACTACAATATTTCTTTCTTTCTTGGTTGGTTTTAGGGCATGTCCATCCTTGTTGGGTTATTTTATGCCGAAGACATTTTGTTTTATTCATTATTGATTGGTATTCAGATTGTTTTTAAACTAAATTTTTTAAACACATTTTAATACTCATTGGTTTAATCGATTTAATCCATAGATGGGACCCTAACATGTACTACCATTCCGGGACAGGGTAGACCTGGGAGTAATGACGATGAACGGGTACTTCACATTTCGCAGATCTTCAGAATTGGAACTTCACCACTAGATGCAGTTTAATATCATACCCAGATCACTAAGGCTCACAACCATCGCCTTTTTCACATATATAATTAAAAAAGTTTGGAGATGCCCTAAAGGCAATAAGGTCGGGGCAATAATATAGGTGCTTGGGCTTGACGTGACCAGCTGATTAATCGGTGGGGGCCTCTCTGACCGCCCGTCTAGCCTAAGTGGGGTGGAGTCTAGCCTAAGTGGAAGTGCGTAGTGTAATGGTTAGAGTTGTAGGAAATGGACTCGTCGACCCGAGTTCAAATCCTGAACGAAGCTACAGTTCAGATAGTGCTAATACCCTTGGGAAAAGTATGAATCCAACTACTCACCTTCCAGCTATGGGTAAATAGTAGGGCAGTCTGGGCTCTTTAACCTTGGTTAGGCAACCAGTCTAGGAGAAGGAAAACTCTGAATTCAAACCTGTTAAATCTACTTGGGGTGGTCACTAATTTTTTTTTTCAAATTTTCTTTTTTTTCTAATTTTTCAAATTTTCAAATTTTTCAATTTTTTCAAATTTTTCAAATTTTTCAATTTTTTTCAAATTTTTCAATTTTTTCAAATTTTTAATTTTTTTGCATGTCATGGATTGCTCAGACACTAGGATTCCTTCCTTAAACATCACGGGTCGCTACGCACGGCCAACAAGTGGTTCCATGGAGGGGGGGGTTACCACTCTGAAGAGATGCTGTCTCTGTATTCTACAACCCAATCTGACTGGGCGGTCCTTTTATTTCTTTTTTTTTATTTATTTATTTATCACCCTCCGTTCAATTCTATCTTATCTGCAAAACAAATTTTGAAAGGGCGTTGTTATTTTCCTATGTGTCTTTCTTTCAATAATGTTATGCGATTATAATATCTCGTTTCCCATTCTCCTTCTGTTGCATCAATATGAACAAACACCTACAGAACAACAACAAAAGAAACCCCCCCCCCAAAAAAAAACACAACAAAATTTAACAACAAACAAAAAACGGATTATTACATCCGAAGAAGGAATTTACAAAATTACAACAACCGTACTGTCGGCTGTGGCGTTAGAATACACCGACTGTACCTCTGCAGAGTGGTAAGATACCCCCAAGTTGGCCATGGGTGGCGACCCGTGATGCTTAAGGATGGAATCCTTGTGGATTGTGTCCATGATGTGCAACACTCCACTTTGGCCCTTACTTCGGCTAGACGAGCGGCCAGAGGAGCCCCCACCGATCAATCGGCTGGGCACGTCAAGCCCTAGCATCTATATCATTGCTCTGACCCTATTGCCCTTGTGGCAAGTCATAACTCTTTTTATCATATGGGTGTTAGAAGGCGGTGGCTAAGGGTCTTCATGTACTGGGAATGACGTTAAACTATCTGATGGTGAGGTTCCATTTCTGGGGGTCGGGGGAATGTGGAGCATTCCTTCATCACTATTGCTCCCTGTTCCACTCTGACCAAGAGTGGTAGTACCTGTTAGGGTCCCATAATTAAGAATGAATTTATTTCAAAACTTTATCAGCATTAAATGACCCACTGAGGTTGATATGCCGTAAAACAAAACAAACCAAACTCAATAAGTCCCGAAATTACAATCAGACATCACTCCACAAGACATATAGATGGCACCACTAATAAAAAAAAATTATTTGATTTTATAAAGTACTAACCCTCAAATGGCGCGTATCAAAATCTGAGCCCAAAAGGATTATTAGTTTACAAATTATAGTTATTTAAGTGAAGGTACTGTTGCAAATTTTCAAAACAATGGAAAAATCTGAATTTTGTATGTTGATAAAGCATTGCTTTCTGATGGGAAAAAATACTGTTCAAGCAAAGCAATTGCTTGATAAATGTTATTCGGAAAGTACATCAACAAAACCTTATGACACACAAAGAAAAGAAACAGGTGCACGCCATAGGGGCTTGGAAAGGAACAACACGCTTAATGGCATGGTTCGCCACCGTAACAACTATGACCACAAATGTTTAATATGATTATAAAAAGAACATAAAAGTAAAGTCGTCGGGGTGGCTTAAGTCAGTCTCAGTCAAACAGCGAGTGAGTCTATCCCCTTTTCACTAGCGCTAGACCAAGGATATGGTTTTGACGTCTGGGGTGGAGTGCCACACCTACCATCAGCTTCTCTCTTTACCGAAGAGATCCCTGTGCTACTCATACATTGAGTTGGCGAGAGTCGATATCGAACCTGGAACCTTGTGGTTTCTAGACGGACGCTCTACCAACTGAATTAAACCGACCCTTTGAAAAGAACATAATTCAAAATTATGATTAACTACCCAGGTTTCGCAGAAAGGATGTTCAGGATAATTCTGAATAGTCAAAATTATCCTGAAGACCTTTTCGGTAAAACTTAGCAGGACCTGTGGATTTATCACAGTATGATCATCTAATTATTAGAACGTTTGATATGTATATTTAAGAGCTATTGCGATATAGTTCAATATGTAAAAAGTATAATTATCTTGATTTAACTCTCTCTCTCCCTCCCCTCTCCTCTCTCTCTCTCTCTCTCTCTCTCTCTCTCTCTCTCTCACTACATCTTTTTACATATTTTCATTATGATCGATTGAAACAGATTAGCGACATTGCTTCCGCTCGCTGACCCCCCCTCTCTATCTTTCTCCTGCTCTCTCTTTCTCTCTTTCTTTCTTATATTTTTTCTATGTGTAGCATGTCCGTTTCTTTCCTTTCTTTCTTTAAAATAAAAACGGAATGGTCCGTTATTTAGCTGAGGTGACGATACTCATGAGAAATAAGAATCCGGTGGATAAGCAACACCAGATAATCAGGAGTTACATTTCCGCATTCTTCCTGGATAATTTGGACGGTCTCATTTTTAGGCAGAGAGTTTTGCCAGATGAAATTTGATGCAGCTATTAACGAACACAAGTTTTATTCGTATTAATAATTATTTGTGGCGAATAATAATAATACTTCTTGTAACTATTCTTAATGCAAACAATTTGCGCACAGTTATATTGTATCAGGTATTCCTATCTAATACAAATCATTTTGAAAATAGTTCTATTTGACCCATGGGTGGAATCCTGACAGGTACTATCGCTATCAGAGTGGACCTGGGAGTAATGAAAATTAAATATTACTCCACACTCCCCAGATCTCCGGAACCGGAGCCTCACCATTTGATACACAGAACACCCCTTTTTGGGGGAGTACCCCTCGGTAAGAGATGCAGTCAGCGTATTCTAACCCCCCTCTACTTGACAGGGTTAGCTGGTCACCTTTGTTAATAGCCTTTGTTCTCAACGTTGAACCCCAATAGTATACGCGCGACTATTTTTTCGGAAATTTAAAATAAATTAACACAAAACTTAAAACACCCATTCGTATATCTTTAAAAGAGAAATATATCTTAGGAATCTATAAAAGATTGTGTATATAAATAGCTTTTATATTGAAATAGTTTAAAATACGGCTCATAAAAAAGACGACTTAGTTGTTTTTGAAACACCCTGTAGACAGACAGACAGATGGATAGATAGATAGACAGACAGATAGATAGATAGATAGTTACATAGAGAGATAGATGGAAAAAGACATGAAATACACAATAAATGCTATTGTATACTGCCCTCCGGGCACATCTATGTTATAATATAGGTGTAGGGTGGGGTTAAATATACAATCTATATTAGGGTCGTTCTTAACTCGACACCTTAATATAAGCCATGTGTTTTGTGTTAGGTTGAAATGGCAACTCGAGCGTTAAACGCTAAGTTGGCAATTTCTTTGTGATGCTTAAAAATGGCCTCTCCTAACGGTTTTAAATCATTTCAACTGCTTGTTGCACACAAAGTCCACCAAGACACACCAATAAAGAGAAGCAGACGTCAGCACAATAGTAAAAAAAAAAATTATAAGCAATTATTTATTGTAAATGTTGTTATGTTTGCCGGACATAAGAAATAAATCAAATTTATTATTATTATTATTATTATTATTATTATTATTATTATTATTATTATTATTATTATTACCTACTTGCTTATAAAACACAATATGACTTTATATATATAGTTTGGTTTAGTTTCTTTGTTTAATGGCATATCAACCTTGTTACGGTTCTGGTCGCCATTTTAGGCGTTAGGTCTCTTATTGGTTAATCTAATGGTAGAAAAGGGTGTTGTCTCAGTTGTAGAAAGTCTGTTGTATTCTTTGAAATCCTAGTTTGAACAAGAGTGTACTCCTTGGACCAGAAAATCCAGTTGTAGTCTTTGAAATCCTGGGTAGAACAAGAATATACCCCTTGTAGCAGAGAATCTAGTTGTAGTCCTTGAAATCCTAGGTAGAACAAGAGTGTATTCCTTGTCTCAAAGAATCCATTCAAAGTCCTTGAAATCCTAGGTAGAACAAGAGTGTACTCCTTGGAGCAGAAATCCAGTTGTAGTCTTTGAAATCCTGGGTAGAACAAAAGTGTACTCCTTGTAGAAGAGAATACAGTTGTAGTCTTTGAAATCTTTCTGGTATTAAATCTAGTTAGCAACTGATTTCAGGACAATTATCAACAACCTTAAATGTATTCAATGTCGTTTTTATTGGTCAATTGCATGCTGCGGATTTTGTGAGAGTCTATGAATAAAAATGGTGATTTCTTATACCATGATATATATATGTATAAAGGGAGAGTCGCCGTGGCGTTAGAAGAATTAACTGGATGTTAATTCGTAGCTAACACCAGTACTCTTATTAGAGTTATTAGGTTATCCAAAAGGGGGTAACCTAACACACATTATTTGGTAGGGAAAAAGACAAGTCAATTAATACAATATAACATTTAATTATACAATATACAAAGAGAGAACATAGTTCCCATCGCAGACCATTAAAGAATCACAAGGTGTTCCAAGGAACACGAAGAAAGGTTAAACAACAAAGGGGTGGAAACCACTTAGTATTTTTCAGGAGGTCTGGGAACAAAAACAGGCACCCATGTGCGCAGCTGCTGAGGACGCGAAAAGACACAGGCCTATCGCTTCGTGTTGGTAAAAGAGGGAGATTTTAGGTTTCACATTGTCACATAACCAAAAACGGACACGTGATGTGAGGAAGCCCCTTCTTCAATGGGAGACAATTCTATTTTGTCTCCTAACAGCGTAGTGGCTGCCTTCCTGGACTGAGATATCGTAGTAAGCGAGTTCGTAGTTGGAAGCGAGTGGTGTAATGGTTAGAGTTCAAATCCTGGAAGAAGCTACAGTTCACATAGTGCTAATACCCTTAGGAAAGGGATGGATCTAACTACTCTTCCTCCAGCTATGGGTAAATAGTAAGCAGACTGGGCTCCTTAACCTTGGTTAGGCAACAAGTCTAGGAGAAGAAAAACGCTGAATTCAAACCTGTTAAAAACCCCGCTTGAGGTGGTCACTTACAGTCCTAATTATCTTTCTTTTTTTTTTAAATCCCCAGATCCCCAGAATTGAAACCTCCTCACTTGGTGTATTTGATACTTCTTGTTGTCTGGATTGTCTTACCTCATTCTTAAAGGATGCAATTGTGCCTATTCTAAGCTTCGCCGACTGGTCAGTAGTTGATATGGAGAAGAGGTGGGCAAGCGAACACTGGGACAATAGAGTAGGTCGATTTTGAAACTGTAACGTCTCACATGTGGCAAATTAACATAAAGAATTACTACACAAAATATTTTTCTTCAAAATTTTGCCTTCGTTTGAGGAAATGTATTTCAATATTTTAAAATGTTATCACAGCTTAATTATTTAGTAAAAATGGTTATAGGGGGATATTTTCAATTTGAATTCTAGTTATATTTTATTCGTTTTGTTTAAATTTCTGTTTTAAATATTAATATTGTTAAATTTTCTTACCAATTTCTGGGACAAATGTTGCGAAAACGAGAATTTTTTGTGCATTTTAACTGACAATTTGTAATGCTATTTCCTCAAACAATGGTGCAAGTAAGATATATAGTTTTTTGGAATCAGCGTTTATCATACCAACATACAAATTTTGCTGTTTGAAAGAATTTAATATTTTTTTAAAGTGAAAAACCAACCTACCCTATTGCCCATCCAGCGAAGGCTGTTACCGCAATTGCCAACCATGACACAAGCTGACGCTAAGCAAACACTCTGGCGTTGTTGGTTTAACCCTTCAAGGTGTACCAATTTCAAGTCAGATAATAAAAACATTTGTTTTCTCTCGATGTCAGTAAAGACAAACTTTCGCTTGAACAAGTTAAATTTTACTCGTCACTCAAGTGGATTCCGTAAGGGACGGTGGTTTAAATTTCAGTAGATAATTTCGTGGCACAGGCATCGGGCCACGTTTCTTCCAACACTTAAGTGCTGTTATTGTTTATTATTAAAAGCCCAAGCTTCATTATTATTACTAGCATATATATGCATCCCCCGGTGCAAGTATTTAAGTTTTAATGTAATAAAATGTTATATTAAATTAGAAAGGCTAATGAAACTAAATAAGAATGCACATAAAAAGGATTTGAAACAGAGGGGGTATAATATAAAAGTATAATAACTAAAACTTACTCTTCCATCACTCCTATCTTTCATTGCTAAATTTTCCTAATTTAACTATTTAGTTAAAATAGGAAGTAAAAATAAAATTACAGTTATTTCTTCTGGTTAATGGATTTCTTTTAAGATTTATCCCCGAGATTTTTGCACACATTCATCAAGACAAAACCAAACAATTAGAAATTAATAATACCAAGCACATATTCATTAAAATAAAAATGTTGATATTAATATGCAAATTAGCCTTCCCGTTCACACTGTAAACCGCTATTTTGTTGTATATATAAATACAATTGCATGTTGATACAATGCAGATATTGTCATCAGTATTAATAATGTAAAACAATTTTATTAATAATTGAGGTGTAAATAAAAAATAAAATCATTGATAATGTGACGTAAATAACTAAAGGAATTGTGACTTGAGTAGTAATATAGTTTCGGTTACTGACAGAAAAACACACAATATCCATTATAATCAGAACATTAGCAGAACCTGTGGATATACCTCAGTATGATAGTTTAATTATTACAACGTTTGATATGTTTACTTAAGAGCTATTGCGATTAATTCTTCTTTACACTTCTTCCGTACGCTCACACTCTCTCTCTATCTTTCCCCTATTTTCTTTCTTTTTTTTATATTTTTTGTGTAGCATGTCCTTTTTCCCCTTTCTTTATTTATAATAAAAACGGAATCGTCCATTGTTTAGCTGAGGTGACGACACTCATAAGAAATGAGAATTCGGTGGATAAGCAATACCAGACAATCGGGATGTACATTTTTGCATTTCATCTTGGACGGTCTCATTTATAACTAGAGGGTGTTGCAAGATGATAACGGTCATGCAATTAAGGAGCATGAGTACAACTATATATATAATTTATTCTATGTATAAAGGATTTTGACTATAAATTAAAAACTCATTGATAATTTTACGCAATATCTGAGGGTATTGTGACGTAATCCGTAACGTAGTTTCGGTTACAGACAGACGAACGCTGAATCTCCATTATGATAAGAGATATGAATGGCGAGCAGCCTCGTCCAGAATTTGAACTTGTGTCGCCGAGTCCATTTCCTTCGATTATAACCTCTAATGGTTATACGCGCTTCGACGCAATAATTATGCGTACCAAATTCGGTAGCTGAATTTGCCCATCTAGAAAAGACAGACAAACAAACTCCTTCCAATTATATATAGATTGGGTGGAAGTGTGGCCTTGTCTTGACTTGTTAACGCGTGGTGTATTTATATTTGTTTACTGTCAGTATGTGTTCGTAAGGATGACTCTTTTTTTTCTCTAGTAATCCTTACGTCTAGAACATTCCTTAACTAAAACAAACATGAAATATTAGATACTACCAAAGTGTCATCTGTTATCCGACGATGTAGAGTGTGCTATACGAATTCCAAAGTTCTAAATACTTTGGCCGTTTTCCCAATACAGAAAACAGAAAAGCTAAATAAAAAAAGAAGACCTTGAGCACAAACTACAAAAACGTTATATTGCTTGGGCAGATACTTTTTATTTTTTCACACAACTGAATAAATTACATTAAGACACAAAAAACCCAACAAAAAACAAAACAAACCAAAACAAAAAGATGAAGATGCTTTAAAATGATTATTGCACGAACCTGGACAGACTAGGGTGATTCAATAGTTTTGGTTTGGTTGGTTGGGTTTTTACGGCACGTCAACACTCGTTGGATTATTTTATGCCGAAAACATTTTGTTTTATTCATTCTTGTTGGGCATTCATTTTTTTCCCAATCTCAACTTTTTAAACACATTTTCTAAACTCATTTTATGTGTTCAGCCCTTAGATGAAACCCTATGGGGTACTACCACCCCGAGTCTGAGTTGACCAGGGAGTACTTGTGATTAAGGGGTACTCCACATTCCCCAGAATTTTAGAATTGGAACTTCACAAACAGATAGAGTTTAACGTAATACACATGACACCAAGACCCTCACCCACCACCTTCTAGTACATATATGATAAAAAGGGTTGGGGCTTGCCATGCGGTCAGTAGGGTTGGGAAAATCATATAGGTTCTAGGACTTGACGTGACCAGCCGATTGACCGGAGGAGGTCTCTCGGATCGCCTGTCTTATCCAAATAAGGGCCAAAGTTGAGTGTTGCATGTCATGGACTACTCAGCTAACAGGGTTCCATCCTTAAGCATCACATTACACTACTGGGGGCTGAGGGTCTTACCTACCTGGGTATGACGTTAGACTGCATCTAGTGATGAGGTTCCAATTCTGGAGCTCCGGGGAGTGTGGAGTATATCCCTTCATTGCCATTACGTAGTAATCCAGATAAAACACCAGTCGTTCCATTTTGTTCCCTTTCGGACTACTACCCTTGGGAAAGGTACGGACCCCTCATTCCCTTGGCTATGGGTTAAATATTACCACAAGTGTTCTGTGGTTGTAACTGCCAGTTTCACAAAGTTAGACGGTCATTATGTACAACTGTAATAGTTGCATATGACACTGTTCACTTAGACTATTCAACTCGCAGTAAATCAACTAATAACAGATAAGACGCAAAACATGTTTCTATTCAATAGCAGAACATTCTGGCTTCATAAAATATACTTTAAACAAACTAGATTTCTTTATTTGAAATTCATGACGTTTTTTTTTTACAATAAAAATCACCAGTTAAAACTGGTATTAAAAACTGGCAATGGGTAAAATAATAATAATAATAATAATAATAATAATAATAATAATAATAACCATACAACAAAATGGTATATGCATAAACCACAATCTGTTCTTGAGAATGAAACGCATAAAATTCTCTGGGACTTCGAGATAAAGATGGATCACCTTATCCCAGCCCGGAGACCGGACCTAGTATTGATTGACAAAAAAGAAAAAAGAACTTGTTAATTGGTAGTTTTTGCAGTTCCAGCAGATCACAGAGTGAATATGAAGGAAAGGGAAAATATATATAAATACCTGGACCTTGCCAGAGAATTAAAAAGGCTGTGGAATATGAAGGTCAAAGTGATACCAATCGTAGTTGGTGCACTTGAAACGGTCCCAAAAAAGCTTGGAAAAAAGACTGGAGGAACTGGAAATCAGAGGAAGAATTGAGACCATCCAGACCACTGCATTGCTACAATCGACCGGAATACTCAGAAGAGTCCTGCAGACCTGAGGAGACTTGCTGTCACTCGGACTCCTCGAAAATACCATCAGCTAACACTGGTGTGAAAAGCTATACTACTACTACTACTACTACTACTACTACTACTACTACTACTAATAATAATAATAATAACAACAGTTAATTCCTTTCTTGTTCGGGCTAATAAATTTTCAGCACCCCACGTTTATATATGGATTTGTTTTTTATTACACCCTCGTTCTAGATCATGATTTTAATAGCACGCATGCGCTGTTTGCGTTTGTTCGCCACAGGCTTCTAAATATTCATTCCCCACCATGTTTCTTGCTTTGTTGTTATGAACAATACTTTGGGAACGTTTTTCTTTTTTTCTTTTTTTTTGAGAACTGAAACAAAGGTGACTTTTCATCGTTGATTTTTACCAATCTTTACCCTGTATTACTTTAGCGTTTTGTTACATTCTTATACACTTTTTCACTATTAAAAATTTTGTGATATTGCTCTGTATTTTTGTGTATTGAGAACTATAAAGATTTTACGAATTAGAGGCACTTTTAACATTCAATTTTAATCATAATATATATATATATATATTATATATATATATATATATATTATATATATATATATATATATATTAAAATAATAACATTGTTTAATTCTTCGACCATTTAAAGACGGGGGAGACATGAACGGAACGAAATGAATAACATTGGAAAAAAGAAATAGTTTATTTGGAAGAAAACAAAAACAGACAAACAGGACAATTAAATGAAAATGTTTTATTGAAATATTATGGAGAAAGAAAAATAAATGAAGACAT
>CM042145.1:103727822-103757822 GCA_023376005.1 Doryteuthis pealeii
ATGAAAGGAGAAACGAAAAAGAATGAAAGAAGAAATAAAAAGAAGTGAATGAAAATGAAAATGAAAGAAAGAAGAAATGAAAAGTAATGAGAAAAGAATGAACAAACGTGAAAGAAGAAATGAAAAGTGAACCAAAAAAAGAAAAAGAGTGAAAGAAGAAATGAAAAGGAATGAAAGAAGAAATGAACAGAAGTGAAAGAAGAAATGAAAAGGAATGAAAGAAAGCTGAAAAATAGAATATTAATCACGTGACTGGTCAAGCTTCAACGAGATTTGGGCACGAAAAATTTCCTTGCGGGTGTTCTTCCAAGAAAAACAAACTAACAAAAAAAAAAGAAAAAAAAAGAAAAGAAAAAGGCAAGTCCCTGCCGCTTAATGAGGTGGGAGAGGACGTCGTGGAGGATAGTAATTATCGCAAGGGAAGACTGGCGTTGCTATTAGGGCATGCCGAGAAGTCAATGACGGGTGAAAGACCTTAAGAAAATCATAAAAAACACACGCACTACAGACGCTCGGATTTCTCTCGACTTCAATAGACATTCGGTGAAGACTTGTCAGCGCGGCAAATTTACCAGGCACATTGCTTTAAAATAGCCCAGGGCATCACATGATGTCTGCGGGTATTGACTATCAATTAATAAAAATTACCACCATATGGATATAATCAAATATTATCCAACAGACCTTTACATCAAAGCTTATTTCATACTAGCAGAGCTACCCGGCGTTGCCTGGGATTTTAAAAGTTAAAAATAAATCTCTTATCTATATTTATGGAAGAGTCTACTTAGCCGGTCCTGGTCACAAAGGCAAACCTGCTTTTAGGCTTATTTAGCCGGTCCTCGTACAATAGACAAACCTACTTTTATGCTTATTTTACTGTCGCTGTAAATATTTTTATTATGAATGTTATTAAGTAATGTTAAAAATAACACAGATTAAACACAAAAGTTTATTTATATTCATTTATATTTATATTTTGTGAAGGATAAAGATACAAACAATTCTTCTAAATGAAAAATATAGATACCATTAATGACTTTGTGATCAAACATGTGAATTCTTACAAAATTAAAAAAAGAATAAAGAAAATCATACCGGTAAATTTGACTATCATGATTTTTTTCCAAGGTATTTCCCACTATTAATTGTTAAAACATAAAATTGTAACCCAAAACGCCAACATTAACCCTAACCCTAACCCTGATCCCAACCCTAACCATAACCCTAACCCTGACAATGAATTCTTGTTGATATTTATGAAAATGTAACATTTTTTCGTTCCAAACACGAAGCGTGTAAAAAGTTGTTTACATTACCTTTCATGAGGAAAGACGTTAAACATGCTAGATTTTAGAATCTGCTAAATAGCCTATTCGATATTTATTTATAAATTAATAAAAAATATATTTCTATATATTTGTTTCATTATTTGTTTTTCTTTATATATTCTTGATTTTAAGTTGTTTATTTTCATTATTATTTTTGTGTTGTACTTTTTCCATTTATTTTGTTTTATTCTTTATTAATATTTTTTATTTTTTCTTAAAATTGATATTTTTATTATACCATTGATTTATTCCCTTATTATATTTATATTTAGCTTTTATAGAAATGAGGGGTAAAACATTTTTTTAACTCTCTCTCTCTCTCTCTCTCTCTCTCTCTCTCTCTCTCTCTCTCTCTCTGACAAAAAAGAGTCTGCATTTATTGAACTTTAGTCTTTGCTGGTCTCCACCAATTTTCCTTTATAAAAGGACGTGAGCTCGGTCGTTGTACAAACAAACATACAGACATACATGCAGTATCTTTCATAAAGACTCCGATTTCACTATATTATTGTGATTTCCGCACCAGTAATAACTGGTGGTTTTCACTGGAGTACAAGTGACAGCAAATCTCCACCTCTCTCTCTTCTCTTCTCTCTCTCTTCTTTTTTCTTCTCTCTCTCCCTCTCTCTTTCTCTCTCCCTCTCTCTCTCTCTCTTTCTCTCTCTCCTGCTCTGTCGCAGGGACATAGAATACGTGTATAACTTGCAGAGAAGTTTGACTCCGCCAAAAAGTGGTATCCTGGGATGACACTAGATTGCTCCTGAATATGAGGCTCCAGTTCTGGAGATCTCGAGAGTGTGGAGTAACCATTTATTGCTATTACTCTCAAGCTCACTCTGATGCTGAATGGTAGTACCTGTCAGGACCCTATCTAGAGGGGAAATAGATGTATTTGTAAATTATTTATATTATACATGGTTTGGTTTGGTTTCTTTGTTTAATAACATATCAACCTTCGTGGGTTATTTAATGCCAAAGACATCCTTGTAGAAGAACAGTTTGTGGAATATTTAACCCATAAATATTTGACAAATATAATATATATATATATAATATATATATATATATATATATATATATATATATATATATATATATATATAGGTGTGTGTGTTGTACATATATATATAATATATATATATATATGTAGGTGTGTGTACATATATATATATAATATATATATATATATATATATATATATATACGTCAAGTTATCACAGCAAATTACCTCTTGAGTATGAAGTATTAATATTATTAGATAAGAATACTTGATATTATATAATTGCGTACAAATTGTTTGCATTAGATAAGGATATTTTTATATCATGTAACTGTGTGTAAAAATATCTTGAAAAACATCTAGACAAAAAATATAAATATAAACGTATAATGAACGCAATTCCCTGACCATAAAATAACCCAAGATGGGTTGACATGCCGTTGAATAAATAAATCAACCAATTTATTAATCGATCTTTATGTGTGTATTTATTCAAATGTCTATCTACCCACTTATGGCCAAGTTAGGCTGAAGGCACAGATTCCCACTAAATCACTGAAGTTAATCAGCGATGAGCCAGTTCAATACTTAGTTGGGTGACCACTTAAGCAACAGCAGGTAGAGCAAGCAACCTGTATAAAAATGACTTTATTTGACATTAAATGAACCGAAATGGGTTGATATGTCGCAAAATAGCCAACCAACCAACTATCTATCGGGTTTGTAGTTTAGTCTATCACTTCGAAGGTGATGAATAGAATCAAATATAAAATACATCCGCGAAATACGTCTAGAAAAATATAAAGTAAAAGAAAGTAAAGGAAACTTGAATAACAATTTTTATTTCACACTCACATTAAATGACCCCGAGAAGGGTTGATATGCCGTAAAACAGACCAAACCAAACCAAACCAAACCAAACCAAACCTAATTATAATCTTCTCACATTAGAAAACTTTATTCTTTACTAACCGAATTCACTTGTCTCCTGACTATTTTCTGGGGGTCAAAAAAAGTTTCTATCTGTCCTGAATACTTTGACGGTCATAAGACCCCCTCTCCCCACCGTTGTTCCATTAAATTCCCCAAATAAAAAAGTTGATCCGGCCTGATGGGGCATCAGGAAAAAAGAAAGTTCACAGACACTTCGAAAAGAAAAATTAATGTCTCCTATTTAAAATATTAAATGCAAAAATATCCATACTGTAAACTATTCAAATTTGATATTTCAATTAACTTCACGAAAATCTTCACTCGTTTTTTCTTTTCTTTTCGTTATGATCAATTGAAACAGATTAGCATTATCGCTTCCGCGCAATCACGTCTTCCTCTATCTTTCGCCCAGTGCCAATGTATGACACTTGAAAGAAATATAAAGTCAGCACTTGTTTGTAAATCAAAAACACAAACGAGTTAATCTACTAATAATCTCATTAATCTACCACGAGGCTAATAAGGATTAAAAGAAGAGAAAAAAAAAAACCATATCTTATTGACTGCTTCCTGTTCTAATCTGCCATTGTTAAGTCCGATGTTTATCTATTGTGATTATTTTATTTCTTCGCACCCAATGGAAAGCGCGGGAAACGCCATTAAAAAGGGTCAGCGGTGATTCTTTTTTTTTTCTTTCTCACACATTATGGCGGAAAAGCTAAAAACAAAACGTGCAATCCAATAAAGAAAAGACTCTGAACTTTTTGTAATCACTGTGGGAACGTCCGTTCGACATTGCACTCAGATAAACAGAGATAATGAATATAAGAGGCTCATGCAGATTGTTTATTTATATTAGTATCTCATTATCGACACTGATAATATATATATATATATATATATATATATATATATATATATATATATATATATTTGCAATCAAAGCATCCGTTATCTTTTTAACTACATAAATCTTTTTTTTCCTTCTTGACTAGTTTCATATTGTCCTAAGAAGATTTCTTTATAAACTGAAATGTTCGAACATCGACTCTACGACTAACAAATTTCCATCCTTTGTAACATACCATGTTTGTTCTACATTTCTCCATATATATTTATATAAATACGTATATATATATATATATATATATATATATATATATATATATATGTGCAATATATATATATATATAAGAAATAAAATGGAAATGAATCCGATACTATGCAATTTTTGTAAAAATGTAAAAAATACAAGTTTCATTGACGGGGGATGTTTATTAGGCCAACACTACATCGTTTCGATTTGGTTAACAAACTTTTTTCGAGGCTTTCATCTGTTTAAAAAAAAAGAAATTATTAGTAAACAGAAGTCTGCTAGCCTTCTGTTGATAGATCTTCTATTAGCAACCTGACGATGGTGAAATAACCTGAAACCCGGGTAGTTGCTTATGAAAAACGTTTATATTTTTTTAAAAATTCAACAAATGAATAACTAAAGCTCCTACAAATTTGTGGTTGAGCACTGTGATTTCTTTGTTTCATCCCCTCCAAAAAATTTAAATATATATATATATATATATATATATATATATATATATATATATATATATATATATATATATATATTAGATCAGATGAGTTGGGAATTATTCTATTTTGAATTTTCTTTATCCTACGTATATCGACAATGCATAAAGATGCACACCTATTGATGTATATGAGGATTCCTCACAGTCTCCAGCAGAGTATGATAATTTTATACAGAGCAATATTTATAATTCCATATATATATTTACTAACCCCACGAGCAGGATGCGACACAAGGTCAATTTCTTAAGCAGAGTTTATCAGGTTTGAATTCAGAGTTGTCCTTCTCCTAGACCAGTTTCCTAACCATGGTTAAAGAGCCCAGTCTGCCCTACTATTTACCCATAGCTGGAGGGAGAATAGGATTCATACCTTTCCCAATGGTATTAGCGCTAAATGAAATGCAATTACCATGACCAGGATTTGAACTCGGGGCGACGAGTCCATTTCCCATGACTTTAACGATTACACCACGCGCTTTTATAATTCCATATAATTGAGAAAACTCAATAAACACTCATTTGGCTATTATAAGTTCATTTCAGCTGGAACCTCTGTAAAAGAGACCTGATGAAACTGGTCTCTTTTAAAGGTGTACTAGCAGAAATAAATCTATAATAGCCAAATGATGATTTTGTGGAGATTTCTCACTTATATGGAAATATATATATATATATATATATATATATATATATATATATATAGGAAATGGATTATTAGATGAGGCAAATTTTAAGTTATTTTTTCCTTTATTTATTCAGTAGATTGCTCTGTCCAATAATACACCTGGAACAAAACACGTCAACCACTCATTACGGATTACCTGTATCATTACAGATAAACCCCACGCTTGGTGACTGTTAGTTTTGCGATATATATATATATATATATATATATATATATATGGGGGAGTATGTGTATGTGTGTGTATATATTTGTGTATACATATATATACACATGTTTATATATAGAAAGAGAAAGAGAGAGACACACACAGAATATATATGTGTGTGTGTGTGTGTGTGTGTGTGAGAGAGAGAGAGAGAGAGAGAGAGAGGAGAGAGAGAGAGAAGAGAGAGAGAGAGAGAGAGAGGTGGCGCACGCGTACGGGCGTTTGTGGGTCCGTGTGTATGTGTGTGTATGTGTGAGTCCATTGCGGCAGCAGTTTTTCCTTTTTTTTTATAAAGCTGGAGAAATGTATGATAACAGCCTAAATGAATTATTTGTCATCTTCAATAACACACACACACACACAGAGGTATTTTCTAAATCATATGATGATTCATTTTTTGTAAATACCGAATCATTTTGAAAGGAACTGACACATTTAATTGGCACCCACACAAGTCCATGTCTCAATTCACAACAGATATTTAATTGTCAACATAGTCTCCTTCTCTTATATACCCTACCTATGAACATCAATGGGTATGTTCCAATCCTCATAAATACGGGAGTATTATGCTGACTAAGTAGCCTCATACCAATAGCAGTGGCGAGTATTGTATTTTATTATGTTATAAAAGTTCCATCTCATTTCCAACCTCCGTTTGGTTATTTCTCATTTTATTTACCTTTCTTAGGTTACAACACCTTCTTTGTTCGTGTATAGTTGGCGGGTATGGTTAGAGTCGTGGAAAATGGACTCGCCGACCCGAGTTCAAATCATGGACGAAGCTACAGTTCACATAGCGCTAATACCCTAGGAAAGGTATGAATCCAACTACTCTGCCTCCAGCTATGGGTAAATATTAGGGCAGACTGGGCTCTTTAACCTTGGTTAGGCAACCAGTCTAGGAGAAGGAAAACCCTGAATTCAGACCTGTTAAATCCGCTTGGGGTGGTCATTACTAGAATAGTAAAGTAAAAGTAAAGTCGACGGGGCGGCCTAAAGTCGGTATCAGCCAGTCAGCGAGGGAGTCTATCCCCTTTTCAATAGCGCTAGACCAAGGAGATTGTGTTTAGCATCTGAGGTGAAGCGCCACACCTACCACCAGCTCCTTACTTTACCGCACAGATCCCTGTGCTACTCATACGCTGAGTTGGCGGGGATCGGTATTGAACTAGGAACCTTGTGGTTTCTAGCCGAACGCTCTACCGACTGAGCTAATCCGGCCCCTTCAACTAGAATAGACTCAGTCCTAATTAGTGATCTATTTCACTAATTTTAATTAATGATCATATTTTTTTTAATGTACAACTTGCGCTTCTTCCTTATTCGCATAAACCAAAATTCTGCTAATAACTGTGTCAGGATACAGATTTAATGATGCTTCTACGTCAGCCTCATTTATAAATACAATGTTTATTACAAACGAATAGAATAATTGGATCTGAAATTCTGTATTGGAGTTCACGATTGAACAATACAAAATACACGACTGCGTTTTCACAGAAGATAAACAAACGCTATTTTTATGACTATATTCGACTATTGGACACTCATTACTTTCAAATAAATTAACCTATAAAAAGAAATAAGTAACACAATTTGTAATGGGAAAATGACTCCATTCTTTAAGCCAATATCTATGGTTTTCTGGTTTGTTGGTTGGATTTTACGGCATGTCAACCCTTGGGTTATTTTATGCCGAAAAGTTTGTTGTTTTGTTCATTCTTGCTGGGTATTCAATTCCTTTTTTAAAACTCATTTTAAATTCATTTCTTTTATCTATTTAGCGCATGGATGGAACTTTAACAGGTACTACCACTCTGAGTTAGTGTGGACCTGGGAGTAATGGAGATGAAGGGATACTCCCACCCCCTTAGCTCCAAGAAATGACTGCTTTTTTTTCTAGAAATAAATAAAACTGCTTCTCTTCTAGAAAGTAACGAGACAGCTTTTTTCTAGAAAGTAATGAGACTGTTTTTTTTTTTAGAAAGAAATGGTACTGCTTTTTTCTAGTATGGGAGTTCAAACCCCAGTCGGGCTATTATGTTCACTTTCGGATTAATACCCATGGGGAAGGTATGAACCTCTTCACCCTTCCAGCTATGGGTTAAATAGTAAGACTACTGTTATTCTACAAAGAACGCTCTGACATAAAATAACCCACGAAGGTTGATATGTCATTAAACAAGTGTTGTGAGGGAAAATATTTCCTCTACAAGATAGTTAGACCCGTCCAACGGAGCACATGTGAAGATACGAATACGTGAAATTATTCGTAGTCGACTTTCGTAGTGGGATTCGTAGTCGAGTAGATTGCGCCGCCCCTCGGGGTCTGTGTCCAGTGGCTTCGGCCCTGGACCGGTTAAGTAATTAAATAGTGTAGATCCCAGGGGGCTATCTCCCAGGCAATACCTGCCCCTTTAATTTAAATGGACAGGGCTGGTTTTATTGCCTAGTGCTTGAGGCGCCCCTCTTGAGGGGGAATGCCGACAGTGTCTTCGCATTTTTTGCACCCACCATCACATGAGCTTCGGTCCATGGGTGAACCCACATTAAAAAGACCTTGTGTCACACCCGCATACGTGATGAATACCTACTAGTCGAATAGCTAGTCATACTGTTAGAGAACTGCGCGTTGACTCTATTATTTATATCCCTGTACAAAAAGTAATTAACCTTCTTTTTTTTCGGATCTTCAATGTTGTTATTTGATAAATTCAGTCAATAACAAAAAACGAAACGAAACTAAACAAGGAATCTCAGACAAACTAGAGGTTCAATCTCCAGGCATTTGAGTTAAATTAAGAAATGTAAACAGATCAGACTTATTATTTTCTAGACCACTTAAGTAGCGGACATGAAACTTAGAGCTATGGTTAACGAGCTAGCCTCGCTTAGTCATTTCCACTGTGTTTTCCAGTTCGTCTCTCATAGACAGGATGTCCCGTCCTCGTGAACCTATTTCAGACTAAACAAACTTTCAGAAAACAACGATAGTTATTTCGTTCCTTCGTTCCTTCCTTCTTTATGTATGTAAATAATTACAAATTTAGACATAGTCTGGTACAAGGCCAAAAGAGTGAAGCGCCCAAACACTTTCATCACAATTGGCGCTTTGCAGAAATGAACGTGTGAGAGAGAGAGAGAGAGAGAGAGAGAGAGTGAGAGAGAGAGAGAGAGATCTTGCAAATCCAGTGTTTATTATCTAACCCTCTCTAATTAATGGGTAAATTCACGAAGACAACAACAACAACAAAAAAAGAATACGTACTTTTGGTGTGAGGAGGGAAATCCAATTTACCATTTTGTCTCGCCTTAACAAATTAAGGAAGAATTTCTCAAGTTTGTGGCTAGACGCATAAATTACAGTCGCAACAAATGCTTCAATTTGCGAAAGGTAATTTGTCTAAGAAATTCATGAAAAGAAAGATGGACCCATTAACCCCGACCGGTAATTGAAGTAGCCGTAAAATTAAACAAATAACCTCTGATGCCAGTTAGAAAATAAACAAATTGATACAATTAAATAGATAGATGCTGATAAGCTCAACTGCCTTGAGACTGGCAATGATCCCAACAAGTCAGTTAGGTTGGTTGGTTGGTTGGTTGGTTTTTATGGCATGCCAAACCTTGTTGGGTTATTTTTTGCTGAATACGTTTTTTTACTCATTCTTGATGGCTACTCAATTAAACATATTTAAAAAAATCATTTTTCTATTTAACCCAGAGATGGAACCCTTAAAGGCACAACCACGCCAAGTCAGAGTGGACCTGGGAGTAATGGTGATGAGGGGGTACTCTACACTCCACAGAGCTCCATTATCCTTAATGTTTTGGGTGTGACGTTAAACTCTATCTAATGGTGACCATTAGATAGAGTTTAACGTCACACCCAAGACATTAGGGATAATATTTTCTGGGTTGAAAACATTAAGACCCTCAGTCACCGCCTTCTAGCACATATATGATAAAAAGGATTGGGGCTTGTCATATGGGCAATAGGGTGGGTAAAATCATATAGGCGCTAGAGATTGACGTAACAAGCCTCTCCAACCGACCGCTTAGCCTAAGTAAGGGCCAAAGCGAGGTGTTGCATGTCATGGACGGCTCATTCACCAGGATTCCGTCCTTAAGCATCATGGGTCGCAACCCACGGCCAACAGGTGGCCCCATTTGACGGGGTGTCTTACCCCTCTGCAGAGGTGCAGCGCATGAGTAGTACAGCCTGGGTAATCTGATCTGTGCGATAAGGCATCTTAGATCTAACCTCAGCAAAAGCAATCTCGCTGTTGAAAAAGGGATAGACTCCCTCGTTGTTCGGCTGATACTCACAATAGGCCAATCCGTCGACTTTCCTTTTAGTTTAATTACCGTATTTTCTAGAAATTTTTTTCCCTGAAAAATAATAGGGCTTATATTAATTTTCACTCCGAAATATAACACTAGGGCTTATTTTTGGTGGATGTCGAGTGTTTGCATCACATGATGTGATTGAGAAGAATGTTTATTTCTTTCATCTGTCTGCTGCTCTCAACTAGGGCTTATTTTCAGGGGATGTCGAGTGTTTGCATCACATGATGTGATTGAGAAGAATGCTTATTTCTTTCATCTGTCTGCTGCTCTCAACTAGGGCTTATTTTCAGGATATGTCAAGTGTTTGCATCACATGATGTGATTAAGAAGAATGCTTATTTCTTTCATCTGTCTGTGCTGCTCTCAACTAGGGCTTATTTTCAGGGGATGTCGGGTGTCTGCATCTCATGATGTGATTGAGAAGAATGCTTATTTCTTTCATCTGTCTGCTGCTCTCAACTAGGGCTTATTTTTCAGGGGATGTCGGGTGTCTGCATCTCATGATGTGATTGAGAAGAATGCTTATTTCTTTCATCTGTCTGCTGCTCTCAACTAGGGCTTATTTTCAGGGGATGTCGGGTGTCTGCATCTCATGATGTGATTGAGAAGAATGCTTATTTCTTTCATCTGTCTGCTGCTCTCAACTAGGGCTTATTTTCAGGGGATGTCGGGTGTCTGCATCTCATGATGTGATTGAGAAGAATGCTTATTTCTTTCATCTGTCTGCTGCTCTCAACTAGGGCTTATTTTCAGGGGATGTCGAATGTTTGCATCACATGATGTGATTGTGAAGAATGCTTATTTCTTTCATCTGTCTGCTGCTCTCAACTAGGGCTTATTTTCAGGATATGTCAAGTGTTTGCATCACATGATGTGATTAAGAAGAATGCTTATTTCTTTCATCTGTCTGCTGCTCTCAACTAGGGCTTATTTTCAGGGGATGTCGGGTGTCTGCATCTCATGATGTGATTGAGAAGAATGATTATTTCTTTCATCTGTCTGCTGCTCTCAACTAGGGCTTATTTTCTGGGGATGTCGAGTGTTTGCATCAAATGATGTGACTGTGAAAATGCTTATTTCTTTCATCTGTCTGCTGCTCTCAACTAGGGCTTATTTTCAGGGGATGTCGAGTGTTTGCATCAAATGATGTGACTGTGAAGAATGCTTATTTCTTTCATCTGTCTGCTGCTCTCAACTAGGGCTTATTTTCAGGGGATGTCGAGTGTTGCATCTCATGATGTGATTGTGAAGAATGCTTATTTCTTTCATCTGTCTGCTGCTCTCAACTAGGGCTTATTTTCAGGGGATGTCGAGTGTTTGCATCACATGATGTGATTGAGAAGGATGCGGATTTCTTTCATCTGTCTGCTGCTCTCAACTAGGCTTATTTTCTGGGGATGTCTAGTGTTTGCATCACATGATGTGATTGTGAAGAATGTTTATTTCTTTCATCTGTCTGCTGCTCTCAACTAGGGCTTATTTTCAGGGGATGTCGAGTGTTTGCATCACATGATGTGATTGAGAAGAATGCTTATTTCTTTCATCTGTCTGCTGCTCTCAACTAGGGCTTATTTTCAGGATATGTCGAGTGTTTGCATCACATGATGTGATTGTGAAGAATGTTTATTTCTTTCATCTGTCTGCTGCTCTCAACTAGAGCTTATATTAAAGGGAGAGCTTATACTAAAATCATCCTGAAAAATCATGCTCGGTCTTATTTTGCAGGTAAGTCTTATTTGTGGGGGAAACTTGGTATATAAGTTAAGGTAGCTAGGACATGAATTCAATGGTGCTTGGTAACTGACAGTTTCTCGCTTATGCGATTTTCAAAAAAAGTATTTGGTTTGAAAATCGAATAAGCGAGAAACTATCACATACCAACTGTAATTGACTTCATGTCCATGATTCCCTAACTTACATTCTCTATTGATGATATTGAGCACTCTTTGCATATAAATATAGCACATGATATTATCAATATCAATATATATATATAAGTAAAGAGTGCTCGATATCATTGATAGAGCATGTATATCTAATTTAGGGTAACGAAGACATGAAGTCGACAGCTCGTATATGATTTAGGTCTTATTTTGCAGATATATCTTATTTTAGGGGAAACACGGTATATATATCCTGAATCCCAAGCCACATCGGATGGACGGGAAACGAAAGAGCTGACTCAGCGGCCAAATTGGCTTTAGATTTGATTCCCGAAAAATTCAAAATTCCATTTAGTCACTTGAAAACTAAAATTAATAGATTCCTCCGAACAAAATGGCAACAACGCTGGAATGACAACATCCACAACAAACATACTGGAGACCAGCCTTAAGGAAGTCCAGAAAGGCACAAGTCATTATATCCCCATTACGCATTGGTCACACTCCTTTATACTCGAACAGAACAAAACCATAGTATGAAACATGTCAAACACCTTGTACTGTCAAACACTGTGGCGAGAGAAAACCACGAACATAGTAGTTCGAAGCGTGCACGACTGTGTTTGGCATGCAGAATGAGATTAGAGGCGAGTGGGGAGATTGAACTCGCATTCTCTGATCGTGAGTCGTGGCCTGACGCATGGGAATGGCTAAACTATCCACAGTGGCCAGGATGTGAAGGATTGACGCGTGCTGATTAGTGTCGCACGTGCTGGTCAGAGTACGGAGCCCGGATGAACACTGTAATTGTGTATTTATTTGACCAGCCTCACAAACCGGGAGAGAAGCTTGCGGTAGCATTTTGGCTGTGGTGACGAGTGGACGAGAGACAAGATCTTTTGATAGTATTGGTGAGAACAGTGCAGCATTGCTGGGAGAGTAACATCGTCGGACTTAACTGTGCCCCCCAGAGAACATTCTTATTATAAACACTTCCTCATAGAATGTAAAGCTTTTGTTCTCAGCGGAAACCGCTTTTTAATGCAAATAATATGAAGGATCTATTTGAAAAAAGTCAACATAGATGACATTCTCTCCTTTTTGAGGGAAAAATATACCAAAAAATGTAAACCTAAACCCGATCAATACCAAACAAAAGTAATCCCTCAACATTATCCCCAACGATGCAAACATATCGTTAAAAATCTTAACTACAAAAGTGTAAATATACATATACAACAATATATTGTTGTATATCTATATTTACACTTTTGTAAGTATTTCCTTACGTCTTGGCATGAAATAACCCCAGTCGGGTTGATATGTCGTTAAAAACTACCAACCAGCCAACCAACGGTATATATACAGAGAGAGACAAAATAACACACACACATATACACATATATACACACATACACACACACACACACACACACTCTCTCTCTCTCTCTCACGCTATCTCTCTCTCTCTCTCTCTCTCTCTCTCTCTCTCACCTCTTACTATTCAAGCTGTTTCTATCACTTTCTTTTTATATCACTTAAGCTTCTTTCTCTCTATGTTTTTTAATCTCTCTTTTTCTGTTTCTATCTATCTATCTATCTATCTATTAGAGAGAGAGAGAGAGAGAGAGAGAGAGAGAGAGAGAGGGAGAGAGAGAGAGAGAGAGAGAGAGAGAGAGAGAGAGAATGGGACGACGATGCTAGAAAAAAAGGTTTGTTTTTATTTGTACTTATCTCTCGATGACTACTCCAACCTGACCAACCCTCAGAATCAGGGTGTTGTCATTCTCTCCCCACCCCTCTTAGTGTCGAAGAAAGCCGCATTTAACCCACACCCACCAACCCAACCACCTAACGACACTGGCAATGGCCACCTCCCTAAATCAGCCAGGCTTTTACTTACGTAGAATCCCCCCTCCTCACTCACTCACAACTACCACTACCACTACCCCTACCATCCCTTCGCATTACCAAAACAATTCCCGCGCTTTTTTGTTTCTTTTTCTTAATTCCTTACTAGGTCCTATTTTGGCCCCTACACATCAATATAAAAAAAATGTAAAAAAATGTAGAAAAAGAAAAAGCAAAGTAAAATCTATTTCAGCTCATCTTTCAAATAAACAGAACAAAACAGAAAAAAAAGTTGTGTACGGATGGTGGCTTTCTCTCAGCCTTCTCCCTATCTATTTCAATCTTCACATGTGTACGTAAATGTGTCTACACACCTATTTCGGGCTATTTTTATTTCTTTATTCATCTTAGTTCGTACCCCCCCCCAACACGCACGCACAAGCACACACACACACACGCACGCACGCACGCACGCACAATAACAACACACACAAACACACACACACACACACAAACACTCTCTCCCGCTCTCTTTCTCCCCTCTCACTTTTCAAGCTGTCTCAATCACTTTCTTTTTATATCACTTAAGCTTCTTTCCCTGTCTATATATTCTTATTTTTCTTAGTCTGTTTCTATCTATCTATCTATCTATCTATCTACGAGTATGTTCATATCCCTATTTCCTCTCTGTCATTCCATGTCTCTGTCTGTCTGTCACTCTCTCTCTCTCTTTCTCTCTCTCTCTCTCTCTCTCTCTATAATATAATATTATATATATATATATATATATATATATATATATATTCTCCATCCAGTTATGGGTAAATAGTAGGGCAGACTGGTCTCTTTAAACTCTGTTAGGTAACCAGTCTATGAGAATGAAAGCTCTGAAATCAAACGTATTAAACCCCACTTAAAAAATTGACCATGTGTCACATCCTACTCTTGCAGAGAGGTTGGCAAATATATATAGCTATGGGAAGAAAAATGGTTCCACGCTTTTTCTCAACTATCTATTTTAGTCAATTCATATCTATCTATCTATCTATCTATCTAAAAAATAAAGAACAGAATCATAAAGCCACTTCTAGCTCAGCTTTCAAAAACTGTCGTTGTGAAGTGACACAGGCTTCTCTTTTAGAATCTTCACCGGCGCGTGTCGCACAATTCCTCCTCTCTATCCCCTCTCCCCCCCCTATCTCCTATCCCCCCCCCCCCACCGTCTCTCTTCGTCTTGTGTGTGCTACTGGTCGCACAAGCCGGTTTTCATTATCCTACCACCAGAGTTTTCAATCCACCGGAAAATCACTTTCTGACCCGGCAACGTCACCCCTCTTTTTTTTCAACTGTTCAAGAATCCCCTCAACACGGGTCATCAATATCATTTACGAGGACACAGGCAAGGCAAACGGGCGGGCCGGGCAGGGCAGACAGAGTCTGGCAGGAACGATTCTTCTCGCTTCCTTCTTATCCTTCACTTAAAGCGCAATACACGCCCGAACAGACGTCACACTTCAGTGCAGAAGGGCATCTGTGGGAATCAAAACAAATATACGACTCGTACAAGACAGAAGGTCAATTCGCCAAGACCTTCAATCAGTACCGCCGATCTTAACCAAGAAATAATGTCCAGGTCGAATATATATTTACCAACCTCTCCGCACAAGCAACGTGTGACACAAGGTCAATTTCTTAAGCGCAGTTTAACGGGTTTGAATTCAGAGTTTTCCTTCTACTAGACTGGTTACCTTGTCAAGTATAAACTGCCCAGTTATGTAACCCTACTCCCACAAAAGGGGTGCCCTGACAAGATACTAAACTGCAACTGATACTGAGGCTGCAGTTCTGCAGATCTTGGGGGTGGGGAGTAACCCTTCATTGCCATTACTCCCAGGATTGGTAGTACCTGTTGGGGTAATATCTATAAGTCAAATAGACCTGTTTAAAAATAATTCGCATTTGGTTGGTTGGTTGGTTGGTAGTTTGGTTGGATTTTACAGTTATTTTATGCCGAAGACATTTTACTTGATTCATTCTTATGGGGTATTCAATTTTTTAAACATATTTTAAAAACTCATTTTGATTTATTCAACCCAGAGATGGGACCCTAACAGGTACTACTCCTCCGAGTCTGAGTTGACCTGGGAGTAATGGCGATTAAGTACTTTACACTCCCAGAGCCCCAGAATTAGAATATCACCACTAGATGCAGTTTAACGTCATATCCGGGACACTAAAAAACCCAGTCACATCCTTCAAGCACGTATATGATAAAAAGCATTGGAGGTCTGTCATAAGGACAATAGGGTCGGGACAATCATATGGGTATTTATGTGTCCAGCCGAAGGGGGTCTCTCTGAACCCCCGTCCAGACTAAGTAAGGGTCAAAGTAGAGTGTTGCATGTCACGATTTCCTCAGCCACCAGAACTCCATCCTTAAGCATCATGGGTCGCCACACACGGCCAACAGGTGCCCTAATGGGAGTATTTTTGCCATCTGCAGAGGTATAGTCGGTGTATTCTACTGCCCCACATTAGTATTTGACAAGGGTCTTTGATACCATATAGATTATAGATATTAGGAAGAATTTAAACTATTTAACAGTATACAAATCATCTGTATTAATAATAGTCACTTGAGTTAAATAGGACTGTTTAAATATTATTTGTATTTGATAGGAATACTTAATATCATATGACAGTAAATTATTTGTATTAAGAACATTTACTTGAAGCTATAATAGTTTACTAAGGATTACCGTTAATTATTTGAAATCATATAATTATTAGATAGGAATAATTAGTGAGCTAGGCTAGTAGACCATTCATAGTGAGTTTAACTGGGTGTCACATCCTTCTGAACTTGTTACTTTTACATAACTGATAGGTTACATATCAGTTGTTTAAGATAAGGGTAAATCTCATAATTTCTAGCTAGTTGTATCATTAGTTGACTTTTTGGAGAATTTATGTGATTTCTCTTATTAACAGTGCGTTATAGAAGCAGAAATTGCCGTAATTTATTTATTTTTTGTTTTCTTTTTTAATAAAGTTTTAACTCAAAGATCTTCTTAAAATTTATCGAGTGAGGGGAAACATGAAATGATTGTTTGATTTCTATGAAAAAAATTTTTTTTAAAGGATGTAAAGATTCGTGCATATTCAAATAACTAAAGAAAAAATGTTTGTAGAACCCTAAATTTACATGATTCAAACTTGTTTTATTTAAAACTTTCAATTTTCTAAGCTAAAAAAATATTACGTTTTAAAAGTAAAATAAGATTTTCGTCGTGGCCGTACTTTTGTTTTCATCAAGATTTGTGAGCGTTTGTCCTGGCTGTATTTTTTTGTTTTCATAAATATCTGTGGGCGTGGCTAATAGGCTGGAATCGAGCGAGTGGCAGTTGATCGTACCAAAAAAGTATTACCGTATCAGTTGTTTAAGTGTACTTAAATGACTTTGTGGAAAAGTACGGGGAATTTGATTGGCATGATTTGACCTTGTGTTTAGTCTCTGCCCTCATTGGACAAACAACGTTAGAAGTTAGTATAGAGAAATCTGATTTTACTCGGATGATTATCAGATGACGAGACGAGACGGATCGCAATGGCGCTCTGTCCGTTCAAAGCCATTTCTCACGCGCGTTTGTGTTGATCTGGTTTTATAAAATAAGATATGAGCTCTATGTAAAACAGCAACGTCTTGTGTTCGTTAATATAGAACTAAGCAACGGACACGGGACAAGAAACCCCCAAGATGAAGATCAAACAGATATCCAGCCCAGGTCCATTGATAACAGATAAACAGATTCCACTACCCAGATTCATAGAGGAAGATAAGTATACAAGATAAGTATATAAGTGTACGTCCACAGGTATACAAGATACGTCTCTATCTAAAAAGCACTAAGTAACACAACTTGTTAACCATTACTATGGTAGGTACCCGAAGTCAATCTTCGTTAATATCCATTAAAACCTTCCTGTAGAAGATGGCAGTATCAACGGATAGACAAACCCAGTTACGCTGATCTATAGAATTAGATAATATATAAGATAAGTATACAGGCATGCTCTACAATATACTATATACGTCCATATGTCTATATAAAATGACTTTGTAAAAATGTCAAACTAGGTTAAACTTAGTATTATTTAGATTATTCGGACTATGGTCCACATCTTCCTTGTTATCAATACAACGTTTCGGTCGATGTGCCCTCCGACCTTCTTCAGGTATTTCCAATTGGACACATGGCCTAGCAGATAAAGGAGTTAGGTTAAGACAGATCTAACAGGTCGGGAGCAGCAGTAACATAGAATAATAATTAACACAGCTAAACAACTCTACCCCAGCTATGGTTAGCGGAATGAGAACAAGATACCCCCGTTGACTGAATAACGGGTTAGATTCAAAGTTCCGTGATGGCTCTCGGTTATGACAAGAAGGTTCCCAATTACGACAAGAAGGTTCCCGAGTTTGAAAATAATGTTTCCGAGTTCGAAAAGAAGGTTCCCGAGTCCGAGAAATGTTGTACAGATAACAATGAAGATGAGGACAATAGTCCGAATAATCCAAATAATACTAATTATCAAGCCTCATCTAAAAAAAATCCGAGAATTAGGTTAAACTTACTAAATGATGACTTAGGAATTTCACGTGGTATAATAGTTAATTGACCATTGTGAGTGGGTTCGATTCTTGTTGAGAGAACAATTTCTCTGGCTTGTACCAAACTAAAACAGCCATTTTAATTGACGCATACGTGTGTGCTGTAGGCGGAGGCCATTCGTAATGGCTTTTATGTGTTCGAGTGCAAGTCGACATGTGTTTATATAAATATTTTTATACGTATGTACGTAGGCATTCGTTTTAAGGATTCTCTCTCTCTTTCTCTCCCCCCTAACACACACACACACACACACACACACACACACACATATATATATATATATATATATACACACACACACACACACACACACACACATATATATATATATATATATATATATATATATATATATTGTCATTCACAGACACCGTGTTTCGGCGTATCCTGTCTCCTCTGTGTGGTTAGACTTAACAGGCTACTCCCAACCGTGATAGAAACCCGATCGATTTTTCTTCAGTCAGGGTTATTAACACTTAGCTATCAGTCACTTGCAGGCAAGGGGCCTTGTCATTTAGTCTTAATTCGCGGCCGACTGTCAAATAATCCCAGAGAGCTCAACCATATATATATATATATATATATATATATATATATATATAATCATCCACAGACACGGTGTTTCGTCGTTTACGTCTCATCAGTATGGCTAGACTTAACTACTTCCAGTCGGTAGCGAAACCAAACTGAATTTTCATTAGTTCGGCTCCTTACCGTCACGGTCGTTGGTAACAGTCAACAAGAGCTAAACAATTAACTGATACATACTTCCGTAGATGTATGTTTACAATCCCTAGAGAACTCAATTCTGTAAACAACAGACGAGTAATGCCTTATGATAAGCGGTGATAGTTCAATTAAAGTCCCCTCTAGAGATCTCTAACAGGATTTTGAGAGCATTTAATAGTCATTCACAGACACAGTGTTTCGACGTTTACGTCTCATCAGTGTGGCTAGACTTAACATATATATATATATATATATATATATATATATATATATATATATATATATATATATATATATATATACGAGCTAAGGTAGCCACGACATGGCGTAAACACCTGGTTACTAATAGTTTCTCGCAAACTTCAGACCAAAAGTTTGATGTGAAGATCACATAGGCAGTAAACTGTCACTAGCCAGTTGTTGACTCCATGTCCACGATACCTTAACTAAAATATAAATGCTCTATCAATATTGAGCTCTGCCTGCTTAGAAATATAGTACCCATATTATCTACAATATATATATATATATATATATATATATATATATATGTGTGTGTGTGTGTGTGTGTGTGTGTGTTCTTTGTGTGTAGTTTTCTAGTTTTTGACATGTTTATTCATCTGAGTGCAAAATTTCTGTATTAGATAGAAATACTTACACACAAAAAAAATTACACACAAAAAAAATTACACACAAAAAAAATGTAAATATAAATATACAATGAACGTAATTCTCTAACCTCTCGGCATGAAATATCCCTAGATGGGTTGACATGCCTTTAAACTCAAACAATCCTTGAAGTTAGCTTCATGTGACCGAGTACAAACTGTTGTGGCTGAGTTACGTGATTATTTATTCTAAATAACCCCCTTACCGAGCCTGAGAAATGCAAGGGGGTCACCACGTGGTACCCTGGCTATCTACAAAGTCAAGGGATAATTTGATTTCATTTTCTAGAATAAACTGTTATATCTACTTTTTTTATGTAGTTTTATTTTCTATTTTTTACCATTTTTTCTGGAATTTCTCCCCCACCTCTCCTTCTCTCTCCCCCTCTCTCCCCCTCTCTCTCCCTCTCTCTCCCTCTCACTGTCTTTCTCTCTCCCTCTTTCCCTCTCTCTCTTCGTTTTTTTCTCGCCGTTTCCGCTTTGTCCCCTTCTCGTCTGCCGACCAGTTTCCGCATACATTCTTTCGGCACGAAACGTGCCTTGCCTCAAGTTCCTGAAACGACCAAAAGGGGGCGACACAATCGACACGCCGGATTGAATATACAAGGAAGAAAAGGGCGGGAGACCAGCACACGGCACCCAGAGACGATGACACGAGAAGGACACTGTACGCATGCGTGTGCTGTGGGTGGAGACCATTCGTAATGGCTTTTATGTGTTCGAGTGTAAGTCGACATGTGTTTGTATAAATATTTTTACACGTATGTGCGTAGGCATTCGTTTTGGAGATTAAAAAATATATACGTGTATATCGGTCTGTCTAGTTATTTGACAAACTTAGCTTAGATATGACACTAGGCCAGAAGTATGGAGCGCTCAGTGAGAATCGAACTCACTATCAATGGTCTGCTAATCATTACACCACGCGATGTGCCTATCTGTCTGTCTATCTCAATGTATGCGTGCGTGTGTTATGTTTATGTGCGTAGGCATTCGTTTTAAGGGTTAAAAATATGTGTGTATGTGTCTCAGTGCATGCATGTGTGTGTTAGTTGTTTTGTGTGTATGTGTGTGTGTGTGTGTGTGTGTGTTTATGTGTATTTGAAAGATCAAAGTAACTCCGAATAACATGCTTGGTGAAAATCAGTAAAAAATGGTGGTCTAGTACATTCTAAGTAAGTAAAGTAAAGTCGTAGAGGTGGCCTAAAGTCGGTATCAGCCAGACAACGAGGGAGTCTATCCCCTTTTCAGTAGCGCTAAACCAAGGAGATTGTTTTTAGCATCTGAGACGGAGCGCCACACCTACCATCAGCTCCTCACTTTACCACACAGATCTCTGTGCTACTCATACGCTGAGTTGGCGAGGGCCGGTATCGAACCAGGAACCTTATGGTTCCCAGCCGGACACTCTACCGAATGAGCTAAACTGGCTCTTTAGTACATTCCATATTATCATAGTTAAATAAATGTCCTTTCTTCTTCTTCTTCTTCTTCTTCTTCTTCTTCTTCTTCTTCTTCTTCTTCTTCTTCTTCTTCGTTTGTTGTTTTCTTATTATTATTCTTTTGTTGTTTTCTTCTTCTTCTCCTGTTGTTTTCTTTTTCTTTTTCTTCTTCTTCTTCTTCTTCTTCTTCTTCTTATTATTATTATTATTATTATTATTATTATTATTATTATTATTCATTTGATTTTCTTTTTCTTATTCTTATTATTATTCGTTTTCTTCTTTTGATTTTTCCTTCTTCCTCTTTTTCTTTTGATAATCATCTTCCTCTTTTTCTTCCTTTAATTTTCTCATTCTTCTTCTTTTGATTTTCTTATTTTTCTTCTTTTTTTTCCTTCGTCTCTGTCTTCTTCTTCTTCTTCTTCTTCTTCTTCTTCTTCTTCTTCTTCTACAACCGCTCAGGCTGCTGCTCCAACTTCTCCCTTCTCTCCTTTCCTCGCTTCTTCTCCTTCTTTCTTTCTTTCTTTCTTTCTTTCTTTCTTATTCCATTTCCTCTTCTTGTTCTTTCTCTTTCTTCTTCCCCTTTCTTCTCCTCCTAATTCCATGCCTTCTTTCTGGGTGGTCTTCAGAAAGGCACGACAATAATTTATTTAGTCAAATGTTCGATGCCAGTTCATATTATTGCCAGAACTTCACGGATGAAAAATGACTTTTTCATAAAAAGCATAAAAAAAAAGCAAACAAAACAAAAAAAGACACAACAAATAAACAAAAAACATTAGAAAAAAAACTAAGACAAGACAAAACAAATAAACCACCAGCAGCAGCACCACCACCAACAACAACAACGACAGAAAACAAGCTTTCTTTCATCCATTAGCGAGACCTGTAGATATAACACAGTATGATAATTTAATTATTACAACGTTTGATATGTTTATTTAAGAGCTATTGCGATTGTTCAATACGTAAAACAGTATAATAATCTTGATTTAACTCTCTCACACTTTCTTTCTTTCTTTCTTTCTTTCTTTTCATTTTTTTCCTTGTGTTCGATTGAAACAGTTTAACATTATCGCTTCCGCGCGCTCGCCCCCTCTTCCCGCTTTTTGTACTCCCTGGAATGATGCTCGCACCCTCAAGGGGTGCAAGCTCCCCTGGTCGAGAACCCCTGTTTTGAACCAACTTTGCGTGTCTTGGATATGATATTAAAGTGCATCAAATATTGAGGCTCCAGCTCTGGAGATCTGGGGAGTATAGAGTACCCTTTCATTGCCATTACTCCCAGGTCCACTCTGTGACGATACCTGTTAAAATCCCCTCTATGGATGAAGTAGATGCTTAAAGATTATTTGTTTTCGATAGGAAAAAAAACATATAACCGTAAATCAGTTGTTTTATGAATAGTTACTTGTAGCTATAATTGTTTACTAAAGATTATCATTAGCTACTAGCAAGAATATGCACCCTCCGAGCGTAAGTATCAACGTTTTAATGTAATGAAATATATTAAATTAGAAAAGCCTAACGAAATTAAATAAGAACGCATATAAAAACATTACATTTATTTTAGTTATATTTTAATTGGTTTCTATATCAAATCAATCATATTATTTATTTTAATAAGTTGGAGAATAAAACAATAATATTAGAGATCAATAGTACCAGCTATTATTTATTAAACCCAGTTTTGTTAAAACCATTATGCAAATTAACCACACCATATATTATGTAAACATTTATTTCTTAGTGATATATCAGACACATTGTAGAATTTTCAACGCAATAATAACATGGGCTGTTTTGAAGCAAATCTAATTCAGATTTTCATAAAGACCTCGTTAATAAATAAAAAATTTTTCTATGAACTAATGATTTTGACAAAAAATTAAATACTCATTGATAAACTTACGCAATTCCTGTGGGTATTGTGACGTAAGCAGTGACGTAGTTTCGGTTACAGACACACAGACAGACACGGAGTCTCCCTTATATTAGGACTTGAAACCATATAATCATGTAAAAACAAATGATTATTAAATCGAAATAATTACTTGAAATCATGTAATTATTAGTATTAGATAGGAATACTTGACACCATACAACTGTGGTGTCCTAGGTATGACGTTAAACTGCATCTAATGATAAAGTTCCAGTTTTGGAGCTCTGGGGATTGTGGAGTACCCGTTCATAGCTATTACTCCCAGGTCCACTCTGACCCGGAGTGGTAGTACCTGTTAAGGTCCCATTTATTGCTTAAATAGATTTTTTTTAAAAATGACTTAAAATATTTTAACTCTTTACCTACCAAATTCCCCCCATGGCTAGACCAAAGTTTCTTGGTATTTTTTACCTGTATGAATGGATATTTCCAAGTTCACTATCTATTCATATGATAACTCATAACAGAAAAAACAAGATATGTTCACGTAGTTATTTTTCAGTTAAAATTCTTTAAACATTTTTGAGTTAGAAAATGAAATTGAATATCCGACTAAAATGTAAAAAACAAAACACCTTTGGCATAAAATAACCCCAAAAAGGAGCTGTAAATATACTTAAAATATTTATGAATATTTTTAAGCAATATCTCTCATCTTAACCATTCTGTGATATTTTCTTTCTAAAACAGAAGCGATTGATATATAACTTGGTTCTTCTTTTTTGGATTGTTTATCGGGGTGAGCGCGTACGCAGACCCCACACTTAGAAATAGCTTGTCCGAGTCGTCCACATTTGGGACGATCGCAGAGGTCAGCCGATCCGTAGTGCAATGGAAAGGCCTCATTCTGGGAGAACAGCCTAGCTGATCACTGTCATCTCCTACAAAAGGTAAGTATGATATTTACCGCGTACCCCACTTGTACGGGTCAGGCACAAAGTCCCTATTAACGTGGGACCACCCACAAACCGAAGCTCATGGAGTGGCAGGTGAAAAATTGCGTCGATCCCGTCGGCATTCCCCCTCAAGGGGGCGCCTCAGGCACTGGGCAATAAACCCAGCCCTGCCCCTTTAAATCAAGGGGCAGGTGTTGCCTGGGGGGATGGCCCCCTGGGATCGACGCTATTATTATAACATCACCGGTCCAGCGGCCGAAGCTCGCCGGACCCCCAGTCGAAACCGGGTGAAGGTAAGTATTTATTTGTCTCATACCCACCTGTATGGACTGGGCACAAGGCTCCTTTTAACGTGGACCCACCCACAAGCCGAAGCTAATGGGTGGGAGAGAACAAAAATTGCGTCGATCCCATCGGCATTCCCCCTCAAGGGGGCGCCTCAGGCGCTGGGCAATAAACCCAGCCCTGTCCCCAAAGGGGCAGGTATTGCCTGGAGGGATGGCCCTCTGGGATCGACGCTATTATTATAACCTAACCGGTCCAGCGGCCGAAGCTCGCCGGACCCCCAGTCGAAACCGGGTGAAGGTAAGTATGATATTTACCGCGTACCCCACTTGTACGGGTCAGGCACAAAGTCCCTATTAACGTGGGACCACCCACGAGCCGAAGCCCATGGAGTGGCAGTTGAAAAATTGCGTCGATCCCGTCGGCATTCCCCTCAAGGGGGGCGCCTCAGGCACTGGGCAATAAACCCAGCCCTGCCCCTTTAAATCAAGGGGCAGGTGTTGCCTGGGGGGATGGCCCCTGGGATCGACGCTATTATTATAACATCACCGGTCCAGCGGCCGAAGCTCGCCGGACCCCCAGTCGAAACCGGGTGAAGGTAAGTATGATATTTACCGCGTACCCCACTTGTACGGGTCAGGCACAAAGTCCCTATTAACGTGGGACCACCCACGAGCCGAAGCCCATGGAATGGCAGTTGAAAAATTGCGTCGATCCCGTCGGCATTCCCCCTCAAGGGGGCGCCTCAGGCACTGGGCAATAAACCCAGCCCTGCCCCTTTAAATCGAGGGGGCAGGTGTTGCCTGGGGGGATGGCCCCTGGGATCGACGCTATTATTATAACATCACCGGTCCAGCGGCCGAAGCTCGCCGGACCCCCAGTCGAAACCGGGTGAAGGTAAGTATGATATTTACCGCGTACCCCACTTGTACGGGTCAGGCACAAAGTCCCTATTAACGTGGGACCACCCACGAGCCGAAGCCCATGGAATGGCAGTTGAAAAATTGCGTCGATCCCGTCGGCATTCCCCCTCAAGGGGGGCGCCTCAGGCACTGGGCAATAAACCCAGCCCTGCCCCTTTAAATCGAGGGGGCAGGTGTTGCCTGGGGGGATGGCCCCCTGGGATCGACGCTATTATTATAACATCACCGGTCCAGCGGCCGAAGCTCGCCGGACCCCCCGAAACCGGGTGAAGGTAAGTATGATATTTACCGCGTACCCCACTTGTACGGGTCAGGCACAAAGTCCCTATTAACGTGGGACCACCCACGAGCCGAAGCCCATGGAATGGCAGTTGAAAAATTGCGTCGATCCCGTCGGCATTCCCCTCAAGGGGGCGCCTCAGGCACTGGGCAATAAACCCAGCCCTGCCCCTTTAAATCGAGGGGGCAGGTGTTGCCTGGGGGGATGGCCCCCTGGGATCGACGCTATTATTATAACATCACCGGTCCAGCGGCCGAAGCTCGCCGGACCCCCAGTCGAAACCGGGTGAAGGTAAGTATTTATTTGTCTCATACCCCACCTGTATGGACTGGGCACAAGGCTCCGTTTTAACGTGGGCCCACCCACAAGCCGAAGCTAATGGGTGGGAGAGAACAAAAATTGCGTCGATCCCATCGGCATTCCCCCTCAAGGGGGGCGCCTCAGGCGCTGGGCAATAAACCCAGCCCTGCCCCAAAGGGGGCAGGTATTGCCTGGAGGGATGGCCCTCTGGGATCGACGCTATTATTATAACCTAACCGGTCCAGCGGCCGAAGCTCGCCGGACCCCCAGTCGAAACCGGGTGAGGAAGTATTTATTTGTCTCATACCCACCTGTATGGACTGGGCACAAGGCTCCGTTTTAACGTGGGCCACCCACAAGCCGAAGCTAATGGGTGGGAGAGAACAAAAATTGCGTCGATCCCATCGGCATTCCCCCTCAAGGGGGCGCCTCAGGCGCTGGGCAATAAACCCAGCCCTGTCCCCAAAGGGGCAGGTATTGCCTGGAGGGATGGCCCTCTGGGATCGACGCTATTATTATAACCTAACCGGTCCAGCGGCCGAAGCTCGCCGGACCCCCAGTCGAAACGGGTGAGGAAAGTATTTATTTGTCTCATACCCCACCTGTATGGACTGGGCACAAGGCTCCGTTTTAACGTGGGCCACCCACAAGCCGAAGCTAATGGGTGGGAGAGAACAAAAATTGCGTCGATCCCATCGGCATTCCCCCTCAAGGGGGCGCCTCAGGCGCTGGGCAATAAACCCAGCCCTGTCCCCAAAGGGGCAGGTATTGCCTGGAGGGATGGCCCTCTGGGATCGACGCTATTATTATAACCTAACCGGTCCAGCGGCCGAAGCTCGCCGGACCCCCAGTCGAAACTGGGTGAGGAAAGTATTTATTTGTCTCATACCCCACCTGTATGGACTGGGCACAAGGCTCCGTTTTAACGTGGGCCCACCCACAAGCCGAAGCTAATGGGTGGGAGAGAACAAAAATTGCGTCGATCCCATCGGCATTCCCCCTCAAGGGGGGCGCCTCAGGCGCTGGGCAATAAACCCAGCCCTGTCCCCAAAGGGGACAGGTATTGCCTGGAGGGATGGCCCTCTGGGATCGACGCTATTATTATAACCTAACCGGTCCAGCGGCCGAAGCTCGCCGGACCCCCAGTCGAAACGGGTGGGAAAGTATTTATTTGTCTCATACCCCACCTGTATGGACTGGGCACAAGGCTCCGTTTTAACGTGGCCCACCCACAAGCCGAAGCTAATGGGTGGGAGAGAACAAAAATTGCGTCGATCCCATCGGCATTCCCCCTCAAGGGGGCGCCTCAGGCGCTGGGCAATAAACCCAGCCCTGTCCCCAAAGGGGGCAGGTATTGCCTGGAGGGATGGCCCTCTGGGATCGACGCTATTATATAACCTAACCAGTCCAGCGGCCGAAGCTCGCCGGACCCCCAGTCGAAACCGGGTGAAGGAAAGTATTTATTTGTCTCATACCCCACCTGTATGGACTGGGCACAAGGCTCCGTTTTAACGTGGGACCACCCACAAGCCGAAGCTAATGGGTGGGAGAGAACAAAAATTGCGTCGATCCCATCGGCATTCCCCCTCAAGGGGGGCGCCTCAGGCGCTGGGCAATAAACCCAGCCCTGTCCCCAAAGGGGACAGGTATTGCCTGGAGGGATGGCCCTCTGGGATCGACGCTATTATTATAACCTAACCGGTCCAGCGGCTGAAGCTCGCCGGACCCCCAGTCGAAACCGGGTGAAGGAAAGTATAACGTATAGCCCATGAACTGAATATATATAGACAAATTGGTATCTACTTTTCACATATGATTAACCACGGGTTTAATGTGAGTAAAAGAACATTCTCTGAACAGACAAATTACATATTAACATAGAATTCAGAAAAGTAAAAACTATTCAAAAACCTTTCATTTATGTGTGATTTGTAAAATATGTAAATTAATTAGTGAAATTATAGTAAGTTTTTTAATCGACTGTATTTAACAATGTCAAGGTCACCATCAGGAAGTGATACACGTTGATGTTTTCAAGGGAGGGTTGCTTACCTGGCCCAGTCGGGGGTCCAGTGAGCTTCGGCCGCTGGATCGGTAAAGTAATTAGCGTCGATCCCAGGAGGTTATCCCACCAGGCAATACCTGTCCACTTGATTTAAAGGGGCAAGGCTGGGTTTATTGCCCAGCACCCTAGGCGCCACCCACCCGAGGGGCAATACCGACGGTATCGACACAATTTTTGTGCTTACCACCCATGAGCTTCGGCTTAAGGGTGGGCCCACGTTAAAACGAGACCTTGTGTCCAGCGCTCATAAGTGGGATGAGAGGCAAATATCCTTACCTTTTGTAAGGGATCACAGTGATCAGCTAGGCTGTTCTCCCAGAGTGAGGCCTTTTCATTGTACTACGGATCAGCTGACCTCTACGATCGTCCTAAATATGGACGACTCGGACAAGTTATTTCTAAGTGTGGGGTCTGCATACGCACTCACCCCGATAAATAATCCAAAAATAGAACCTTCTTGTAGGCAAGGCTAGAAAGTCAATTAATTGATTGCTTTAACGGTATGTTTACCCGTCTAGGGTTATTTTATGCTGAGAGATGAGTGAATCACGTTCATTGTACATTTATATTTACATTTTTTGTATAATGGTTTCTCAAGATTTTTTTTTTTTTTAGTAAATCCATACTGTAGCGATTATCTGCCCCTGCACTACCATAAAATTATGCTTGCGCATTATCTGAAATGAACTTAATTGTTATTAAGAACACATTTTATGATATTTTTGTGTTAAAGCATGCAGTTGTATTGATTTGAACAAGTTGGTATTATTTTGTTTATATCGTACGATAATTCAAAATGAGCTTTGGTTTAGTAAATTCCTACCATAAAATTATGCTATCTGAAATGAACTTAATTGTTATTAAGAACACATTTTGAATTATCGTACGATATAAACAAAATAAATATAAACTTGTTCGAACCAATACAACAGCATGCTTTAACACAAAAATATCATGAAATGTGTTCTTAATAACAATTAAGTTCATTTCAGATAATGCACAAGAATAATTTTATGCTAGGAATTTACTGAACTAAAGTTCATGATTACCTTTTTTTTGTTGCTCCAATCGAATACGAATATTTTTTTAAAAAATTTTTTTCAAATTATTCATATCTAAAAAAATAATCATATTTGAAAAGACCAAGTGCAAAAAACCTCTTAAGAAATATCTACACAAACAAATATTTTTTAATGATAAAAATGCTTATAATTTTCAAAAATAAAATTTATTTTATTTTTAACATAAGATGCGCAGTTGTAAAAATTATTTGAAAATTCCGGTACTGACGAGAGCGTTCTGTGCCTCGTGATTAATGATATATTTATTTCGTCTTTCCGTTTACAATGTTGCTTTGATAAAGACCTCATATGGTCGAAACAGATTTCTGTCAGCTAAACTTTAAACATCTTGTTGTTTTTTCTACAAAATTTTCTACATAAATAAATATGTAAACATGAATGTACAATGAATGCGATTTCCTAGTCTCTGGGTATAAAATAACCCTAGTTGGTTTGACATGCTGTTAAAATCAACCAATCAATCAATCTACCAACTAAATCATTTGCACAGTTCCCAGTTAATTACCGTCGCCAGTCAATTATGCCTCTTCTTACATTCTTTATTAACCAGAGTTTTGCATTTAGTGTTTTTTTCCCCCGCATCCCACCATGCAGGTCAGAAACAAAAGTCTATTTTTGTGGGGGCCACCCACGAACCGAAGCACATGGGATGGCAGGCACAAAAAATGCGAAGATCCCCATGGCATTCCCCCATAAGAGGCGCCTCGAGCACTGGCCAATAAACCCAACCCTGCCCCTTTAAATCAAGGGGACAGGTATTGCCTGGAGGGATGGCTCCCTGGAATCACGCCGTCAATTTAGTTCATCTCCGATTCAGTGGACCAAGCCACCAGACACAGGCCCCGAAGGGCAGGGAGAGTGTTGCATTTAGTTATTATAAGATTT
>CM042145.1:103762822-103774820 GCA_023376005.1 Doryteuthis pealeii
AACCCTGGATGGGTTAGCATGTCGTTAAAATCAATCAATCAATCAATATCACAGTCGGTAGAGCATTCGGCTAGAAACCACAAGGTTCGATACCGGCCCTCAACCAACTCATCGTATGAGGAGCACAGGGATCTGTGCGGTAAAGTAAGGATCTGGTGGTAGGTGTAGCACTCCACCTCAGACGCAAAAACAATCTCTTTGGGCTAGCGCTATTGAAAAGGGAATAGACTCCCTCGCTGATTGGCTTATATCGACTTTATGCCTGCCCGAAGACTTTACTTTATAGGTTACTGACTTTTTAAGCAACAGCAACTTGTGGTTTGTTTACCATAATAACAACAGTGTACGGTCAAGTCACGCTGAAAGACTCAGTTCCCGCTCTATCTAATCAAAACTTGATAGATTACAACCCCCCACGGCATTCCCTTTATTGACCCCTCAGCTATCAGGAATTGACCCTGACCCTCATTTTAGCTTAATGGGATAAATGCTGCTTGAGTGGGCAGCCCCCTTAAACCAAGGCAAAAATGATTTATCTCGGCCCCTGAATGACCGGGTTGGTTTTACGGGTGACAGGTAAGTAAATTAACGAACACTATAAAAAAGGGGGTGTCATGTCCCATAGGATTAAATGAAAAAAGATTAAAGGATTAAGATGTGGCCCATGAAGCGACGATTCAGGATTTGCTGCTGTCAAGATAGATCTAAATCATTATCATCATCAGGCCACGTTGGCAGCACGGATTCTCACTCCTAACACTTTTTATCATATATGGAAGCGCGTGGTGTAATAGTTAAAGTCATGGGAAATGGAGTCGTCGCTCCGAGTTCAAATCCTGGATGTGGTAATTGCATTTCATTTAGCGCTAATACCCTTGAGAAATGTATGAATCCTATTCTCCCTCCAGCTATGGATAAGTAGTAGGGCAGACTAGGATCTTTGCAACCGGTCTAGGAGAAGGAAAACTCTGAATTCAAACTTGTTGAACTCCGTTTAAGAAATTGACCTTGTGTCACACCCTGCTTGTGCGGAGGGGTTGGTGAATATATATATGTGCTAGAAGGCGGTGACTGTGGGTACTATTGTCCTGGGTATGATGTTAAACTGCATCGAGTGGAGAAGTTCCAATTCTGGAACTCTAGGGAGTATAGAAACCAATTAAAATATAATTGAAATAAGTGTAATCTTTTTATATGCGTTCTTATTTAATTTCGTAAATCTTTCTGATTTGGTATATTTCATTACATTAAAACTTAAAAACTTACCCCCGGAGGGTGTATATTCTTGCTAGTAATAATATTTGAGAAGATATATCTATCCTCTACAAACTGTTAAATAATATGGTGCGTAGTTACCACAATTGAATGTATATTAGATAGACCAAAGAAACGTTTTAACAACAAAAATAAAAATAAATAAATAAATAAATAAATTGTTCCTAACGGAGACATAAGAGGGTCACATTAAGAGAGGCTTTCTAACAATAAACAATAAATTTGCGGCAAAAAATTTCTGTGGACGAATTTTTTAGTATAGATAAAATTCTTAGGGTACCACAGCCCCATTCTTTTTCTGTGGATATTTCCTGTTTTCATCAATCAAAACTCAGTTCCATGCTCACCATTTAGGTTTGTCAAACTAACTGAAGGCAGTGTCAGGCTAAGACTTACGCCAATGTAAAATCAATGATGTTAATTTTAATTACTAGCAAGATTATGTACCCACCCCCATGGTGTAAGTATTTAAGTTTTAATGTAAATATACTAAATTAGAAAGACTAACGAAATTAAATAAGAACGCATATAAAAAGATTACACTCATTTTAATTATATTTGATAAAGTTTTGTTTTATTTCTATTTTTTTGAAATTTCATTTTATATATTTTATTCAGCCCTGTCGGTGGGGCTTTTGAATACCGGACTGCACCTCTGCAGAGTGGCAAGACTCCCCCAATGGGGTCACCTGTTGACCATGGGTGGCGACCCGTGATGCTTAAGGATGGGACCCAAGTGGCTGAACAAGTCCATGACATCCAACACTACACTTACGCCCTTACTTAGGCTAGACCGGCGTTCGGAGATGAACCCTCCGATCAATCGGCTGGTCACGTCAAACCCTAGCACATATATGATTGTCCCAACCTTATTGCCCTTATGGCAAGCCACAACCTTTTTATCATATATCTGCAAGTAGACGGTGGCTGAGGGTCTTCATGTCCTTGGAATGATGTTAAACTCTATCTGATGGTGAGGTCTTAGTTCTGGAGGTCTAAGGAATGTGGAGCACCCTTCATCACCATTGCTCCCTGGTCCACACTGACCCGGAGTGGTATTACCTGTTAGAGTCCCATCTATGGATTAAATAGAAAAATGTGTTTGTAAAAAAATTGAGTATCCATTAAAAATGAAATTATTGCAAAACTTTGTTGGCATTAAATGATCCACTGTGGTTGATATGCCGTAAATCAAAACATCCATATATTTTATTTTACTTTTTATTATATGTAGTGTGAGCAACTCCTGACTCTGGATCCCTTCAATCTATTTACAATCTTACGTAGACACAGACAACCAACCTTAATGAGATGACTCGGTATTGTTTTCTAGCGTGGTGATGTTATTCTATCCCCCCACATCTTGGGGGCGTATCTCATTTCTTTGTGATATGGTAGCGATTGCTTGATATTTCCCAGCTGTCATGAATCTTTCCTAGTGTCATCTGACCTTTCCCGGAAGTATGGAGTAAATGATAGTATATACACATGCTACAGCAAAAAACCACATCATTAATACACACACACACACACACACACACACTCACACACACGCACACACAATATATATATATATATATATATATATATATATATATATATATTCCTTGAAGCTCTAAGGGCATGTAGGGTCTTGTCATTTGGCATACATTTGAAATTAGTAAAAGCGATATTTCTTATCTTCCAAGATTGGTGTCAATATAGAGGCATTTGGTTTCGAACCAGTCATTGGACCTACGCACTATTCAGGGACACTCTTCATATGCGACATCTGCAGTCGAGGCTGTTTTTCGATTATTGAACTTCAAAGTCACAAAAGGCGCTGTAACTTCAGGGCTATAAGAATTCCGTGACTACAATGCCGATGACTATATATATATATATATATATATATATATATATATATATATATATATGTGTGTGTGTGTGTGTGTGTGTGTGTGTGTGTGTAAAGTCATATTGTATTTCATATATAAGTAGACAGATTCTTGCAATTTGATTGCAACAAAGAAAGATTGATTGATTTTAATGGCGTATTAACCTGCTTAGGATTTGAACTCGTTATTCAATAATAGAATCAGTCAAGAATCAGTCCTTCTGTTACACTTTATGTGTGTCATAAATTTTTAGGCGACCCTGTTGCTGAGAATAAGGGCCGTTAACTTTGAGATCAGGAAGTGGAAATTTACCAGTGACGGTTATATCTCTGGAAAGAAAAGATCTCTGGAAAAGGAATACGTGATTAGTTTTAGTTTTTAGCTGAGGTCGATCTCACATCCGCATGGTGATATGGGCAAGATAAAATAAAACGCTTGATCAAGCAACAAAAATGTCTTGTTAGTTCATTTAATTGAAAACAAGTAAAGCCCTATCTCTGTGTGTGTAAAGTCATATTGTATTTCATATATAAGTAGACAGATTCTTGCCATTTGGTTGCAACAAAGAAAGATTGATTGATTTTAATGGCGTATTAACCCGCCTGGGGTTTGAACTCGTCTCGTCGTATTCATTTCCTACGGCGGTAACCACTTTTCCCGTAATATGCGCCTCCACCTTTCGCGTAATATGTCATTACTGATTACAATCCGTTACGGTAATTGTTATCATATATTTTTGATATGAATTATTTTGATTTTTGAACTGTTGTACTCATCTTTACTAAGAAATATACATACATAAGGTTTCGGCCATTTTACCCTCCGGCCTTCTTTTGGGTGTTCCTTGTAATCCATTGTGGTAGACTGTTCTCATTCCGTTACAAGTGTCCAGACTTTGTGTTTATCTGAGTATAGCAACGATTCATATTGGAAAATCATTTTGAAGAGTTTGGCTGAGTTAGACAAAACAAAGCGGTGAAGAATTTATAGATATCTTATCTATATAATGACGTCATTGTTTTTGCTCATGCATCAATCCGTGAAGCGTTACGACCATTGAAAAAATAAAAGAATTTAGACAAATAATATGTTGTTTTGTTTTAAAGATTGTTTTTATTTTTGTTTAAAATAGAGTGTTTGACTCCATCGCCACTTAAAAACATCGGACATGTTGGATTTTCTATGAAATTTGGCGCCATCTCAGGTGGATTGATAAACATGGCATCCGGCCGCTCGATGCCGTTCAACGCACTAAACTTCTTAACATGACCAACATTAAAAATGCACACGTGTTCTGCTGGTCACATTTGGATGATTATATTTGTTGAGAAAGACACACACACACACACACACACAGAGAGAGAGAGAGAGAGAGAGAGAGAGAGAGAGAGAGAGAGAGAGAGAGAGAGAGAGAGACACACAGTGAAAGAGGGACCAACACAGAGGAAAGGGGCACACATAGAGAGAAAAGACACACACACACATATACAGAAAAAAAAGACACACAGTGAAAAGAGACACAGAGGAAAGAAACACACCGAGAGAGAGAGAGAGAGAGAGAGAAGAGAGAGAGAGAGAGAGAGAGAGAGAGAGAGAGAGAGAGAGAGAGATACACCGAAATGATGCACACATAGTTAGAAAAGAGGAAGCGACACACACATAGAAAGAGACACGCCCACACACACACACACACACACACACACACACAGAGAGAGAGAGAGAGAGAGAGAGAGAAGAGAGAGAGAGAGAGAGACGTTCACACATATACACAGAGCAAAGATATACAAACACGGGGAAAAAACACCCCAACATAGAAAGAGAAAGAGAACACACAGAGAAAAGAAATATGCAAACAGGGAAAAGTGAGAGACCCACACAGAAGAAAGACACACCCACACACGCAGAGAAAAGAGACACACATATAGAAGAGAGAGAGAGAGAGAGAAAAAAAAAGAGAGAAAGAGAGAGACGGACAGACGGACAACAGACAGACAGAAAAAAGAGACACACACAGCGGGCAGTCTAGAATTAATTTTCAAGTACATATGCACGTAACGTACACGCGTACACACACACACACACACACACACACACACACACACACACACATCTCCATAACAATTCTGTTCATACATCTGCCCATATCTCTGGACACAACTTCACATCTTTTTGAGCCACAAACATCTTAATTATCTCTCTGCCGTATCGGTGATGCTGCTTTCCTTCTCCTCTGAAGTCTAAATATTCTAAACGCTCTGACCAACGAACGAACCACAACCCCTCCTACATACAACACAACCGTAACAACACCCTGTCGATAGGACTTAAAATATCCTGATTGTAAAGGGTAAAACTCACCCCTCCCAATAAACAGGTATGTCTTGGGTATGACACTAAACTTCATCTGATGGTGTTGCTCCAGTTCTGGAAATCTGGGGAGTGTGGAGTACCCCTTCATTTCCATTACTTTCTGGTCTGCACTGGCCTGGAGTGGTAGTACCTGCTAGACTCATATCTATGAGTCAAACAGATCTGGGTTTTTTTCTCTTTAAATCGTATTTGATAGGACCGTGTGCAACCCCCCTAAAAAAACAACCAAATGGAAAACAAAAACACAAATAATACACCACACTGTCGGCTGGGGCGTTAGAATGCACAGACTGCACCTCTGCAGAGGGGTAAGACTCCCCCAAATAGGACCACCTGTTGGTCGTGTAAGGCGAACCATGATGCTTAAGGATGGAATCTTGGTGGATGAGCAGTCAATGACACAACACTCCACTTAAACTCTTACTTAGGCTAGACGGGGGTCGGGGAGGCTCCCTCCGATCAATCGACTGGTCACGTCAAACCCTAGCACCTATATGATTGCCCCAACCCTATTGCCCTGGTGGCAAGCCCCAGCCCTTTTAAGCATATGGGTGCTAGAAGGAGGTGGCTGAGGGCCTACATGTCCTGGAATGACGTTAAACTCTATCTGATGCTGAGGTTCCAGTTTTGGAGGTTTGGGGAATGTGGAGCACCCCTTCATCACCATTGCACCCAAGTCCACTCTGACCCGGAGTGGTAGTCTTCTTTTAGGTAATTCTTATTAGGTCTTCTTAGGTAATTTTGTTATATATGCCTTTGTTATAATTTTGTTATATAACTTTAGGCCACCCCGGCGTCTTTTTACTAGTGACATACAGAGGATCACTAGGATTATGGAACAAAAATAATTTTGATACACCTGAATAGAGTGGTTCTCTGCTACCGGGCTTCACAGGGCCCGGTTTCAAATTGTGAGTCGATCCTGGGTCATAAATCACGTGCCACCGGGTTCCGAGGAAACGTATTGATTTGGCGCTATAAAACTATGCTGCAGTTTTGCTCGTTTACTGTCACACTCAATAGGCATCCACCGAGGATCGAATTAGCTATTCAGTAGTAATGGATCTGCGAGACGAGCGTGCTAACCATTACACCACGATTACACGCTCTCTGATTTGACTAAAGCAGGGATCACCAAACTTTTTTCATGGTGGGCCGGATACTTGAAAAAATAACGAGTGCGGGCCGGATAACTGAAAAAATAACGAGCGCGGGCCATATTATCATTGTGTTCAATACTTGCTAGCTAGAACGAAAGCTCTGAGAAAAAGATGTAAAATAAAATTCATCTTTCCATGTTATATTCATGGATAAGTGGCGTAAGATGCACAAAAACAAATTTAACCAACATTTTTATTTTCAAAAACATTATCAAGAGCGTTAGCAGAAAGGTTTATTGAGATTGTGAAACTAAAGTTTGCCTTTCAAGATATCGTCAATGTTTTGTTTGGTATTGCTGACATCCAATCAAGAGAATTACTTTCAAATGTTTATCAGTCAATTTCGTTCGCTGGGATGATTCCGAAGTCAAGTCCATGAGGATTAGTAAGCTTAACATGATATTTAAATTTAAATGGTATCAGAACGTCTTGCGTTCCGTATGTCTTAACAAAAAAAATATAAATTCAAGTACCCGTCGGCGAGCCTGATAAAATGCCTTCGCGACCGGATTTGGCCAGCGGCCGTAGTTTGGTGACCCTTGGTCTAAGGTATATGATATGAAACCAGAATGTTTAGCAATTAATGATAAATGTTTTGCATCTTATCTATTTTACCTACAGCTAAATAAAAAGGTGAACATCCTCAAAATGTGCTAATTCCATATATATATATATATATATAATATATATATATATATATATATATATATATATATATATAAGAATTAAGTAAAAATGAATTAATGAATATAATAAAAAATGAATGGAATGAATAGAATGATTGAAAAATATTTTCGAGGGACCTCTTCCCCCCCCCAAAAAAAAAAATTGAGAGAGGTCATTAATGGAAAACCCCTTTCAAATCCTACAGGAAGCACTGAATTATTATAATTATTATATAGAATATTGGAGAAGATAAAATAATGTCTTACATCTGTGAAGTTATGTTGAGAAGTAATTCGAATTTTTTTGTTATTTTCTCTCTAATGTTCTCTGTTATATTTCGTTAAAAATTGCTACAATGTATACTTCGAATTTAAGATAAAAACGGTCAACTGAAATTTTTTTGAATAACTTTTACATTTGTAAAAATAAAAATAAAAATAAAATTATTTATTAGAGAAATGTATAGATTATTTACACAGACTTAAATTGATGAACGATTTAAGAAAGATATATTTTAAATTTAATAGATGAAAAGAATAAAATAAAATATTTAAACTATAAATGGCTAAGTGTTATTTTTCTTTATCAATAATTCTAGATTGACTTTAATTTTAAGTGGGTATAACATTTAAAAAAAAATTATATATAAAGCATAAATATTATCATTATTATTACATAATTTAAAATTGTCACCATTAAGTGTTCGTCTTGAACTTATTGCTTTAGGGACAAGTCAAAATATGCAAAAAAGTTAGCTTTTATAGAGCTTAAGAATTTTTATGTTATTATATTATTATTCTAAATCGTATCCTTCCGGATCTTTCCAGTTTAGAATCTTTGAATATATATGGTATTAAGTGTTAATTTCCAATTGTGCCTCATCAGATCGATCCCATATATATATATATTATATATATATATATATATATAATATATATATATTGTGTGTGTGTGTGTGTGTGTGTGTGTGTGTGTGTGTGTGTGTGTGTGTGTATGTATTTGGGCAGCATCTTTCATTTATACATGTAGAATTAACAAAAGACACATCTCCTGTTTCACAATTTTATATTTTTGATCTTTTCGAGTTTAGCTGACCCAACTAATATTTGGGCATCTTGGAATAAAATTGTTTAAACAGGAGATGTGTTCTTTTTGTTTAATTCTACATGTATAAATGAAAGAATGCTGCCCAAATACATACACACACACACACACACACACACACCACACACACACACCACACACACACACATTATATATAATATAGTAATATATATATTATATATATATAATATAATATATGGGAATCGATCTGATGCAGGCAAATTGGAAATTAACACTTAATACCATATTATATTCAAAGATTCTAAACTGGAAAGATCCTGGAAGGATACGATTTAAATAATAATATAATAACATAAAAAAATCTAAGCTCTAATAAAAGCTAACTTTTGCATATTTGGACTTGTGTCCCTTAAAGCAATAAGTTCAAAGACGACACTTTATGGTGACAATTTTAAATTATGTAATAATAATGATAATATTTATCTTTGATATATAATTTTTTTTAAATGTTTAATACCCACTTAAAATTAAAGTCAATCTAGAATTATTGATAAAGAAAATAACACTTAGCCATTTATAGTTTAAATATTTTATTTATTCTATTTCATCTATTTAATTTAAAATATATCTTTCTTAAATCGTTCATCATTTAAGTTCCTGTGTAAATAATCTATACATTTCTTAAATAAATTAATTTATTTTTATTTATTTTACAAAGTAAAAAGTTATTCAAAAATCTTTCAGTTGACCGTTTTATCTTAAATTCGCAAAGTATACATTGTAGCAATTTTAACGGAAAATATAACAGAGGAACATAGAGAAGAAATAACAAAAAATTCGAATTACTTCCAACATAACTCCACAGATGTAAGACATTATTTTTATCTTCTCCAATATATCTATAGAATAATGATAATAATTCAGGTGCTTCCTGGTAGGATTTGAAAAGGGGTTCCTTTAATGACCTCTGCCAATTTTTGTTTTTTGGGGGGGGGAAGAGGTCCCTCGGAAAAATATCTTTTCAATCATTCTATTCATTCATTCATTTTTTTTATATATCATTAATTCATTTTACATAATTCTTATATATATATATATATATATATATATATATATATATATATATTATATATATATATTGGAATTAGCACATTTTTTGAGGATGTTCCACTTTTTATTTAGCTGTAGGTAAATAGATTAAGATGCAAAACATTTATCATTAATTGCTAAACATTCTGGTTTCATATCATATTTACCTTAGACAAGGGTCACCAAACTACGGCCGCTGGCCAAATCCGGTCCGCGAAGGCATTTATCAGGCTCGCCGACGGGTACTGAAATTATTTGTTAAGAACATACGGAACGCAAGACGTTCTGATACCATTTAAATTTAAATATCATGTTAAGCTTACTAAATCCTCATGGACTGACTTCGGAATCATCCCACGCGAACGAAATTGACTGATAAACATTTGAAAGTAATTCTCTTGATTTGCGATGTCAGCAATACCAAACAAAACATTGACGATATCTTGAAAGGCAAACTTTAGTTTCACAAATCTCAATAAACCTTTCTGCTAACGCTCTTTGATAATGTTTTGAAATAAAAATTGTGCGTTAAATTTGTTTTGTGCATCTTACGCCATTTATCCATGAATATAACATGGAAAGAATGAATTTTATTTTACATCTTTCTCAGAGCTTTCGTTCTAGCGCAAGTATTGAAACACAATGATAATATGGCCCGCGCTCGTTATTTTTTCAGTTATCCGGCCCGCACTCGTTATTTTTCAAGTATCCGGCCCACCATGAAAAAAGTTTGGTGATCCCTGCTTTAGTCAAATCAGAAGAGCGTGTAATCGTGGTTGTAATGGTAGCACGCTCGTCTCGCAGATCCATTTACTACTGAATAGCTAATTCGATCCTCGCGTGGATGCCTATTTGAGTGTGACAGTAAACGAGCAAAACTGCAAGCATAGTTTTATAAGCGCCAAATCAATACGTTTCCTCGGAACCGGTGGCACGTGATTTATGACCCAGGATCGACTCACAATTGAAACCGGGCCCTGTGAAGCCCCGGTAGCAGAGAACCACTCTATTCAGGTGTATCAAAATTATTTTTGTTCCATAAAATCCTATGATCCTCTGTATGTCACTAGTAAAAAGACACCGGTGTGGCCTAAAGTTATATAACAAAATTAAACAAAGCATATTATAACAAAATTACCTAGAAACCTAATAAGAATTCAAAGAAGACTACCACTCCGGGTCAGCATGGACTTGGGTGCAATGGTGATGAAGCGGGTGCTCCACATTCCCCAAACCTCCAAAACTGGAACCTCAGCATCAGATAGAGTTTAACGTCATCCCAGGACATGTAGCCCTCAGCCACCTCCTTCTAGCACCCAATGCTTAAAAGGGCTGGGGCTTGCCACCAGGGCAATAGGGTTGGGCAATCATATAGGTGCTAGGTTGACGGGACCAGTCGATTGATCGGGAGGGAGCCTCCCCGACCACCCGTCTAGCTAAGTAAGAGTTTAAGTGGAGTGTTGTGTCATGTACTGCTCATCCACCAGACTCCATCCTTAAGCATCACGGTTCGCACCCACGGCCAACAGGTGCCCCATTTGGGGGATTCTTAACTCCTCTGCAGAGGTGCAGTCTGTGCATTCTAACGCCCCAGCCGACAGTGTATGGTGTATTATTTGTGTTTTTGTTTTCCATTTGGTTGTTTTTTTTAGGGGTTGCACACGGTCTATAAATACGAATTTAAAAAGAAAAAAAACCAGATCTGTTTGACTCATAGATATGAGTCTAGCAGGTTACCACTCCAGGCACTGTGCGACCAGAAAGTAATGGAAATGAAGGGGTACTCCACACTCCCAGATTTCCAGAACTGGAGCAACACCATCAGATGAAGTTTAGTGTCATACCCAAACATACCTGTTTATTGGGAGGGGTGGATTTTACCCTTATGCAGAGGATGCAATCAGGATATTTTAAGTCCTATCAACAGGTGTTGTTACGGTTGTATTGTATGTAGGCAGGCGTTGTGGGTTCGTCGTGGTCAGAGGTTTAGAATATTAGACTTCAGAGGAGAAGGAAAGCAGCATCACCGATACGCAGAGAGATAATTAAGATGTTTGTGGCTCAAAAAGATGTGAAGTTGTGTCCAGAGATATGGGCAGATGTATGAACAGAATTGTTATGGAAGATTGTGTGTGTGTGTGTGTGTGTTGGGTGTGTGTGTGTGTGTGTACGTCGTGTACGTTAGTCATATGTACTTTGAAAATTAATTCTAGACTGCCCGCTGTGTGTGTCTCTTTTTTCTGTCTGTCTTGTTTGTCCGTCTGTCCGTCTCTCCTTTCTCTCTTTTTTTTCTCTCTCTCTCTCTCTCTTCTATATGTGTGTCTCTTTTCTCTGCGTGTGTGGGTGTGTGCTTTTCTTCTGTGTGGGTCTCTCACTTTTCCCTGTTTGCATATTTCTCTCTCTGTGTGTCTCTTTCTCTTTTTATTTGCGGGTGTTTTCCCACGTGTTTGTATATCTCTGCTCTGTATATGTGTGAACGTCTCTCTCTTCTCTCCT
>CM042145.1:103774920-103824920 GCA_023376005.1 Doryteuthis pealeii
GGGAGAAGATGACCGGTTGGTTTTACGGGTGACAGGTAAAGTAAATTAACGGAACACTATAAAAAGGGGGTGTCATGTCCCATAGGATTAAATTGAAAAAAGATTAAAGAATTAAGATGTGGCCATGAAGCGACGATTAGGATTTGCTGCTGGTCAAGATAGATCTAAATCATTATCATCATCAGGCCACGTTGGCAGCACGGGATTCTCACTCCTAACACTTTTTATCATATATGGAAGCGCGTGGTGTATAGTTAAAGTTTCATGGGAAATGGAGTCGTCGCTCCGAGTTCAAATCCTGGATGTGGTAATTGCATTTCATTTAGCGCTAATACCCTTGCGAAATGTATGAATCCTATTCTTCCCTCAGCTATGGGATAAGTAGTAGGGCAGACTAGGATCTTTGCAACGCGGTCTAGGAGAAGGAAAACTCTGAATTCAACTTGTTGAAACTCCGTTAAGAAATTGCCTTGTGTCACACGCCTGCTTGTGCGCGGAGGGGTGGTGAATATATATATGTGACTAGAAGGCGGTGACTGTGGGTACTATGTCCTGGGTATGATGTTAAACTGCATCGAGTGGAGAGTTCCATTCTGAACTCCTAGGGAGTATAGAAACCAATTAAAATATAATTGAAATAAGTGTAATCTTTTTATAATGCTTCTTATTTAATTTCGTAAATCTTTCTGATTTGGTATATTTCATTACATTAAACTTAAAAACTTACCCCCGGAGGGTGTATATTCTTGCTAGTAATAATATTTGAGAAGATATATCTATCCTCTACAAACTGTTAATAATATGGTGCGTAGTTACCGACAATTGAATGTATATTAAGATAGACCAAGAAAAGTTTTACAACAAAATAAAATAATAAATAAATAAATAAAATTGGTTCCTAACGGAGACATAAAGGGTCACATTAAGAGAGGCTTTCTAACAATAAACAATAATTTGCGGCAAAAATTTTGTGGGACGACTTTTTTAGTATAGATAAAATTCTTAGGTAACCACAGCCCCCATTCTTTTTCTGTGGATATTCCTGTTTTCATCAATAAAAACTCAGTTCCATGCTCACCATTTAGGTTTGTCAAACTAACTGAAGGCAGTGTCAGGCTAAGACTTTACGCCAAATGTATCATGATGTTAATTTTTAATTACTAGCAAGATTATGTACCCCCCATGGGGTAAGTATTTAAGTTTTAATGTAAATATACTAAATTAGAAAGACTAACGAGAATTAAATAAGAAACGCATATAAAGATTACACCTCATTTAATTATATTTATAAGTGTGTTGTTTTTATTTCTATTTTTGTGCTAAGGATTTCATTTAATATATTTTATTCAGAAAGCCCTGTCGGTGGGGCTTTTGAAGTACCGGAGTCTGCACCTCTGCAAGAGTGGCAAGACTCCCCCAATGGGGTCACCTGTTGACCAATGGGTGGCGACCCGTGATGCTTAAGGATGGGACCCAAGTGGCTGAACAAGTCCATGACATCCGCAACACTACAACTTACGCCTTACTTAGGCTAGACGGCGTTCGGAGATGACCCTCCGATCAATCGGCTGGTCACGTCACCCTAGCACTATATGATTGTCCCAACCTTATTGCCCTTATGGCAAGCCACAACTTTTTATCATATATCTGCAAGTAGAGACGGTGGCTGAGGGTCTTCAATGTCCTTGGAATGATGTTAAACTCTATCTGATGGTGAGGTCTAGTTCTGGAGGTTAAGGAATGTGGACACCCCTTCATTCACCATTGCTCCCTGGTCCACACTGACCGGAGTGGTATTACCTGTTAGAGTCCATCTATGGATTAAATAGAAAAATGTGTTTGTAAAAAAAAATTGAGTATCCATTAACAATGAAATTATTGCAAAACTTTGTTGGCATTAAATGATCCAGTGTGGTTGATATGCCGTAAATCAAAACATCCATATATTTTATTTTATACTTTTTATTATATGTAGTGTGAGCAACTCCTGACTCTGGATCCTTCAATCTATTTACAATCTCGGTAGACAACAGACAACCAACCTTAATGAGATGACTCGGTATGTTTTTCTAGCGTGGTGATGTTATTCTATCACCCGCACATCTTGGGGGGCGTATCTCATTTCTTTGTGATTATGGTAGCGATGGCTTTGATATTTCCCCAGCTGTCATGAATCTTTTCCTAGTGTCATCTGACACTTTCCCGGAAGTATGGAGTAAAATGATAGTAAATACACATGCTACAAGCAAAAAAACCCAATCAATTAATACACACACACACACACACACACACTCCACACACACGCACACACAATAATATATATATATATATATATATATATATATATATATATTCCTTGAAGCTCTAAGGGCATGTAGGTCTTGTCATTTGGCATACATTTGAAATTAGTATAAAGCGATATTTCTTATCTTCCAAGAATTGGTGTCAATATAGAGGCATTTGTTTCGAACCAGTCATTGGACCTACGGCACTATTCAGGGACACTCTTCATATGCGACATCTGCAGTCGAGGCTGTTTTTTCGATTATTGAACTTCAAAGTCACAAAAGGCGCTGTAACTTCAGGGCTATAAGAATTCCGTGACTAAATGCCGATGACGTGATATATATATATATATAATATATATATATATAATATATATATAGTGTGTGTGTGTGTGTGTGTGGTTGTGTGTGGTGTGTAAAGTCCATATTGTATTTCATATATAGAGTAGACAGATTCTTGCAATTTGATTGTCCACAAAGAAAGATTGAATGATTTTAATGGCGTATTAACCTGCTTAGGATTTGAACTCGTTATTCAATAATAGATCAGTCAAGAATCAGTCCTTCTGTTACACTTTATGTGTGTCATAATTTTTAAGGCGACCCTGTTGCTGAGAATAAGGGCCGTTAACTTTGAGATCAGGAAGTGGAAATTTACCAGTGACGGTTATATCTCTGGAAAAGAAAAGATCTCTGGAAAAGGAATACGTGATTAGTTTAGTTAAGTTTTTAGCTGAGGTCCGATCTCACATGCCGCATGGTGATATGGGCAAGATAAAATAAAAACGCTTGACAAGCAACAAAAATGTCTTGTTTAGTTCATTTAATTGAAAACAAGTAAGCCCTATCTCTGTGTGTGTAAAGTCATATTGTATTTCATATATAAGTAGACAGATTTCTTGCCATTTGGTTGCAACAAAGAAAGATTGATTGATTTTAATGGCGTATTAACCCGCCTGGGGTTTGAACTCGTCTCGGTCGTAATTCATTTCCTACGGCGGTAACACTTTTCCCGTAATATGCGCCTCCACCTTTGCGTAATATGTCATTACTGATTACAATCCCGTTACGGTAATGTTATCATATATTTTGATATGAATTATTTTGATTTTTGAACTGTTGTACTCATCTTACTAAGAAATATACATACATAAGGTTTCGGCCATTTTTACCCTCCGGCCTTCTTTTGGGTGTTCCTTGTAATCCATTGTGGTAGAGCTGTTCTCATTCCGTTACAAGTGTCCAGACTTTGTGTTTATCTGAGTATAGCAACGATTCATATTGGAAAATCATTTTGAAGAGTTTTGGCTGAGTTAGACAAACAAAGCGGTGAAGAATTTATAGATATCTTATCTATATAATGACGTCATTTGTTTTTGCTCATGCATCAATCCGTGAAGCGTTACGACCATTGAAAAAATAAAAGATTTAGACAATAATATGTTGTTTTGTTTTAAAGATTGTTTTTATTTTTGTTTAAAATAGAGTGGTTTTTGACTCCATCGCCACTTAAAACATCGGACATGTTTGGATTTTCTATGAAATTTGGCGCCATCTCCAGGTGGATTGATAAAATGGCATCCGGCCGCTCGATGCCGTTCAACGCACTAAACTTCTTAACATGACCAACATTAAAATGCACACGTGTTTCTGCTGGTCACATTTGGATGATTATATTTGTTGAGAAAAGACCACACACAGCACACACACACACACAGAGAGAGAGAGAGAGAGGAGAGAGAGAGAGAGAGAGAGAGAGAGAGAGAGAGAGAGAGAGAGAGACACACAGTGAAATGAGAGGGACCAACACAGAGGAAAGGGGCACACATAGAGAGAAAAGACACACACACACATATACAGAAAAAAAAGACACACAGTGAAAAGGAGACACAGAGGAAAGAAACACACCGAGACAGAGAGAGAGAGAGAGAGAGAGAAGAGAGAGAGAGAGAGAGAGAGAGAGAGAGAGGAGAGAGGAGAGATACACCGAAATGATGCACACATAGTTAGAAAAGAGGAAGCGACACACACATAGAAAAGAGACACGCCCACACACACACACACACACACACACACACAGAGAGAGAGAGACGAGAGAGAGAGAGAGAGAGAGAGAGAGAGACGTTCACACATATACAGAGCAAAGAGATATACAAACACGTGGAAAAAACACCCCAACATAGAAAAGAGAAAGAGACACACAGAGAAAAGAAATATGCAAACAGGGAAAAGTGAGAGACCACACAGAAGAAAGACACACCCACACACGCAGAGAAAAGAGACACACATATAGAAGAGAGAGAGAGAGAGAGAAAAAAAAAGAGAGAAAGAGAGAGACGGACAGACGGACAAACAGACAGACAGAAAAAAGAGACACACACACAGCGGGCAGTCTAGAATTAATTTTCAAGTACATATGCACGTAACGTACACGCGTACACACACACACACACACACACACACACACACACACACACACATCTCCATAACAATTCTGTTCATACATCTGCCCATATCTCTGGACACAACTTCACATCTTTTGAGCCACAAACATCTTAATTATCTCTCTGCCGTATCGGTGATGCTGCTTTCCTTCTCCTCTGAAGTCTAAATATTCTAAACGCTCTGACCAACGAACGAACCACAACCCCTCCTACATACAATACAACCGTAACAACACCCTGTTGATAGGACTTAAAATATCCTGATTGCATCCTCTGCATAAGGGTAAAATCCACCCCTCCCAATAAACAGGTATGTCTTGGGTATGACACTAAACTTCATCTGATGGTGTTGCTCCAGTTCTGGAAATCTGGGGAGTGTGGAGTACCCCTTCATTTCCATTACTTTCTGGTCCGCACAGGCCTGGAGTGGTAGTACCTGCTAGACTCATATCTATGAGTCAAACAGATCTGGTTTTTTTTCTTTTTAAATCGTATTTATAGGACCGTGTGCAACCCCCTAAAAAAAACAACCAAATGGAAAACAAAAACACAAATAATACACCACACTGTCGGCTGGGGCGTTAGAATGCACAGACTGCACCTCTGCAGAGGAGTAAGAATCCCCCAAATGGGGCCACCTGTTTGGCCGTGGGTGGCGAACCGTGATGCTTAAGGATGGAGTCTTGGTGGATGAGCAGTACATGACACAACACTCCACTTAAACTCTTACTTAGGCTAGACGGGTGGTCGGGGAGGCTCCCTCCGATCAATCGACTGGTCACGTCAAACCCTAGCACCTATATGATTGCCCCAACCCTATTGCCCTGGTGGCAAGCCCCAGCCCTTTTAAGCATATGGGTGCTAGAAGGAGGTGGCTGAGGGCCTACATGTCCTGGGAATGACGTTAAACTCTATCTGATGCTGAGGTTCCAGTTTTGGAGGTTTGGGGAATGTGGAGCACCCCTTCATCACCATTGCACCCAAGTCCACTCTGACCCGGAGTGGTAGTCTTCTTTTAGGTAATTCTTATTAGGTCTTCTTAGGTAATTTTGTTATATATGCCTTTGTTATAATTTTGTTATATAACTTTAGGCCACCCCGGCGTCTTTTTACTAGTGACATACAGAGGATCACTAGGATTATGGAACAAAAATAATTTTGATACACCTGAATAGAGTGGTTCTCTGCTACCGGGGCTTCACAGGGCCCGGTTTCAAATTGTGAGTCGATCCTGGGTCATAAATCACGTGCCACCGGGTTCCGAGGAAACGTATTGATTTGGCGCTATAAAACTATGCTGCAGTTTTGCTCGTTTACTGTCACACTCAATAGGCATCCACCGAGGATCGAATTAGCTATTCAGTAGTAATGGATCTGCGAGACGAGCGTGCTAACCATTACACCACGATTACACGCTCTCTGATTTGACTAAAGCAGGGATCACCAAACTTTTTTCATGGTGGGCCCGGATACTTGAAAAAATAACGAGTGCGGGCCGGATAACTGAAAAAATAACGAGCGCGGGCCATATTATCATTGTGTTCAATACTTGCTAGCTAGAACGAAAGCTCTGAGAAAAAGATGTAAAATAAAATTCATCTTTCCATGTTATATTCATGGATAAGTGGCGTAAGATGCACAAAAACAAATTTAACCAACATTTTTATTTTCAAAAACATTATCAAAGAGCGTTAGCAGAAAGGTTTATTGAGATTTGTGAAACTAAAGTTTGCCTTTCAAGATATCGTCAATGTTTTGTTTGGTATTGCTGACATCCAATCAAGAGAATTACTTTCAAATGTTTATCAGTCAATTTCGTTCGCTGGGATGATTCCGAAGTCAAGTCCATGAGGATTTAGTAAGCTTAACATGATATTTAAATTTAAATGGTATCAGAACGTCTTGCGTTCCGTATGTCTTAACAAATAAATTCAAGTACCGTCGGCGAGCCTGATAAAATGCCTTCGCGGACCGGATTTGGCCAGCGGGCCGTAGTTTGGTGACCCTTGGTCTAAGGTATATGATATGAAACCAGAATGTTTAGCAATTAATGATAAATGTTTTGCATCTTATCTATTTTACCTACAGCTAAATAAAAAGGTGAACATCCTCAAAATGTGCTAATTCCATAATATATATATATATATATATTATATATATATATATATATATATATATATATATATAAGAATTAATGTAAAAATGAATTAATGAATATAATAAAAAAATGAATGGAATGAATAGAATGATTGAAAAAGATATTTTCCGAGGGACCTCTTCCCCCCCCCCAAAAAAAAAAAAAAATTGAGAGAGGTCATTAATGGAAACCCCTTTTCAAATCCTACAGGAAGCACTGAATTATTATAATTATTATATAGAATATTGGAGAAGATAAAATAATGTCTTACATCTGTGAAGTTATGTTGAGAAGTAATTCGAATTTTTTTGTTATTTCTCTCTAATGTTCTCTGTTATATTTCCGTTAAAAATTGCTACAATGTATACTTTCGAATTTAAGATAAAAACGGTCAACTGAAAGATTTTTGAATAACTTTTACATTTGTAAAAATAAAAAATAAAAATAAAATTATTTATTAGAGAAATGTATAGATTATTTACACAGACTTAAATTGATGAACGATTTAAGAAAGATATATTTTAAATTTAAATAGATGAAATAGAATAAAATAAAATATTTAAAACTATAAATGGCTAAGTGTTATTTTTCTTTATCAATAATTCTAGATTGACTTTAATTTTAAGTGGGTATAACATTTAAAAAAAAATTATATATAAAGATAAATATTATCATTATTATTACATAATTTAAAATTGTCACCATAAAGTGTTCGTCTTGAACTTATTGCTTTAGGGGACAAAGTCAAAATATGCAAAAAGTTAGCTTTTATAGAGCTTAAGAATTTTTATGTTATTATATTATTATTCTAAATCGTATCCTTCCAGGATCTTTCCAGTTTAGAATCTTTTGAATATAATATGGTATTAAGTGTTAATTTCCAATTGTGCCTCATCAGATCGATTCCCATATATATATATATATATATATATATATATATATATATATAATATATATTGTGTGTGTGTGTGTGTGTGTGTGTGTGTGTGTGTGTGTGTGTATGTATTTGGGCAGCATTCTTTCATTTATACATGTAGAATTAAACAAAAGACACATCTCCTGTTTAACAATTTTATTCCACCCAAATATTAAAAGTTGGTCAGAAAACTCGAAAAGATCAAAAATAAAATTGTGAAACAGGAGATGTGTCTTTTGTTTAATTCTACACCCCCCCACATATATATATATATATATATATATATATATATATAATATATATATAGAGAGAGAGAGAGAGAGAGAGAGAGAGAGAGGGAGAGAGAGAGAGAGAGAATTATCCTGCCTAGGAGTCATGTGTACATTTTGAATCAGACTTGTTAGTATAATACTCTCAACTTAATCAGCTGAATTACTCATTTTCACGGGATCAGTCGGCTGGTCATGTCAAGCCCTAGCACCAATATGATTGCCCCAACCCTGTTGCCCTTATGGCAAGCCCCAAGCCCTTTTTATCATATGGATGCTAAAAGGCGGTAGCCGAGGGTCTCCAGGTTCTGGGTATGACGTTAAACTCTGACTGATGGTGAAGTTCCAGGTCTGAAGGTCTAGTGGAATGTCGAGCACCCCTTCATCACCATTGCTCCCTAGTCCACTCTGACCCGGAGTGCTAGTACCTGTTAGGGTCCCATCTATGGGTTAAATAGAAAATTTGTTTATAAAAAAAATGAGTATCCATTAAGAATGAATTAATTTCAAAACTTTGCCGGCATTAAATGACCCACTGAGGTTGATATGCCGTAAAACGAAACAAAACAAACAAAAAATCATTTTCTCGGTAGTTTATTTCTTTTATTTGGCTTACTGTTATTTATGTCCATAGCAAACAAAAAAAAAAAGAGGAATTATGTTACAGAAAGAAGGAAACTAAGGTTATACATTTTTGAGAATCTGAAGCATGAACAGTTATTGGGGTAGAGTGGGAGCTTCACTGGTTTAATCACCTTTAAAATTTAATTTCAACTATTATTATCTTATCTATATATTAATACTAGTGTTCCTTAAAATTATTTATTAGAGAAATGTATGGATTATTTACTCAGATTTAAATTGATGAATGATTTAAGAAAGATATATCTTAAGGCGGAGTAAAGCTGGTTTGAATTCAATTTTCATTCTCCTAGAATGGTTGCCTAAAATTAAAGGTCCTAGTCTGCCCTACTATTTATCCATATTTGTAAGGAGCTGATTTAGCTCAGTCGATAGAACACCTACCTAGAAATCGCATGTTCCTGGTTCAAACCAGTTAAACTCTAACTTTATAAATTGACCTCGTGTCACATCCTGCTCATGTGGTGAGGTTGGTAAATAGATATAAATACAAAAAGGAGGATGCGTCCAAGATGAAATACAAAAATGTAAATCCCGATTATCCACCGAATTCTCATTTCCTATGAGTATCGTCACCTCACCTAAATAATAGACCATTCCGTTTTTTATTATAAAGAAAGAAAGGGAAGAAAAATATATTTTACACAGAAAAAATATAACAAGAAAGAAAGAGAGTAGAAGAAAGGTAGTTAAATCAAGATTATTATACTTTTTACATATTGAACTATTTGGCTATAGCTCTTAAGTAAACATATCAAACGTTGTAATAATTAAATTATCATACTGTGGTATATCCATAAGTTCAGTTAGTTTTATATTTATTGACACTATATTATTATCCTTTTAAAAATAATCTCTGTCCCGACAGTAAACTCCAAGTTTTTAAGCAACGTTGACTGAAGTCATTTTTGTGGCCACTCCGTGATTAGAGACCCTCCGGGATTAGGGTCACTCTGGGATTAGGGTCCCTGAAACTTAAGCCTCATTAGTTTCATAGTAAATCCTTCCTTAGCCGTGATTCATACTCACCTCGTCAGCCGACCCACAAGAAAATTGTCAACACTAAGCTTGTCCTTAGCGTAAAAAGAAAACTGGGAACCCATAGAGTATATAATAACATATGTATAAGTAAATAAGAAAATTTGATGGAGTAGCCTATTGTCGGTATCAGACGGACAGCGAGGGAGTCTATCCCCTTTGCGCTAGCGCTAGATCAGGGATATTTTTGCTGAGATGGAGCGCCATACATACCGTCAGCTACTCATTTTACCGCACAGATCAGATTATCCAATATGTGCTACTCATTCGCTGAGTTGGCGAGGACCGCTATTGAACCAGGAACCTAGCGATTCCTAGGTGGGTGTTCTACCGACTGAGCTAAACCAGTTCCTTAGAAATATGGGTAAATAGTAGGGCAGATTGTGTCCTTTAATCTTAGGCAACCATTCTAGGAGAATGAAACTGAATTCAAACCAGCTTTACTCCGCCTTAAATTTTACCTTGTGTTACATCCTGCTCGTGGTGGAGGGGCTGTGTAAATACATACATATAAATGGTTACGGTGTGACAAGTTCAAATCCTGGACGAGGCTGTTTGCATTTCACATAGCACTTGGAAAAAGTATGAATCCAACAACTCTCCCTCCTGCTATAGGTAGATAGTAGGGCAGACAGGGTTCTTTAATCTTGGTTAGGCAACCAATCTAGAAGAAGGACAACTCTGAATTCAAATCAGTTAAACTCAGATTTATAAATTGACCTTGTGTCACATCCTGCTCATGTGGTGAGGTTGGTAAATAGATATAAATACAAAAAAGGAGGATGAGGTTAGTTTTAATCATTGACACCCGAGTACCAGTTCTCTTCAATGTACGAAGTTAAGTAATGTTAAGCCTAATCACTAATCTATTCTAGAACTTGTGAAAAAAGCAAGTGCTTCGCATGCTGATTGCCAAAACAAGCAGGCTCTTTTCACCTAAAAAAAAATGGCGCAACACAATCTTCCCTTTCACTCGCCATTAGGTCTTCGTCTGTGCTAAGTAAATATCAAGACACACACACACACACGCGCACACGCACGTGTGCCGATAAACATAAATAAAATAGGGTACGCGTGTAATTCGCATGCGAAACTTGAACTCGTTCATAAACCTTTTCTTTCTTACTCTACATGGGTGACACGTGGTAGTCAGGACATGCGCAGAGGCGCCTCGCTTCCTACTTCCTTCTGGCTATACTTTCCCGCCAAAAACCTGATCTTCTATTAGCTCAGATTGGGCCTAGAATCCCTCTTTTCCTCCCCATGTCTTCTAAAGACAACTGATAGTATTAAGTGAAACGAGGTGAAGTGGGTCCCAAGTGCCTGTCTAATTGTGATAGGACACATCTGCTGGAGGCCTTATCGGCTTTGCCCTCTTCTTTCTGATATATATATATATATATATATATATATATATATATATATATATTCTTCAAGCCAACACTTTGGAACCTGATTGCTAAGCTTTTTCTTGAAAAATATGGCTGGAGGGAAAATAGGATCTTGTTTAGGATAAGATTTGGATGGAGAAGAGAGGTGAGAAAAGATGAAGATTTGTAATGGAAGAAAGAGACAAAGAAACAAAGAAGGAAAGAAAGAAGGAAGGAAAGAAGTATAGATAAAAGTAGAAGAAGAGTAGAAAAAAATAAATTAATAAAAAGAAAGAAGGAAGGAAAGAAAGAAGGAAGCAAAGAAAAGTTAGAAAGAAAGAAAAGTTGAGAAAGAGAGAAGCAGAGAGAGAGAGAGAGAGAGAGAGAGAGAGAGAGAGAGAGAGAGAGAGAGAGAGAGAGAGAAGGAAAGAAGGAAAGAAGTATAGATGAAAGAAAGGGTAGAAAAACAACAAAAATAAAAAAAGTAAAGATAGAGATAAAGAAAGAAAAGGTGAGAAAAAGAGAAGCAGAGATAAAGGAAAAAAAGAAAGAAAGAAAGAAAGAAAGAAAGCAGCAGAGACAAAATAAGTAAATAAATAAATGAATAAAGAAAGAAAAAGAGAAATAAGAAAGAAAGAAAAGGTGGAAAAGCGAAAAGCAAATACAAAAGACAAAAGAAAGCTAGTAAAAGAAAATATGAGAAAGAGAGAAGTAGAGAATAAGAAAGAAAGAAAGAAAGAAAGAAAGAAAGAAAAAAGAAGAAATATGAAAGGTAAAAACGAGATGAACAGAGACAAAAGAAAGAAAGAAAGAAAGAAAGAAGAGGAAAAGAGAGAAGCAAAGACAAAGAATGAAAGAAAAAAAAAGAAAGAAAAAGATGAGAAGTATAAAAGAAAGAAAAAAAGAAAGAGAAGAGAGAAGCAAAGACAGAAGAAATAAAGAAAATTGAAAGGTGAAAAAGTGAGAAATGGAGACAAAAGAAAGAAAGAGAGAAAGAAAATGCGAGAAAGTGAGAATAAGAAAGAAAGATAGAAAGCTGCAGAGACAAAAAGAAAGAAAGAAAGAATGAATGAATGAATGAAAGCAAGCAAGAAAGAAAGAAAAAGCGAAAAAAAAAAAGAAAGCGGAGACATTTTTAAAAAAAGAAAGAAAAAAACGGGTAAAAAAAGAAAGAAAAAGAAGAAAAAAAGGTGAATATGAGAGAAGTAAATATAACAAAAAAGAAAGAAAGAAAGAAAGAAGAAAGGAAAAAAGAAAAAAGAGTAGAGAAGAAAGAAAGAAATGAAAGGTGAAAAAGAGAGAAACATAGACAAAGAAAGAAAGAAAGGAGAAAAATATGAAAAAAAAGAGTAGAGAAGAAAGAAAGAAAATGAAAGGTGAAAAAAGAGAGAACAGAGACAAAGAAAGAAAGAAAGGAGAAAATATGAAAAAAAGAGTAGAGAAGAAAGAAAGAAAATGAAAGGTGAAAAAGAGAGAAACAGAGACAAAAGAAAGAAAGAAAGAAAGAAAGAAAGAAAGAAAACCATCAGAAAAGCATAAACAAAAAAAAAAAAGAATAAGAAGGAAAGAAAGATGAAAAGAAATGGATAAAAAAAAAGAAATCGCGCGTACAAAGAACGAGTAGAAAAAAAATGCGGGGAAATGCTAAGGACGGAAACAACCGAACAAAGCCGAATCAAGAAAAAAAGAAAAGAAAGAAGGAAGAGGAAAAAAACGTAATAGGGAGAAAACGCCCGAGGATTTTGTAAACAAAACTCAAAAGGCTGTTTTTTACCTCCCTTAAATAACAGACAGAAATGGGGAAATACACAGGAAATTAATAGCTTTCCAGTGTTTTATAAGTATATACATAACTGGGTCTTTCTGTCCCCGGTGGTCAGGGTCTGTGTATCATATGTGTGTCTCTATGTAGGTATTTACCCAACCCATTCGCCACGAGTAGAATATGACACAAGGTCACTAGTATGGAGCATCAAAGCATAGACCGCCGTGTCGGCTGGGGCGTTAGAATGTACCGACTGCACCTCTGCAGAGGGATAAGAGTCCCCAATGGAGCCACCTGTTGGCCGTGGGTGGCGACCCGTGATGCTTAAGGATAGAGTCCAGGTGGATGAGTAGTTCATGACATGCAATACTCCACTTTTGCCCTATCTTGGGCTAGACGGGCGGTCGGAGAGGCCCCCTCCGATCAATCGGCTGGTCACGTCAAGCCCTAGCACCTATATGATTTTCCCAACCCTATTGCCCTTTTTATCATATGGGTGCTAGAAGGCTGTGGCTGCTGGTCTACATGTCCTGGGAATGACGTTAAACTCTATCTGATGGTGAGTTCCAGATTTGGAGGTTTGGGGAATGTGGAGCACCCCTTCATCACCATTGCTCCCTGGTCCACCCTGACCCGGAGTGGTAGTACCTGTTAGGGTCCCATCTATGGGTTAAATAGAAAAATGTATTTATAAAAAAGTGTATTATCCATTAAGAATTGATTTATTTCAAAACTTTATCGGCATTAAATGACCCACTGAGGTTGATATGCCGTAAAACAAAACAAACCAAACAAATCAAAGCATAGAACGGAATCGCTATTTAATTGTAATGGATCTGCGAGACTAACTTGCTAACAATTACACCACGATGGGACGCGTATGTATTCACCACGGGTAGGATATGACACAAGGTCACAAGTATGGGGAAATCCAGTGAAGATCGAAATCGCTATTCAGTAATAATGGACCTGTGAGACTAAGTTGCTAACCGTTACACCACAACGGGACGCCCTTTTATACAACCCGTCGCAAGTATGAGGCATCCAGCGAGGATCGAACTCGCAATTCAGTAATAATGCATATGCGAGACTAACTTGCTAACCCTTACACCACGATCGCACACCCTAAATACCCAACCTGTTCATTACGGTTAGGATGTGACAGAAGGTTGCAAGTATGGACATCCAACAAGGATCGAGATCCCTATTCAGTAATAATGGATCTGTGGGACTAAGTTGCTAATAATTACATCACGATAGGATGCCTAAGTATTTACCAATCTGTTCGTCACGGGTAGGATGTGACACAATGTCGCAAATATGGGGCATCCAGCTAGGATCGAACTCATTATTCAGTAGTAATGGATCTGCGAGACTAGCTTGCTAACTATTACACCACAGAAGGACGCCCCGATGTGCATCTGGGTATTAGTGTATGGATATTTTTCTATGTTGCTGTATGTATGTGTTAACGTTTGTACCTGGAGTGAGCGCCTGTATATGCGTGTGAGATCTTTTTATGTGTGTGCATACGTCTGATTTTGTGTGTGTGGGTGTGTGTGTGTGTGTGTGTGTGTGCCTCTATATGCGTGTCTGTGTTTTTTATGTATCTGTTTATGTTTGAGAATGTATGTGTTGGTGTTTGTATGTGTATGTGTGTCTGAATACATTTATATACATATCTGTGTAGTGTGTGGACATACACGATTGAGTTGATTGGCTGGTTGGTTTGATTTTACGGTATGTCAACTTTGTTGGGTTATTTTATGCCGAAGAGGTCCTATCTTATTCTTTATGGGTACTCAATTTTTGAAAATACTCAATTTTTAAACACATTTTTGGAACACATTTTGTTATATTTAACCCATAGACGGGACCCTAACAGGTTTTACCACTCCACACAATTGAGTGAGTGAGAGTCTGTATATGTGTTTTCATAGATGTCCGTATCTGTGTGTGCATGTGAGTGTGAGTCTGTGTCCACGGTTATGTGTATGTATATGTGTTGTACTCACTCACTCTCACCCATGTGGTTTGACTATATATATAGTGAGCACGGCAGTATGCTGGACTGGCTTCGAGGATTAGTAAGCGTACCTCACTATTCCTTGTCTGTCTTATTGTATCTCTCTGCAATAAAACCCTCTATCTTAAATCTACGAACGTGTTCACACGTTCTTCCACTCGACTACAACCTTGTCTGATTGTATCCCTTTTAAAGACACAACAATGTGTGTACCTGTGTCTTTGATTATATGGGTCAGTATATTTGTGTGTGTGTACGATTGTATGTGCACGAATATGCTGATCTATATATCAATACGCTTGTTTGTAATTAAGTACCTAACTACCTAACTACTGTTTGTGTATGTCATGTTTTCTGTTATTAGAATACATGCTCTCTTAGTTGGGTTTAAAAAAAATTAAATTAACAAAGTCTTAGAGAGAGAGAGAGAGAGAGAGAGAGAGAGAGAGAGAGAGAGAGAGAGAGAGAGAGAGAGGGGAGGGGGAGGGAGAACCCGTGCTGTCAGCGTGACCAAATTGAGTGGTATGAACATATGGAGTTGCATAGATAAATACGAACAGACCAAAACAGATAGATAGATAGATAGATATTAAAGACTGACATAGTATGAATGCCACTTGCTTGTAATTAATTCTTATGCACATATCTACATGCACGGTCCTCTCTATGATGCATTGTCAATATGTACGTAGGTCAATATATATTCATATAGTACTTACCTAAGTATATATATATATATGCTCATGAAATATATATATATATATATATATATATATATATATATATACCCATCCCAGCACTGAACTGGCTCATCGTTGCTCAACTTCAGCAATCAGGCGGGAATCGGTGCCATTACCTTGACTTGACCACGCTAAGTATTATTATTAAGTACGTTGTCAAAGGAATACAAGTGTCAAGAAATTAATTCCCGCTTAAACCAATAGATTAACGTCTTAAGTTGGATTATGAGATAAGACAACCAGAGGGAATATTTGTATTAATATGCACGATCAGTTTTTTTGTTCTCAGGTTTTTCGCGCTTTTGTCGGTAGGGTTACCAATCGGCAAGTTGTTCCAGTTTTATTAGAATCCAACCAATTGAAATAATTTCTCAAAATGCTTTCAGTGTCCCGGTAAATAGAAAGAAAAAAATATAATATCTCGCAGTACATAAAACCCGTATCTAATACGTTTTTTTTTTTTTAGTTGTTCACTGATGTTCATAAAGTACGTTGTGTTTAAATCTTTTACTTATTTATACCTAACATATGCGTCTCATTGTGGTGTAATGGTTAGCAAACTATACTCGCAGATCCATTACTACTGAATATGGAGTGATACTCTTACTGGACGCCCCATACTTGTGAACTTATGTCACATCCTACCCTTTATGAAAAGGTTGGGTAGATACTACTACTTTATTCAGCTAGCAATATGCCCAGAGATATAGAGAGGGGGTTAGTATAGTGGTGTAATGGTTAGCAAGTTAGTCTCCCAGATCCATTACTAACTAACAGAGCTATCCCGAGTTGCCAGGGATTTAAAAAGACTATATATAATGGGGATTCTGTGTCTGTATCTGAAACTATGTCACTGCTTACGTCACAATACCCACATGAATTGCGTATGTTTATCAATGAGTATTTGATTTATAGTCAAAATCATTAATACATAGAATAATGAACAATCCTGTATTATATATATTCAGAAATTAAGAATACAACATTAAATGGTTCACATGTTTGTTAAAACAAGTTTTAATAAATACGTTCCCGGTATTATTGATTTATATATAGTTTGTTTTATTTTAATATATATTTAGATTTATCTAACGTATAGAGTTTTACGAGAAAGTTATTTACAAACAAGAAATCGTCACAAAATGTTCTTTTACATTAAATCTTATATCTTTATTATGAGGTGAAAAAAAACGCCCTGTTTTGATTATCGCCTGTCGTAAAATTTTGTTATACGACAGACGATAATCAAAACAGTACGGTTTTGACGCTCCCAAAAGAGAAACCTTAGATATTTGAATTAATTATAATTTAACTGTTAGAAACTTGGTTTTATTAGAAAGAAAACATATCTATTTAAATTTTGACAACAAAACTATTTTCATGTGTATTAAAAAGATATAAAATTTCAAAGATCTGCTTGCATTTTTTACGAAATAATGAGGCAAAAATTAACGGATGATTTTGTTTTTTTGCTAGTTCATATATATAGATTGATAAAAAATATTTTTCTATATTTTTATTTTATCTTTTATTCTTTATATATTCTGTGTGTGTGTGTGTGTGTGTGTGTGTGTGTGTGTGTAATGTCTAGAGAGTCCATGTGCAAAGAATATATAAAGAATAAAAGATAAAATAAAAATATAGAAAAATATTTTCTTTAAGCTGCGCATGATTTTCACGATCAAAGTCATGCCGAATTTCGAACGATTACCATAATCGATTTCGGATGAGTTACGTTACACACAATTTCGAAAGAAAAATAATGGCTAAACAAAGCCAAATCCTTTCACTTCATTTATTTTTTGGCTCACATATACAGCATTTCATTTTTCTCCAGACCGTCTCATATCATATACCTTGAAAAGAGTGAATGTTCACCCGAAATATCGGAATTGATCAACCCAGGAACAGAACAACAATTGAATATTAAAATTCTGGTTTTTGTTCTGTTTTTCTTGTTTTTGTTCTTTTTTCCAATGCTTCAAAAGACCAAATAAACAAAACAAAAAAACAACGTTCATAAAAACAAAGTTTATATATATATATATATATATATATATGTTGTAAACAAGGTTTGTTTAGAATGGCTTTTTGCCGATAATTTTTGGGAGAATAAGTGCTTAATTGGAGTCGTACCTAATTTTGAAAATTAATTAATTAATAATGAATTAGGCGGGAATACTTATTAAATGTATGGCTAAACAAATCGAGAAAAATCAATCTCTGTATGTACATTTCGGCCTATTAGGCCTCATCAGCAGAGCTATAGATCGGAAGACCGCCCAGTGCGTGATTTGAAACCGGACTGCCAAGCTGACAGGCCGATCTCATAACCCCTACACTAAACGAACTTCTTAGATTTTATGATTTGTTTAGAGTAGGTTAATATTCCTCTTCTAGTGACTTTTATTACACGACGATATGATAAGTTGTAAACAAGGTTTGTTTAGAATGGCTTTTTGCCGATAATTTTTGGGAGAATAAGTGCTTAATTGGAGTCGTACCTAATTTTGAAAATTAATTAATTAATAATGAATTAGGCGGGAATACCTATTAAATGTATGGTTAAACAAATCGAGAAAAATCAATCTCTGTATGTACTGGGCGGTCTTCCGATCTATAGCTCTGCTGATGAGGCCTAATAGGCCGAAATGTACATACAGAGATTGATTTTTCTCGATTTGTTTAACCATACATTTAATAGGTATTCCCGCCTAATTCATTATTAATTAATTAATTTTCAAAATTAGGTACGACTCCAATTAAGCACTTATTCTCCCAAAAATTATCGGCAAAAAGCCATTCTAAACAAACCTTGTTTACAACTTATCATATCGTCGTGTAATAAAAGTCACTAGAAGAGGAATATTAACCTACTCTAAACAAATCATAAAATCTAAGAAGTTCGTTTAGTGTAGGGGTTATGAGATCGGCCTGTCAGCTTGGCAGTCCGGTTTCAAATCACGCACTGGGCGGTCTTCCGATCTATAGCTCTGCTGATGAGGCCTAATAGGCCGAAATGTACATACAGAGATTGATTTTTCTCGATTTGTTTAGCCATACATTTAATAGGTATTCCCGCCTAATTCATTATTAATTAATTAATTTTCAAAATTAGGTACGACTCCAATTAAGCACATATATATATATATATATGTAAGAAAGTTTTATAGAAAACAACAAGATGTTAAAAATATATATTATATATATATATATATATATATATATATATATATATATATAAATGTTGTGTATTTTGCCAGCAAGTTATTTTGTAGGCAGGTGTTGTTGAATAACACGGAATACTTCTTCATGATCTTCAGTTGTAGTTTTTCCTGTCTTCTGGTTATTTTTCCCAGGTTAGCATCCAGTTGGTATAGGATTTTTCCCATACTATCTTCCCTAGCGCTTTCGACTGTTTCTTCAGTCTTCATCAGGGGAAATTATATGTCGTAGTGTTACTTTCTTTTCTTTCTTTTTCTCGTTCTTTTTTTAGATCTTTTTGTTGCTCGGCACTTTGGAAAATCTCTCTACATTCTCCCTTTTAAAAGCTGTATTTATCCAACCCGTTCACTAAGAGTAGGATATGACACAAAGTCACAATTATAAGGCATCCAGCGAGGATCGAACTTGCTATTCAGTAGTAATAGATCTTCGAGATAAGCTTGCTAACCATTGCACTACGATGGGACGCCTTTTTAATGTACGTGTGTACCTTGACTTACGAGTGATCCAACTTACGAGCTTTCCAAATACTAGCTGTCACTCACTCGATTCTTTGCTTTGTTTTGCGAGCTAAAATTTGAGATACGAGCAAACTTAAGATACACTTATCTTAATATGTTCATTAGTTTGATTTGATATACGAGGAAATTGAATTACGAGCGGGATGAATTAAACCCGTAAGTCAAGGTACCACTGTATATTGAAAAGAATGATTTGAGGTTTGTCGTTGTTTATTTTAGACAAAAAAAAGAAAAAGAAAGATAGTTTCAATCGTACTGTGGACGGTTTTCTGCTCTGGTCGGAGACACGTGGTGTAATAGTTACCATAGTTACCATCATAGGAAATGGACACTGCGAGACGAGTTCAAATCCTGGACGTGGCTGTTTGCATTTCAGATAACGTTAATATCCTGGGGAAAGGTACGAATCCAACTCTACTCCCTCCAGCTATGGTAAATAGTAGGGCAGACTGGGCTGTTTAGTCTTGGTATAGTAACCGGTCTAGGAGAATGGTTGGTTGGTTGGTTGGTTGGTGAATAGATTTTAACGGCATATCAGCCCGTCTAAGGTTATTTCATGCCTAGGAAACAATATATGTTATATATCTATATTTACACTTTTGTAGTTAACGGTTTTAACGATATGTTAGCAACATCGGGCATTATGTTAACGGGTTACTCTTTGCATGGTATTGATCAGGTTTTTGTTTATATTTTTTGGTATAATTCTATTTCTTTCAAAAAGGATAGAATGTCATCTATTTTGACTTTTTCAAATAGATCTTTTCTTATTTGTATTAAAAAAGGGGCTTTCTGCTTAGGGGAAATCTCTACATTCTATGAGAAAGTGTTTGACAGTGCAAGGTGTTTGACATGTTTTGCATTGTAGTTGCTGTTCTTGTTTGAGCATATGTGTAAGTTTTGTCTGACCCTTTCCACATTAACTTGTTCATTTTGAACTTTTAAGTTCTCCAGTTCCGTGGGTTTAATTAAGAGAGTTTGTATTATTTGGATTATTCGGACTATTCGGACTATTTCATCTTTATTGTTCTACTGTTTTGATCGTTGCCCTCCTTCTTCATTTTTTTCTTGTCGTCAAACTTCTCTTAGCCAGGAACCATATTAACTCAAGTAAAAAAAAATTATTTATTTAAACTTTTTTACTTAACAAGGATATTGTTTTTCATCTGAGGTGGAGTGACACACACCATCAGCTCCACTTGGCAAGATCCCTGTTCTACTAATACACTGAGTTGGCGCCAGGAACCAGGAACCTTGCGTACAAGTCACGTCTACCCGACTGAGCTAATAAAGATGAGGACAATAGTCCGAATAATCCAAATAATATAAATTATCAAGCCAAATCTAAAGAATTCAGAGAATAAAAGATTTTATTGTGGATGTTGATATTCCGGCGTCGTTGGTCTAGGAAAAAGAAAACTCTGAATTCAAACCAATGGGGGTTCTCTTCTTGTTAGTCTAAACTATTTTTAGAGTTCTTCCTTGTCCAGAATACTCAGAAATCTCCGGAAATATATCGTATCGCCAAACTCTCCAAAAAAGAACTGGGTTGGCAGAGATATTTACTTCAACTGGGAAAGGTCTTATCTAAATGACATTGCCAGCTTTACGAGAGATTTTTAGTGTCAGAAACCCGAACCCTTTCTCGGACCCGACAAGATGGGAGTGAGGTCTGCTTATCAAAACATCTACGCCCTTTGTCAGAAAGGTTTTGGGGCAAAGAACAATAAAATGCCGGAATCTCCCGCTATTGTTTAGAGATCGCTGATTAGGACGGAAATAGCTCCGTGAATTGAACGAGATCTTAACGAGATCTGAAATAACTCTCTGTGATAATGAAAACAAGCGCAAAGTGCTAATGATAACAAGACCAACATCCCATTATTGACACTCAGGAAAAAGAGGGTGGAAGAGGCTGATAGTGATGATTTCCATAGAGGGGGGGGGATAAGTTGTAAAACAGGGTTGGTCATATCGGAACTAATGTCCAAATATTTATAGTAAGACCGATATAAGTAATATTTGTCCTCGAAGATGTAAACTTCCTTGTTCGAAAAAAAAATTGCCGTCAAGATACACTTGATGATGGTTGGTTAGTTGATTTGTTGGATTTTACGGCATGTCAACCCTTGCTGGGTTATTTTATGCCGAAGACGTGTTGTTCTATTCATGCTTAATGGGTATTCAAGATTTTTTTAAACTCAATTTTTAAAACATATTCTTAATTTTTTTTATTTAACCCATAGGTGGGACCCTAAATCACATTCTTAATGGATACTCAATTTTTTCTATTTAACACATACATGGTACCCTAACAGGTATTACCACTCCTGGTCAGAGTGGACAGGGAGCAATGTGAAAGGGACAGCAACATTCCCCTGACCTCTAGAACTTAAATCTCACCATCAGATAGAGTTTAACGTCATTCCCCGGACATGAATACCCTCAGCCACTGCCTTCTAGCACACATATGATAAAAAGGGTTGTGGCAATCATATAGGTGCTAGGGCTTGACATGGTCAGTCGATTGATTGGAGGGGGCCCACTCTGAGTGTAATGGTGATGATGGGGTACTCTACACTCCCCAGAGCTCTAGAATTGGAACTTCACCATTAGACCGTTTATGGAGTTATTTTCAACGTCTAGTAGGATTAGGAGGCGTTCATTAGAAACGGTTATCGTCTTAGAGAGTGGGCTTAGCTACCTGAGTTCAATCTTGAAAATGTGTTTTACGCTGTTTTAATATTATTAAAATTTTGTGAATAGGCATAATTGCTGTTTATTTACCTATGGTTTAAATTTCATTTAAATCGAAAGGAAATATTTTTCATTTGGGGGTATGTGCCCTCCGGGGAGACACTATTTGTTACAAATGAAATATACTTATGCAAGTACCCTGGGTACTGTAGTTTCAGAATATAGATCTTGTCATTTACCTATGGCTTAAATTTGATATAAATCGGAGGGAAATATTTTTCATTTGGGGGGTATGTGCCCTCCGGGGAGACCCTCATTGTTACAAATGAAATATACTTATGCAAGTACCCTGGGTACTATAGTTTCAGAATATATATCTTGTCATTTACCTATGGTATAAATTTCATTTAAATTGGAGGGAAAACATTTTCACCGGGAGTTTTGATGAAAAGGAAATATACTTATCCAAATTACCCAAGGTAATGTAGTTTCAGAATATATATGGTTAAAAGAAGTCATAGAAACCGCGAATTGTCAATTTTGGGACTGTAACCAGCATTACGGTGTTTTATTATTGTTGCATTTTGCTGATATTTTGTGAATAGACATGATTTCTGGTCATTTACATAGTTGGGGGTATGTGCTTCCGGGGACCCCTTTGATACAAATGAAATATACGTATCCAGTACCCTAGGTAATGTAGTTTCCGAATGTATATCGTTATGAGAGCCAATCTAAAAATCCTATATATATATATATATATATATATATATATATATATATATATATCACGAATCTTTGCTAATCCACGAAGCAAACAATTTACTTCTTGGTTAAAAAAATCGATTTAAAAAGGGCTCAATAAAAAGAGCTAAATATACGTTTTTAAAAATGTTATAAAATATTCCGACTGCAGTTTATATATATATATATATATATATATATATATATATATTCAAGTTGGATTTATCACTCAGTAGGTTGGGGATGTAGAATACACCAACTGCACCTCTGCAGAGGGGTAAGAGCCCCCATATGGGGCCACCTGTTGGCCGCGGATGGTGTTTCGTCATGTTTAAAGACGGAATCCGGGTGGCTGAACAGTCCATGACATGCAACACTCTATTTTGGCCTGTAATAGAGGGGCATTTCGACTGCCTGTCTAGCCTAAGGCAGTCGGAAATGCCCCCTCCGATCAATCGGCTGGCCACGTCAGTCATAGCACCTATATGAATATCCCAACCCTATTGCTCTCATGGCAACCCCCAACCCGTTTTATCATATATTTGCCAGAAGGCTGTGGCTGAGGTTCTTAGTATCCTGGCTATGACGTTAAACTGCATCTGATGGTAAAGTTTCAATTCTGCATCTCTGGGGAGTTTGGAGAACCCATTCATCGTCATTACTCCAGGTCCACCCTGACTCAGAGTGGTAGTACCTGTTATCGTCCCATCTATGGGTTAAATAGAAAAAATGAGTTTAAAAATGTGATAAAAATTGAGTCTGAAAAAAGAGTACCCATCATGCATAAGACAAAAAACTTAGGCATAAAATAACCCAACAGGGGTTGACATGCCGTAGAGTCCAACCAAACAACCAGCATACCTAAGACACAAGATTCGGAATGCATATGGTTATAGGGGTCTATCTCACAAACCTTGAAAGAGATTCGTGAACAAACTAACAAACAGGAACTACAATTATATATATATATATATATATATATATATATATATATATATATATATATATATATATATATATATATATATATATATATATGTGTGTGTGTGTGTGTGTGTGTGTGTATGTGTGAGTATTTGGGCAGCATTCTTTCATTTATGCATGTCGAATCAAACAAAAGGCACGTCTTCCGTTTAACGATTTCATTGATGATCTTTTCAAACTTTCTGGCCAACTTTTTTTTATATTTGGATGGAATTCGTGGATTAGTTCACCGAAGTTCATATCCCGAGTACTTTCGGCACTTTGAAGTGCCATCATCAGGGGTGATGTGTTCCAGTTTGTTTGTTTTTTCAAAATATATTAATGGATGTGGAGGCTGGAAGGAGGAGAATTGATGGCATTTCGAAGTGCCGAAAGTACTCGGGATATGAACTTCGGTGGACTAATCCACGAATTCCATCCAAATATAAAAAAGTTGGCCAGAAAAAATTGAAAAGATCATAAATAAAATCGTTAAACAGATGTGCCTTTTGTTTAATTCGACATGCATATATATATATATATATATATATATTATATATATATAGAGAGAGAGAGAGAGAGAGAGAGAGAGAGATGTGTGTGTGTGTGTGTGTGTGTGTGTGTGTGTGTGTGTGTGTGAGTGTTCTAGTTGGATTTAATCTAAAGAGCACAGAAAAATGTCCTGAACGCATTAAAAGAAGTCATGGGAAAGACTGACGTAGCCATCAGGGACCTTTTTAAATATATAAACCTGGGTTCATCCGTTTCTTTTTCTAGGATTTCTTTGGCTTGTCTTGTTTTTCACATGCCAATCGCTATTGTCAACTACTAAAAGCCTTTCATCGGGCATTCTCATTCAAATGAGGAGAACGTACAAGATGTCTTTGAACACAGAAACGACACTCAGACTGGTAAAACGTTAGCTCACATTTATATAAATATGCATTAGCTTTTGCATTAGATGTTCAGACATATGTACAGCCGTAACAAATACATACATATTTTCCCTTCAACGTTTTGTAAGAGATAGAGGTGAAGTCACAAAGAAGACGAATATAGAAGTACAAGCCCTGTAGTCCTTTGAAAAGATTATATATACATCTATTAAAGCTGAGTAAATCAATGAGTGCTTGTTAAAGGCTTTTTTTTTCGATTTAAATTTAATGACACAAAATACATCCCAAAATATTCCTTAGTTTTGGGATTAAGCTTGTTTGAAAAAAAATCATTTTATTTATTCTAATTAGTCATAATTTGCAATTAATTCAAAAAACTCTCCTGTCTCTTACTTCACATTCTGCCTGTCACCTTTCCCCTCTCTATATATATCTTAATTAACTAACTACTCTTTATATATGTTAGTTGTCTCTGTGAGTGTAAAGAGAGATTGAAGAGTGTGAGCGGTATACGAACTTATTCGTGTGAATTTTCAGCAGCTCATGACTGGCTTATTCATAAAACGTGTCAGTTTGCAAATCTTAGGAGTAATCGGGAAATAGGAGAGTGCCCAAGGGCCCAAAACACTAAGAGGCGCCGGTTAGCAGAAGTTTCTTTTTTTAAAAATTTAAATTAGCAAGAATATGCGCCCATGGGCGTAAGTATTTAAATTTTAATGTAATGAAATATATTAAATTAGAAAGAATAATGAAATTAGATAAGAACGCATATATAAAGATTACACTTATTTTAATCATATTTTAATTGGTGTCTATAAAATATTATTCAAAGGATTGATTTTAATATGTTGGAGAATAAAACAATAATATTAGAGATATATAACACCAAGTAATTATCTATTAAACCCGGTTTTCTTAAAACCAATATGTAAATCAACCGCACCGAATATTTTGTAAACCTTTATTTCTTAGTGATATATAAGACACATGGCAGGATTTTAAACGCAGTAACAACATGGGCTGTTTTGAGGCAAATCTAACTCAGATTTTCATTGAGACCTTATTAATAGATAACATTTATCCTATGTATTAATGATTGTGACTATAAATTGAATACTCATTCATAAACTTGGGCAATTCCTGAGGGTATTGTGACGTAATCAGTGACGTAGTTTCAGTTATAGACAGACAGATACCGAATATTAATCTTAACTTGTTACATAGTCATTTTATATTAACATATCTAGACGAATCTTGTGGACGTGGCTGTATACTTATATACTTATCTTGTATACTTATCTTCTAAGCTGGATCTATATGTCGTCTAACTGGGTGGCTGCTATCTATTATATTTCTTTCCCTTGAGATTCTTCTTGATTTGATCTTGGGGTGTCTTGTGTCGTTGCTTAGTTTTTTAATTAACGAACACAAGACTTTGTTGTTTTACTTAGAACTGATATTTTATTTTATAAAAACCTAGATAAAATAAAACGCGTGTGAGAAATGGCTTTTTGTGACGGATAGAATGTCATTGCGATCCGTTTCGTGTCGTCAATCTGACTGGTCTAGACTAACTTTCTCACGTTACTCGTTCAATGAGAGAAAATGTCAATCATATAACCTGTATTTGTGTTACAATTCGTGAGTGGTCATAAATTGTGGACATACCATGTAGCTAGAATTTAAATTGGGGTATGTCTATTTAGATTCTAGGAGTCCCCATGGAAAACTACCGGGGACTGTTGGTAACCCTTGATCCTTAAAGGCGCATGATTTTACGCGCCATGACAGACACGTGATAGTTAGTTTAGATCAGATTCGACCCTGGCTTTGTAAGGAGAAAGACGTGATTGTCTTCCCTCCCGGGTCATCTCATACCTCGCGGTGGAATGGATGGAAATCATGGGCTCATACATAATAAAACTTGATCAAGTGAAAAACAAGTCTTGTTAGTTTATTAAATGTAAAATCAAGCAATGCTCTGTCAGCCCAAGAAGAATTAGCAAAGAAGATTGAAGAAAAGAAAATAGAAAACTAGAGAATACAATGGCGGCCAGACAAGATAGCAGAAATCAGTCAGTAAGCACTCAGCAAGAACCAGTAACCAGAAATGTCCCAAGTAAGACCACATCCTCTCTAATCTAATAAGTCTCTGTCTCTGTCTCTCTGTGTGTCTATCACCCGAAATGAAATCTCTCTCTCTCTCTCTCTCTCTATATATATATATATATATATATATATATATATATATTGTATGCGTGAACTCTCTCCCCGATTATATATATATATATATATATATATATATCGGGGAGAGAGCATACAATATATATATATATATATATATATATATATATATATATATATATATTACCCCTTCGCGCGAGCAGGATGTGACAAAAGGTCAATTTCTTAAGCGGAGTTCAACAGGTTTGAATTCAGAGTTTTCCTTCTCCTAGACCAGTTGCCTAACCAAGGTTAAAGAGCCCAGTCTGTCCTCTAATTTATCCATAGGTGGAGGGAGAGTAGGATTCATACATTTCCCAAGGGTATTAGCGCTAAGTGAAATGCAATCCCCGATTATATACATCCGATTTGGAGGCGTGTGGTGTAATTTTTTTTTTTTAAATTATGGCAAAGCTTAACACTTATCAGATATAGTCCAATACTATATAAACTTGCTATAAATAACTAATGGAGGCGCGTGGTGTAATGGTTAGAGTCGTAGGAAATGGACTCCAACTACTCTCCCTCCAGCTATGGGCAAATAGTAGGGCGGATTGGGCTCTTTAACCATGGCTAGGTAACCAATATAGGAGAAGGAAAACTCTGAATTCAAACCTGTGAAACTCCGCTTAAGAAATTGACCTTGTGTCACATCCTACTCGTGCGGATGGGTTAATAAATATATATACACCCGGGTAAAAAGGGGTATATAACATTTGTCCACAAAACCATTAGTTTGATTTAATTACACTACCGTACACTGACCGGCCCTCGCCAACTCAGTGAAAGAGTAGCACAGGGATCTGTGCGGTAAAGTGAGAAGCTGATGGTAGGTCTGGCGCTCCACCTCAGATGCTAAAATAGTTTCCTTGGTCTAGCGCTAGGGAAAAGGGGATAGACTCCCTCGCAGTCTGGCCGATACCGACATTAGGCCGCCCCGACGACTACTATGTATCAAAACGAATCAATATTTCATACATATTTACCAACACCTCCACACGAGTAGGATCCGAGACAAGATCAATTTCTTAAGCGGAGTTTAACAGGTTTCAATTCAGAGTTTTCATTCTCTTAGATCGGTTGCCTAACCAAGGTTGAATAGTCCAGTATGCCCCATTATTACCCATAGCAGGAGGGATAATAGTTGGATGCGTACCTTTCCCAGGAGTATTAGCGCTATATGAAATGCAAACGGCCACTCCCAAGATTTGAACTCGTCTCGCCGTGTCTCATACGTCCCACGCGCCTCCACTCAATCAATATTTTGTAGCTCATCATCATCAGATCGTACTGACAGCCCGAATTCCCATGACTTTCTCTCTTCAACCGTCTCCATCGGTCATCACACCTGGTAGGTCCTCCACCCGGCATCCAGAATCCATACCGATTGATGTCCTGTTTTCTTCTGATCAGTCTGGTGTATATATGTGTAGGTGTTCACTGGTGATTTTCACTTATAAGAGTCGTCCTTGCTTCTCCACCAGTGTCCAGCATATCTCGCTTGAATGGTTTGTGTGATAGGAGGCAAGTGGCCGTACATCTGCTTTTTTCCTAATCGTTTCGTTAGAGACCAATTGATGCAGCCATATAGTAGCTGTAAATGCAAGATAATAAATCTCCCTTATTTTGCTCGGTCATCCTATTGCGTGGGTACAAGCACCATTTGACACCGGTAAAAAGTCACATGTGCGTGTGGCGCTAGTTTTCAATTCTTATTAGCTGGCAGGAACTGGAGAAGACAAGAAGGTAAGTGCAAGCACGGAGCTGTTCCTCCTTTTTCGATTTTATTAGTTGTATATTAGAGAAACTACATAGTCCTTTGTATTCTATTGTAGTTTCACGTTGAAGACCAGTTGCCAAACAGGAGGATAAGTGACAACTCCCGTATTTACCTAAATAAAAGTGTCTTCACCAGTCGACTCTGTCATTACTCATTCCTTGCCTGTGGTGTTGCCGTTACAGTAGCACTAACACTGGCACAGCTTGTGAGAACACTCATGTAATCGATAAGCTGTCCATGCGTTTCTTATGCGTATAGTGACATCGCTTTCTGTAGATGAGATATTACTACATAGGTATGTGAATTATCTTACCATCCAGTGTGGAGATGTGTCTATCCTATTTAAAACACATGAAATCTGTTTTATCTGAGTTTACATAGAGACCAATGCCCCTTGCTACATTCTATGTTATACGCAGCTGTGATTCGGCTTGTACATTTCAATTCGAGTTTAATTGATCTTAAGATTTTAAATAGGAAAATGCAATGACCTGATTACAGGGCTAAATGTTTATCATTAGGCAGACTGTTTTATCAATTGCCATTCATCTGTTTATGTACACCTTTCTTGTCAATTGCTATTTGTTTGACACAAGGCCAGTTTAATAGAGTACTCAGTGAGAAACGAATTCACTCCCCTGTAAACAGGGACACATAAAGGAATTATATAATTTACTCTAACAACCCTTTCCAGGCTAAATTTATTCAAGTTTGAAGAAGAAGAAGAAGAAGAAGAAGAAGAAGAAGAAGAAGAAGAAGAAGAAGAAGAAGAAGAAGAAGAAGAAGAAGGGCAATCAGATTACAATGGTCAGCTGAAAAATTCATAGGCTGACTAAGATACTCTCGTGGAATGCCACCCTGTCGGCAGGGGCAGTAGAATATACCGACTGCAGAGGGGTTGGCTGAGCAGTCCATGGCATTCAACACTCTACTTTGTACCTTATATAGGTTATGTAGTATGAAGCGCGTGGTGTAATGGTTAAAGTCATGGGAAATGGACTCGTCGCCCCGAGTTCAAATCCTGGACATGGTAAATGCATTTCACTTAGCGCTAATACCCTTGGAAAAGGTATGAATCCTATTCTCCCTCCAGCTATGGGTAAATAGCAGGGCAGACTGGATTCTTTAACCATGGCTAGGTAACCAGTCTAGGAGAAGGAAAACTCTGAATTCAAATCTGTTAAACTCAGCTTAAGAAATTGACCTTGTGTCGTATCCTGCTCGTGCGGAAGAGTTGGTAAATATATATATAGGTTAGATGGGCGGTCGAAGAGGCGTGGTGTAATGGTTACATCAAGCCCTAGCACCTATATGGTTGTCCCGACCCTATTGCCCTTATGGCAATACCCCAACCCTTTTTATCATATATGTGCTAGAAGGTGGTAGCTGAGGGTCTTAGTGTCCTGGGTATGACGTTAAACTACATCTAGTGGTGAAGTTCCAATTCTGGATCTATAAGGAGTGTGGAGTGTCATTTATCAACTTGACTCTTTGTAGTACCTGCTAGGGTCCCATCTCTGGGTTAAATAGAAAAATGATTTAAAAATGTGTTTTAAAAATTGAGCTTAAAAAATACGAATAACCATCAAGAATGAATAAAAAAATATCTTCGGCATAAAATAACCCAACGAGTGTTGACATGCCGTAAAATCCAATCAATCAACCTAATTGAACTCAAATAAAAAAAGATTGAATACCCAACAAGAATAAATAAAACAAAATGTCTTCGGCATCAAATAACCCAACAAGGGTTAACATGCCGTAAAATCCAACCAACGATATCAAATGTTGTAATAGTTAGATTATCATACTGTGGTATAACCACAGCTCCTGCTAGTTTAAATGATTACATAAAAAAAACTGATTACGTAAGTCCTGATTAAATAGCTGTGCTGGTTGTCGCTTGTTAGCTGCTGCAGTCACACGAACAGTCTTTGGCGCAAATTGTTTTGCACAACATAGGCAAGAAGAGAGGCTTTTGTTTTGAGAGAACAGAACAGAGCGAGAATCACACCGGTAAGATATTAAATTGAGATGAAAAACAAAAGAAGAAAGAAAATGAACTATTGTCTTGAATCCCATAAACAATCGCTTTTTTGTTTTGTTTTTGTTTTTGATACATACCTTCTTTTTTTTTCTTTTTCTTTTTTTTTCTTCTTTTTCTTTTTTCTTCTTCATTTTCTCTTTTCTTTTTCTCTTTCTTTTTTTGTTGTCTTAGTTAAGACAGACACAGGATGGTCTCATAAAAATAAAAAATACTAAAAATTCTAATCGTGAAAAAAAAAAAAAAAAAAAAAAAAAAGATACGATAGAAAAAGGGTCGAAGAGAAAAGAAGAAGCAAAAAAAAACGAATCAAGAAGCGAACAAGGATTTTTATGAGGAGACGAAGGTCGTGTGAGTAAATTCGTAAAGTGATGTGGACAGGATTCCCAGGCATTGTGTTTTGCCGCCAACGAGATAGACAGACGGGCTCAATAGGACGCCATTTTATTTATTCTTAGGGTCTTCTCGGTCTATTTTTGTTGTGGTTGTTGTTGCTGTGGTTGTTGTTGTTGTTGTTGTGGTTGGTGCTTTTAAATTTAAATTTATGCTTCTTTCAATACATTTCATTCTGTCCGAAATATTTTCTATCTAATCTCCTGTCTGTCTGTCTCCTAAAAGAAGAAGTAAAACCTAGAAACAAATCGTTATTCTTATTGGACCATTATCTTATGTTATAACCCACGGTAATTTATGAGGAAGTGCATCCCGGTCTCTCGCCTCAAAAACCACCACTCGGTGACTATCAAAATAACAACACCAGCTCGTCGTAATTCTAGTTTATTTATCGTAATTTGTCGTAATTCTTGTTTAGATATGAAGATGGATATATAGTTTCGAATAGACTGAGATAGATAGATAGATAGATAAACAAACAAAATAATATAGATAGATATGAACAAATGGAGATAGATAGATATTTCGGCAAGTAAATGTATTTGGGGGGGGGTCGCTTTTTTTTTGTCGTAATTCTTGTTTATTTAAACTAAAAACAAGACATTAAACAAACATGAATAAAAAATTCTTAGTATTTAAAGTAATATACATAAATATGAACAAATTGAGATAGATAGATAGATAGATGGATAGTTTTGAATAGACTGAGCTGGGTCGTTATTTTAATAGTCACCGGGCAGCAACTCTTGAGGCAGGAGACCAGGACGCACTTCCTCATAAATTACCTAACCCACTTCTGGGTTAACCAAAACTCCACAGTGAGTCCCACCTTGTCGGCTGGAGCTGTAGAATACACCGACTGCACCACTGTAGAGGAGTAAAATCCCCCAATGGTGCCACCTGATGGTCGCGGATGGCGATCAGTGATGCTTAAGGACAGAATCTTCGAGGTTGAGCAGTCCATGACCTGCAACATCCCACTTTGGCCCTTACTTAAGTCGTAGAGGACCCCCTCCGATCCATCGGTTGATCACTCTAAGTCCTAGTGCTTATATGGATTGTCCCAATCGTATTGCCCTTGTGCCAAACCCTTTCTATGATATACGTGCTGCAGGGCGGTGGCTGAGTTTCTTAGTATCCTGGGTATGACGTTAGATTGCATCTAGTGTTGAGGTTCCAATTCTGGAGCACCGTAGAGGTGGAGTGCCCCTTTATAGCATTACTCCCAGGTCCACTCTGCAGCTGAGTGATAGTACCTGTTACTATGGGTTGAATAGATAAAAAATGTGTTTAAAAAAGTTTAAAGGAAAAATCGAAGACCCCAAAAGAATGAATAAGACAAAATGTCTTCGGCATAAGATAACCTAAAGATTGACATGCACTAAAATCCAACCAACTAACCAACCTCTGTCTGTTCACACACACACACACACACACACACACACATATATATATATATATATATATATATATATATATATATTCACGAACCCCTCTGCACGAACAGGATATGACATATTTTGAACAGGCTTAAATTCAGTTTTCCTTTTCCTAGACTGGTTGTCATGCCAACGTTAATGATTGCAGCCTACCATACTATCTACTCATAGCTGGATGAAGAATAGTTGGATTCATTATTATCCCAAGGGTGTTACTGATATATATATATATATATATAACAACAGCTTCAATTTCATAATTCTTCTGTCGAAGAGATTTTATTCCGAAATATTAAGAATAAATTAGAGGTTAACAAACAACACCATATTTACCTTATTTTTCTTTACACTTGTATTGTGATAGCCTTCAAAACCAACCATCAAACAGATATATACATAATTCTTCAAGCAAATTATAAAGCGCACACACACACACACACACACACACGCATATATATATATATATATATATATATATATATATATATATATATATATATATGTCCTCAATTTAAAATCATATATATATATATATATATATATATATATATATATATATATATATATATATATATGCCCTCAATTTTAAATAATATATATTTGCTTCCAATTTGATATTAAGTTCAGAATATTTTCTGTCGTCAATGCCAGTAAAATCCAGTAAGCCAGCTGTAACAACAGTCTGGTCCTTACACAATTACAAACACAACAACATCCACAATTCCATGCTCCTACTCTCTATCCCCATCTCTCTCTCTCTGTCTTTCTTTCTGTCTGTCTGTCTCTCCTTCTCGCTCTCTTTGCCTGATCAGCTTCGTTCCTCTGGGACACATTTCTCTTTTTTGTTGGACCCCAAACAAAAACTCAAGACGAAGTCACCTGTGTTGAACTCTGATGGTGCCACAAGCCCCCAAATCAGAAAGCCAAATAAACTAAAGATAAAAAAAGGGGTGTGGAAATCACGCACACGTGTACACTAATTTAATAAGTTTAGTCCAATTGGGCGGAAGGCAACAATCATAGAGCAATTATTCCCAAACACGCTTGTTTTCTCTCCGTCGAGTAATGCCTCTTGTCACCATAACAACGCTTTTTACTCTCTATTTAGACCAAAATGGTTGGTTGGTTGGTTGGTTGGTGTTTATGACATTTCAACCCTTTTTTTAAAAATCATTTCTAAAACTCATTTTTAAACACATTTTTGAATACATAAAGCTTAATAATAATAGACTAATAATAGAATCTGAAACATTCGGAAATTCTAATTTTCTATTAGTCACGTGGGATATATTTTAAATATTTAATAAACGAAGATGACTTCGCTTGCACAAACTTCCAGCTATTCATGGGGGGTTGTTCTGTTTTATGGCATTTCAACCTCCACGGTTCATTTAATGTCAACAAAGGTTTTAAATAGATTCGTACTCATTTTTTTAAAACTCAGTTTTGGTTGGTTGGTTGGTTGGTTGGTTGGTTGGATTTTACGGCATGTCAACCCTTGTCGGTTATTTTATGCTGAAGACGTTTTGTTTTATTCATTCTTGAATTTTTAACATTTTTAACTAAATTTTAAAAAACACATTTTTCAACTCATTTTTTCTATTCAACACATAGATGGGACTCCAACAGGTACTACCATTCCGCGTCAGAGTGGAACAGGGAGTAATGGTGATTAAAGGGTACTCCACACTCCCCAGAGCTCCAGAATTCGAACTAGATACAGTTTAGCGTCATACTCATGACACTAAATCCACCACCCACAGCCTTCTACCACAGATATGATAAAAGGGTGAGGGGTTTGTCATAAGAGGCAGTCATATTTCTGAACAGTCTATGACATAGAACACGCCAATTTGGCCCTTACTTAAACTAGACAAGCGCTCAGAGAGGCCCCCTCCGATCAAGTCCTAGCACCTATATGATTGTCCTGACCCTATGGCTCCTATGTAGATCCCCAATCCTTTTTATCATAAATGTGCTAGAAGGCGGTGGCTGAGAGTCTTAAGGTCCTTGGTAGGACGTTAACCTGGATCTAACGGTGTAGTTTCAATTCTGGAGCTCGAGGGAGTGTGGATTATCCCTTCAACGCCATTACTCATAGGTCACGGAGTGGTAGTACCTATTAGGGTCCCATCTATGGGTTAAATAGAAAAAAATGAGTTTAAAAATGTGTTTTAAAAATTGAGTTAAAAAATGTTAAATGCCCACTAAGAATAAATAAAACAAAACATCTTCGGCATAAAATAACCCGACAAGGGTTGACATGCCGTAAAATCCAACCAACCAACCAACCAACCAACCAATCAACCAACAAACCAGACAACCAGCATATTTTGTCTCACTCTTTTTGTCATTTGATGAGTTACTTGACACGAAATAATTTGCATGCAGAAAAAGACTGACTTCAGCATTAAATAAACCAGCGAGGTTTGACGTGCCGAAGAATCGACCAACAGTTGTGGCTTAGAATATGTCGACTGCATCCTCTGCAGAAGGGTAAGATCCCACCCCCAAATGTGCATCCGGTGGGCAGGTTCCAGTTCTGGAGATATGGTGTACCCCCTTGATTGTTATTCCTCCCAGGTCCACTCTGATCTGGAGAACTAGTACCTGATAGGGTTACATCTCTGGGCCAAATATATGTTTTGAAAACTGTTCGTGTTTAATGGTGTTACATAATCATAATCAACTTATGATTTATGTACGTACGTGTAGTTAGAATATTTTGAATAGGGTCCATTAGATTTAGAATAATGGGATCCTATGGAAAGTTACTCTCTGGGTAGTAATCTTTTACTTGACCCCTTGAAGTCGCGCGATTGGGCGTCATGAGAATAAGTTTTAGTTTAGTCAGATTCGGTAGAGAATCCAGGGCGAGCGGACCCGTAGGTCGCCGCTCTGAGCCGGTCTCACCATGGCGGAATCATGGGCAAGGTTCTGGAAATAAAGCTTTATCAAGAAAACAACCAAATCTTGTTGTTAATGGAATATTAAAAACAAGAAATGTCTGCCCGAAGAAATCAACAAAGAAAACCAACCCTTAACAAGAAGCCCATTAGATTCACGGAAGAATATGGCGTCCGAGTTGTAACAAGTTAGAACTACCATATCTACTACTCTATCTATCTATCTATCTATCTATCTGTCTGTCTCTTTCTCTCTCTATTATATACCCTACGTATGATGTGGGTATATGTGAGTATACAACAATAAAGTAAGTAAAGTCGACAGGGCAGCCTAATGTCGGTATCCGCCAGACAGCAAGGGAGTCTATCCCCATTTCATTAGTGATAGACCAAAGAGATTGTTTTTGGCGTCTGAGGTGGAGCACCACACCTACCATCAGCTCCTCACTTTACCACACAGATACCTTTGCTACTCATACGTTGAGTTGGCGAGAGCCAGTATCGAACCAGGAAACTTGCGATTCCTAGCCAAGTGCTCTACCGACAATAGACCGTGCGCAAAAAGTGTGCCAAAAGTGTGCAAAAAGCTCCCCTCCCCACACCAAATATAATAAGGTGGTGTCCTTTGTTTGACACTAAACAGAATCTGATGTCGACATTCCAGTTTTAATAACTTAAAACACGATTATGTGGTTTCAAGTATTTCAACCAACAAATGACTACGCAGATGATCTGGCACTTCTTGCAAATAGACCTGCACAAGCCGAATCCTTGCTACACAGCCTAGAAAAGGCAGCATGGAACATCGGCCTATAAGTGAACTCCGATAAAAGTGAGTTTTGGAGTTTTCAAGATAAAGGAGACATCTCCACACTCGACAGTAAACTCCTAAACTCGGTGAAACAATTCACGTACTTAGGTAGTAATATCTCATCAACAGAAAGCGACCTTAATGCACGCATGGGCTGCTTTAAACAGATATATTTCATATTCAGCGATATGGAAATCCGATCTCACTGACAAGTTAAAGGTAAGTTCTTCGAAACCGTAGTTGTATCAGTGCTACTGAACGACTGCACTACTTGGACCCTAACAAAGCGCCTAGAGAATAAGCTTGATGAGAGATGCACAAGAATTCTGCGTGCAATCTTAAACAAGACGTAGAAACAACGCCCCACGAGAAAACCGTGCTACTAGCGCCACATGATGATGATGATATCGAATGACGTAACTAATAATGAAAATCCATAATAAAAAAATTATAGCTTTAAGTAACTATTATTAGTACAAATAATTAATATAGTGTTATAGGTGATACGCCCTATAAGACTAATGGAATGCGCCGACAGGTTACTATAAATAACAGGGATAATTGTGGCTTAGCAGTAAGCCAATGCGAGTATGCCAATAACTCTGTTCGTCGGACGTAATTTCCACATCTCTCTATTGTATTTGTCTACTTTCTATTAATACATTTTTCTACATTTGTTACCCGTCGTTTTGTTCTTATTTGACCCCTTAAAACCTCACAACATATAGTCATATGGTTTTAAGTATTAGTATTCAATATTAACGATTTTATGCCGAATAATATGATTTTGTGATTTTATAATTTTATGATTTTTTAAATTCATTCTTGTTGGGTATTCAATCTAAAAAAAACAACTTATTTTTAAACCTCATTTAAAAAAATATATTTAACCCATAGATGCGACCCTAACATATACTACCACTCCGAGTCAGAGTGAAATTGTAGATAAGGGTAATGAATGAGTACTTCACACTCCCAAAGCACCAGAATGGATACCTAACCACTAAAGAGTAATGGGCTCAAAACAACAAAGATACTGAACCCCGTACGAATAAATCACGGCATAGTGACAATCCCAATAATTTATCAAATAAAGGTGACTTAGTACGTAAAAGGTTTGTTCTGCGTAGAGATAACTAAAACGAGTCGTGTGAGTGCAGACAACGACTTGTAGATGTGACATGTCTATATTATTCATTTACAATTAACATCATTTTTGACATTATCTTTGCTATCCGTGAAGATGAAGTTTATTTACCACATAAATAGTCGTGAGAAATTAAATTACTTATTCAGCATTTTTTCTACTGTATTTTTTCAACTATTTATTACTACTAACAGGACCTATGGACATTAGAGTAGGTCGATTTTTCACTTAAAAAATATCAAATTGTCCATCTATGCGAAAGTTGTGTGTTAGTATACTGAATACTGATACCAACAATTATATATTTTACTGGCACCATTGTTTGAGGAAATAGCATCAAAGATCGTCTACTAAAATTCACCAAAAATCCTCGCTTTCGCAAAATTTAGCCTTTAGAAAACGAGGATTCTTAGTGCATTTTAGTAGACGATCTTGATATTTTAAAAAAGTGAAAAATCGACCTACCCTAATGGACATACCACAGTATGATAATTTAATCATTACAACCTTTGATATGTTTACTTTAGAGCTATCTAAAAAAAATAGTTCAATTTATAAAAAGTATAAGGGCCGGTTACGCTCAGTCGGTAGAGCACTTGCCTAGGAATCGCAAGGTTCCTGGTTCGATACCGGCCCTCGTCAACTTAGCGTATGAGTAGCACAAAGATATGCGTGGCAAAGTGAGGAGCTGATGGTAGGTGTGGCGCAAAAACAATATCCTTGGTTTAGACGCAAAAACAATATCCTTGGTTTAACGCTAGTGAAAAGGTGATAGTCTCCCTCGCTGACTGGCTGATATCGATAATAGGCCACCCCATCGACTTTACTTTTTTTTAATGATAATCTTGATTTAACTCTTTCTCACTCTTTTTTTTCTTTATTTTCATTCTTTTCATCGATTCATTGTGTTTGATTGAAAAAGATCAAAGTTATCGCTTCCGCCCGCTCACTCCCTCTCTCTCTATCTTTGCTCCACTTTCTTTCTTTCTTTCTTCTTTCTTTCTTATTATATTTTTTCTGCGAAGCATGCTCCTTTTCTAACCTTTCTTTCTTTATGATAAAAACGGAATGGTCCATTATTTAGCTGACGCACACGACACAGTGCTAGAAATGAAATCGCTGTTGCACAAGGCACTGCGCTAGAAATTAGACTATTTTCGCATACGGCACGTTGCTATGAATGAGATCACTTTTGCACACGGTACGGCGTTAGAAGATCGACTATATTCGCATACGACACAGTGCTATGAATGATATCACTTTTGCACACGGTGCTAGAAATTCGACTATATTCGCATACGACACAGTGCTATGAATGATATCACTTTTGCACACGGTGCTAGAAATTCGACTATATTCGCATACGACACAGTGCTATGAATGATATCACTTTTGCACACGGTGCTAGAAATTCGACTATATTCGCATACGACACAGTGCTATGAATGATATCACTTTTGCAACACGGTGCTAGAAATTCGACTATATTCGCATACGACAGTGCTATGAATGATATCACTTTTGCACACGGTGCTAGAAATTCGACTATATTCGCTGCTCGGAATGATATCACATCTGCTAGAATTCGGCACTAGGACTATATGCGCGAAATTCGACTATATTCGCATACGTGCTATGAATGATATCACTTTTGCATTCGACTATATTCGCATACGAACAGTGCTATGAATGATATCACTTTTGCACACGGTGCTAGAAAATTCGACTAGCATACGACACAGTGCTATGAATGATATCACTTTTGCTATATTCGCATACGGTTGCAAGAATTCGACGCGTGCGGCACAGTGCATTGAATGAGATCACTATTGCGTCAGGCACGGCGTAAGTAATTTCACTGTATTCGTATATAGTATAGTACTATGTATTCGACCACAGTTGCACACGGTACAATGCTATGAATGGGATCATTGTTGCCCATGGCACGACGTTAGAAATTCGACTATAGTCACACACGGCAGTGAAAGGGGTTAATTCTCTTTATTAGCGTAAAGGTCAGCACTACAGATACCGCGATAAGTGTCGTCGGCTGTTTTGACTTATAAAGATTTTTAAATCGATATGGATTTCGTAATCCAGAAGTTTTACTTCCGTGTATTAAATGTTTGAGTCCTACCATCTGGTAATTTCAGGCGGTCATTTATATGTGAATTGACCCGGCAGGGTCAATAAAATGTGAGAAAATCTCAAAAGTAAGGGGGTCCTATTTCAGTGGGGTAGGGTGGAGGGTAGAAAAAGAAAGAAAAAAAAAGAAACATAGAATCAGAAAGTGAAACGAAGAGTCTAAGACTTATAAATACAGGAAGCGAGTTCTTGGAAAGGAAGATATATTCCTCCTCCTCTTCTGTCTTTTTGGGACATTAACAGAGAGGCAGATGTTTGCAAAATGGTCTAGGCATATACAGAAAAGGCATGGTTATATAATATATTATATATATATATATATATATATATATATTCTTTATTAATATTATTTTAGGTTACTTGAATGATAGAAATTTTAATGAATAATGATAGTAATTTTAAATCCGAGACGCGACAGATAGAAATGATTTTTTAAACGTCACTAATAGAAATGGATTAAAGTTTAAAAAAATTAAATTTAAATAAATAAAAAAAAAATAAAAATAAAAAAACAAAGTGCAAAATAAATGGTGCATATATATATATATATATATATATATATATATATATATATATATATATATATATATATATATATATATATATATATTGTGTCAAAAAAGTATCGAGATATTTTGTACTTTTTTACATACCTTGTATTCTGAAAAAAATAAGGTTCCATTTATTTTTCATGTCTGTCTTGGTAAATACAGCTTTAAACTTGGTACTTTTTTGACATACCTTTTATTCTAAAAAAAAAAAAATGAATGGAACGTTATTTTTTCAGAATATAAGGTGTGTCAAAAAGTAGAAAAAATCTCGATACTTTTTGACACACCTTGTATATGTAGGTGCTGGTCTAGTGAAGCACGTTAACATTCACAACACTAAAAATCTAACTTTGATAAACAGATGTATCATCAGACTGTTGGCTTCGTACATCTAAGGACTTCTATCTGTAGCTTTCTGAGAGCTGATAATATATATTATATATACTAGCAAAAAACAAACACCCTCCGGGTGGTGTAAACATTTATTTTTAAAAGATATTGCCTGAGTGGGGTGGGGGTTAAAAATTCAATGTCAGAGATTTTGTATCATAAGAAAGTAAAAATCATCAAATTTATTAAAGGAGTAAAAAAGTAAAAAATAAAAATAAATTCAAATGGAAACTTAGTTCTGTCTCCCTCAAATAAAATACTGCATCCATCTATTAGTTATTAATTGAATAATCATTTTGAATATTTTTTATACATAAACCTTACACAATCGTAGGTATTTATTATTTGTAAACTTTTTAGTTAACTTTTTGTTACTGAAAAAAGGGCGAGAGTAAAAAATGATTTTAAAAATAGATTACAAATTTCGCAAATGATTTTTTCCATTTAAAGTAATAATACAATTTTTTTTATTAATTTCATAGTTTATATAGTTTATTTATTAAAATAATTTATAGTTTATTTATTTAGATAATCTATAGTTTGTTTATTTAAATCGTCATTATTACAATGGAAAGGATTCAAATGTTGAATTACGGAACAGTTTTTATTTATTTTATTAACATTAATTGTTCTTTATTCTATGTATTGACGATTTTGGGCATTGTGACATAAGCAGTGACGTAGTTTCGGCTACAGACAAATAGAAACCGAATCACCATTATTAATAGATATATAAAATATATAATATATATAATTTATATATAACATATATACATCATCATCATCATGACGCGCAATTAGCACGGATAGCCATGACAATCTTTCGCCAATTTTTTCTATCATTCATTGTCCCAGAGAGGTCCTCTGCGCATCATCCAGTATCCGCGCAGAGTTGGTCAATGTAGGTCCTTGTTGGGCGACCCACATTAGCATGTCCATGTGCTGGCTTCCACGGGAGAACGTCGCTTATGAGTTCGTCCTTGCTCCTCCAGCAGTGTCCAGCAGGTCTTGTCCGTCTCACTCTAATGGTTTGTGTGATAGGGGGCAGCTGGCCGTACAGCTGCTTCTTTGTGAGGTGTTGTTTAATATATATATATATATATATATATATATATATATATATATATATATGTGGTGTGTGTGTGTGTGTGTGTGTGTGTGTGTGTGTGTGTGTGTATATATACTTTTTTTTTGTCTTTGGTTTTCCTTTCCTGAGAAAATCTCTGTTAAAATTAGACATTCTTTTTCATAAAATAAAATTTATAATGATGAAAACGTGGACGCTTAACTTGAACCCCTTGGGTCATCTCTGGACTTGTGGGGCTCAGTTATTATTGTTAAGGGATGGAATTGTGTTATAAGCTAGGTTAGAAGTCAAACCTCAAATAGTTTCACATTGAGGACCACACCCCAAAAATAGCAAAATCTCGGGATTTTTTCAACTTCAAGATGGCCAGTCTCCGTGGCGTAGGGAGTAGCGTGTTGGACTGCAGTCGCGTTATTAGATTCACATTTCGACTAATACCCATGGATGGCTTTCGCATTAAATAACCCAGGAAGTTTATAAATGCCATTAAACAAAGAACCCAAACCAAACAAATAGTGGTTCACTGAGTTTTTTTTTTTAGCTGTAAAAAAGGGAAGTTACTTGATATGTAACGACACTCACCAGAAAGCGGTGGACTGTTGAATGCTCCTCGATTCATTAGCAAAAACAGCGAGAAGTTCAACTCCATGGTTGTTTTGATATATTTGTTTTTGTTTTGGTGTCATCAAGAGAGAATGTGCACCGTTTCGGGGCCTTCCTCACAACGAGGAAAGAACGTTCACTGAGGTTTTTATTTAGCAGTAAATAAACTAACAGCAGATAAGACGCGAAATATCTTTATCTAATAGCTAAACATTCTGGCTTCTTAAAAGATTCCTTAAACAAACTAGATTGGATTATATAAATGAAGAGTTGGAAATAACCCACGAAGGTTGATATGCCATTAAATAAATATAACGAACCAACTTTGAGCTGCTTGAAATCATTAAAAAAAGACATAAATCATTGGTTGAGCTTTTTTTACTTCATCTAAAGAATGCTAAGATTTTTAGGATGAAGTGAAGCTTTGCTAATCATCCAGACAAACCAAAAATATAAAAAAAAAGAAAGAAAAAAATAAGAAAAAAAGGATGATTATTACATCTTTCTTTAAAAAGGGTTGTCTTAGAATTATTTATATCTGGCTTTCTCACGTACTCGTGAAAGTGAACAAGTATTTTATAATAATAACATTCTGGAAATCAGAGGAAGAATTGAGACCATCCAGAATACTGCACTGCTGCAATCTGCCAGAATACTCAGAAGAGTCTTGGAAACCTGAGGAGACTTGTTGCCACTCAGACTCCAGTGAAAGGTCATCAGCTAACGCTGATGTGAAAAACTCAAAAGGAGATAATAATAATAATAATAATAATAATAATAATAATAATAATAATAATAATAATAATAATAATAATAATAAATACCTGGACCTTGCCAGAGAATTGAAAAGGCTGTGGAATATGAGGGTGAAAGTGATACCAATTGTAGTTGATGCACTTGGAACGGCCCCAATAAACTTGGAAAAAAGACTGGAAACCTGGAAATTAGAGGAAGAATTGAGACCATCTAGACTACTGCATTGCTGCAATCGGCTAGAATACTCAGAAGAGTCCTGGAGACCTGAAGAGATTTGTTGCCACTCAGACTCTAGTGAAAGACCATCAGCTAACTTTGGTGTGAAAAACTATTAGAGTCTACAGCCAAGATATAGAATTGGAGATTTTGAATCGAAAAACGTGTTATGTTTATAATGACAAAAAGAAAAGGAGAAACAACGGGAATAGTAGAATGGAAAAGAATGAGACTTGAGGAGACTTGTTGTCACTTAGACTTCCGTGAAATACCATCAGCTAACGCTGATGTGAAAAACTCAAAAGGAGTGAAAATAATAATAATAATAATAATAGTAATAACAACATATTTTTCAGCTAGTATATTAGGTCTGAGACCTGTCAGCTGTTCCTTATAAACATTCATCTTTCTCTGGGTGCATTTTTTAATTATTTTACAAATTGTAGAATTCCATCCTATCCCATATTCCAATATGAAAGAAAGTTCCATTAATCGAAGCATCTTAAAACATCTTAAAGTCAATTTGAACCCCTGAATAATGTATTTCGGCGGGAAAGTCAATTTAACCCTGGTTATTTTGAAACACCCTACAAGAAAGCAGCTGTACGGTCACTTGCCCCCTATCACACAAACTATCCGAATGAGACAAAGGAAGCGACGTCATAAAACGACATTCTCCTGCGGTAATTAGCACATGCACACACCAGTGTGGGCCGTCCAGCAAATACTTACATTGACCAGCGCTGCACGGATACTGGATGCTGCGCAGAGGACCTACCGAGGCCATGAATGATAAGGACGAACTCATGAGTGACGTTCTCCCGTGGAAAACAACACATGGGCACACCATTACAGGCCATCCAGAAAATACCTACATTGATCTGCTCTGCGCAGATACTAGATGCTGCGCGGAGGACTTGCCGAGGGTAATGAATAATAGGGACAGTTGATGAGAGATTGACATGGGTATCCATGCTACTAGTACGACATCCGGATATCGGGTGCATATGAATCTAGGTAAAGATGAAAATGAAGATTGTTTGCGTCAGGAAGTGTATCCCTACTATCTATTCATATATAAAGGGCAGTCGGTGTGTATGTGTGTGTGTATGTCCGGATGAAACTACGAAAATAAAACAATTAGCGACAAAGTATATATATATATACACATTAAATATCACTGGTTCTTGCGTTTTTGTGCAAAAATTATTGAGATTTGTTTTATATTTGAATATATTTAAAATTAGAATATACATAGAAATAGCATTGAAATTCTACTTAAAAATATCCAGCATTTGTAAATCTCAAAAGTAAACAAATCAATGTACCAGTTTTCTTTTTGACCCACTTTACCCAGGCAATGCTGGGTAATCGCGTCTAGTTACAAGTGAAAAGTTCGGAAAAAATTCTCTGAAATATTCAATCTCTCAAAATATTGACACTTGGTATGACGCGTGTTTGTAGTCTGCAATTCAATTTGAGTTAGAGTTCAATCCCTCGAGTGTCAGTGCTACTGAGCCTTAATTCATAAAAGATAAACTCTCGTGCTCTTCGCACCAGTAAACTCGTGCTAAGGCGTGGGGAAAAATAAAAGTATCACCGGTACACACACACACACACACACACACACATACACACACACACACACACATATATATATATATATATATATATATATATATATATATATATCAACATCTTTTAGACTAAGCTTGAATAACCACAAATCCACAATAAAACTCATATCCCCGCATAGGACAATAGCACTTCACTTTAGCACCCTACCACACAACCTTACACACCTCAAATGTATTTTAATAGAACACGCATTTCCAACAACGCAATCACGAAAACAAGCAGAAACTAAATGGGTTCTAAAATTATAAACTCACGTGAGGGGACTGAACGCTGACATCGGAATACTCCGTTATTATAATTTTTTTACAGACGCTGCCGCTGTCAATAACAACAGAGACAAAAGATCCGTTGAACAGGAACAACAGTCATTTGATAAAGAGTATCTAACGAACCCGAACATTTATGATAAAAAATAATAATAATAAAATAAGTGAATCCAATACTCCATAACATCGAGTTCATTCATTTATTTTTAGATGCTTCGTAATAACGCTCAACTTAAAAAAAAAACATGAATATATATATAAATATATATATAATATATTCTGATTTGATGAACGCACTTAGATATTGTACCTGTCGTGGTACAAGATGCTCCATATTTTTTTCTTTTTAAATAAAAGAATATCCCCACGTTAAAAAGACCTTGTGTTAATCCGGCCTGGTGGGAGGTCAGGAAAATGGATTTTTTCTTTTCTTCTGATGAATTGCACAATAAAAAAATCGTTGGCATTTTTTTTCATGGCATTAAACTCACCTGAATGATTTTATATAGAAATCAATTAAAATATAATTAAAATAAGTGTAATCTTTTTATATGTGTTCTTGTTGGAATTATTCCGTTAGTCTTTTTAATCTCGTATATCTTATTACATTAAAACTTAAATATTTACGCCCGGAGGGTGCATATTCTTGCTAATAATAATAATAATAATAATAATAATAATAATACATTTCCAAATATTTTGATTTGAGGAACGCACTTAAGTTCTTCACCTGTCGTGGTGTAATGGTTAGCAAGCTAGTCTCGCAGGTCCATTACTATAGAATAGAAAGTTCAATAATCGCGGGATGCTCCATAATTTTTTTTTCTTTTTAAATTAAAAAAATATCCCCACGTTAAAAAGACCTTGTGTTAATCCAGCCTGGTGGGAGGTCAGGAAAATGGATTTTTTCTTCTTTTGTGATGAATTGCACAATAAAAAAAGACCTAAAATCGTTGGCATTTTTTTTATCATGACACTAAACTCATCAAGACATTGAAACCTTGAACTTGATTCTTGGAATTCTTCAGTGGAAATTGGCAACTTTTATCCCTCTCCCATTTTTTATTCATTTCCATTAACCTTGTTTTTTTTCTATTACAACTCTCTGTTTAATTACCCACCAAGAAAGACATAAAACATCTCAAGTAGAGAGAGAGAGAGAGAGAGGAGAGAGAGAGAGAGAGAGAGAGAGAGAGAGAGAAAGGGATATATATATATATATATAGAGAGAGAGGGGAAGAGAAAGGCATAAGATAGAGAGAGAGAGAGGAAGAGAGAGAGAGAGGAAGAGAGAGAGAGAGAGAGAAGAGAGAGAGAGAGAAGAGAGAGAGAGAGAGAGAGAGAGGAGGAAAGAGAACTTTCATCGGTTAAGCGTATAAAAACAAAACAATCCCCAGTAACCATTTTTATTACAAAGGGAATCTCAAGTAGTGAATTATTTAATACAGACTTTTTTTTCCTTTCATAACATTGTTTTCATTGTGATCTTTTGAAATGCAAACGAATAAACCCATAACCATAAACGAATACAACATTCCGCTTCGGATTGGGGTCTGCCCCGTTGGTGAGCCAGAGAATAATGCAACAACTGGTACAAACACAGATTAAAATTAGTTTCCCTAGGGTATTAGTTCATAAAATGAACCTAATGGGCGCGACTGGAGTTTGAACTCGCTTACTGCGATGTGGCAGTACGGCATGTTGCCCACTATGCCACGGGATCTCCTACTCATATAAGTGGGGAATATCCATTAATTTGTTCGAAACTCACTGGGCCTCCCATATTTATGACCTTGCTCAAAATGTAAATTACGCTTAAAGGCACGAATCCATCAGTTCTCCCCGCAGCTATGGGAAAACAGAAAACTGGATTATTTAACAACAATTATTTATGCAACCAGGCTAGGCGAATAAAAGTTTTGAATTCATTGTCTTATGGCATAACTAAGCTGAGGTTAATTCGAATGTAACAAAACACCTTATCACAGTGTAATGATTAGCGATCTTGTGAATTTGATTCGCACTAGGTGCTCCATACTCCTGGCCTTGTGATGCAACTAAGCCAAATTTGGTAAATAACTATATCCTCGTTAGAAATGAATAATTACTAGGGTAATCCCAAAAGTAAGGTCTCCAAAGCGCTTGGCAACACTGTTGTGTTTGTTGTGCATGCGTCTGTCCCTGTGTGCGCCTCGCTGGTACGCTCAGTCTTGGCTTGTTAGTCATTTCTGATTGACGCTACCGCCAAGTGTGAAGTTCGCAAAGTTATTCGGTTTTTGAACGCAAAAGGAATTAAACCGATTGAAATTCATCGTCAATTAATGGAAGTGTGTGGCGTGTCTTGCATGGATATAAAAAATGTCCGGAAGTGGTGTAGGAAGTTTGCAAAGAAGGTGAGGTTCGACGCTTCTAAACGATAAGGCGGCGAGCTGGCATGACATACGCATAAACCGTGACAGTGCCTACAAATATATATCGACCGAAATGACGATTCCGTAGAAGAATAAATACATGTTAAAACTTTAATATGATGTCAACATCATTGACAATTAACAGTAAACGTTTCTGTGATTTCTAAATATTTTTGAGGGCTTAACTTTGGGATTAAGGACCGGTTAAGCTGTCGGTAGAGCGTCAGCCTAGGAACCACAAGGTTCCTGGTTCGATACTGCTCATCGCCAACTCAGAGCAAGAGTAGCACAGCTTGGATCTGTGCGGTGAAGTGGGGAGCTGATGGTAAGTGTGGCGCTCTACCCTAGACGCAAAAGCAATCTCCCTGATCTAGCGCTAGTGAAAAAGGGATAGACACCCTCACTATCTGGCTTTTCATAGAGAACACAACCCTAAGGATAAGACGCTCTATCGACGGAGCTTAGAATATGCATTCGATCGGAGTAAAAAAGTAAAGTGGTTGGGGCGGCCTAATATCGGTATCAACCAGACAATGAGGGAGTCTTCCCCTTTTCACTAGTGCTAGACCAAGGAGATAGTTTTTTCGTCTGATGTTGAACGCCACACCTACCGTCAGCTTCTTACTTTACCGCACAGGTCCCTGTCTACTCATACACTGATTTGGCGAGGGCCGGTATCGAACTAGGAACCTTGTGGTTTCTAGCCGAACGCTCTACCGACTGAGCTGACCCGGACTTGATACCATATAACTGTAAATTATTTGTATTAAGAATAGTTATTTAAATCTATAAAGAATTATTATTAGTAACTTGAAACGATATATCTGTATACAAACAAGAGCTTATTATTAAATTGAAATAATATATTAATAATTTGAAGGCAATTACAATGCGTATAAAAATAAAAACAAAAAGATGCGTCAAAGTAGCGTCAATCAGAAATGACTGCCAAGCCAAGTCTGAGCGTACCATCTTTTTGTTTTTATTTTTACACGCATTGTAATTGCCTTCAAATTATTAATATATTATAACATACTTTTTGAAACAATATAATTATTTGTATTAGAGCTACTTGAAACCATTCAACTGAGTTCAAATTAGCTGTATTAGATCAACGGCTTAGGAAGGTTCCGAGTTCGATATAAGCCCTCGCCAACGCAGTGCATAAGTAGCACAGCTTAGATCTGTGCCATAGAGTGGGGAGCTGGCGGTAGTGAAAAGAGGATAGACTCCCTAGCTGTCAGGCCGATAAAAGACAATAGGCCACCCTGCCGACATTCACCACTCACTATCTCGTAAATAAATAGATGAATGAATAGAATAAACCAGAACAAATGTGGGGAGAAATGATCTGTTGAGGGTGGCCTTTTTTTTTTAGAGATAGTAAAAAGTCTGGAATGAATTGTATTTTTTCTTTCTGTTGCCAAAGTGCCACTTCCGGCCTAGAACCGGAAATGCCCAACATGTGAGCTTCGTAACCGAAGAAATAAAATTGCGAGAAAAAAATGCCAACCTTTCGTCCCGGTTCCGTTACAGTAAATGTACAGTTAATTCTGGCCAACATGAATAATTCGGTTGGTTGGATTTTACGGCATTGATGAAACTCGTCGTAAGTCTTTTATGTTGTTTTGTTATTATCTTATTGCATACCTGAAATATATTGTATTATATATACCTAACACAATATAATCCAGGGATACAATATATATATATATATATATATATATATATATATATATATACGTTGTGTGTCAAAAACGTATCGAGATTTTTTGTACTTTTTGACACACCTTGTATTGTGGATAAAAAGTTCCATTCATTATTTTTTTCAGAATACACGGTGTGTCAAAAAAGTACCAAGTTTAAAGCTGTATTTAAACAAGATAGAAATAAAGAATGAATGGAAAGTTATTTTTTTAGAATACAAGGTTTGTCGAAAAGTTAAAAAAATTTCGATACCTTTTTGACACACCTCATATATATATATATATATATATATATATATATATATATATATATATATATACGGCATGTCAACCCTTGTTAGGTTATTTTATTCCGAAGAAGTTTTGTTTAATCTATTCTTGATGGTATTCTATTTTTTCTTCAATCTCAATTTTTTTAAACTTATTTTTGTCTGTTTAACCCATAAATAGGATCTTAACAGGTACTACCACTCCGGGTCAATGTGAACTAGAGATTAATGGCAATGAAGGTGTACTCCACACTCCTCAGACCTCCAAAACTGGAACTTCACCATTAGATGCAGTTTACTTAATAGTCTGGGAAAATATCCTAGAAACCAGTGTGCTTATTTGTTATCCGTAAAATAGTCAAATTCCATTATTAGTGCCTATTTTTAATTACTGTCGGCGCAGGTTGTGTAACGGTTATCGTCGTAGGAAATAGACGCAAAGAGTCTATTGCAAATCCTGAACTAAGATGTTCGTATTTGTCTGTATTTATGAGATTAGACTTGATATGAATAATTTTGATATTTCGGATCGTTGTCCTCG
>CM042145.1:103829920-103879920 GCA_023376005.1 Doryteuthis pealeii
AGTCATGTGTCTGGGTGAGGTTGATAAGTAAATGTATACCTTTGTCCTCGTCAGCATTTGAACACGGTTCGCTAGTTCCATTCTCTGTACCGTTGATCGACACCCTCCCCCAGAGAAGTGTGGGCAGGTTTAGGTGTTTGGTCACTTTTTCCAGGGAATGGCATGTTTTAAAAAAACTATGTGTCATTTTTTAATCTCATGAAGTGACCAATTCTTATTCAAATGATTTCAAATTTTATCAGATTGTGTAGAAACAAGTCAAATTCTATGTTTAGTGTTTAAATGCCTTTTCTTTTTAAGTGAATGGTATTTCAATATGCCCTTACCCACAAAAGAAAAGTAAACATTATAAAAGCTGTATCAAAAAAGTATCGAGACGTTTTGTACTTTTTGACATACATTGTATTCTGAAAAAATTAACGTTCCATTCATTCTTCACTTCTGTCTCGGTAAATACAGCTTCAAACACGGCACTTTTATGACACACCTTGTATTCTGAAAAAAATTAACGTTCCATTTATTCTTCATTTCTATCTTGGTAAATACAGCTTCAAACTTGGCCCTTTTGTGACACACCTTGTATTCTGAGAAAAGAATTAACGTTCCATTCATTCTTCATTTCTATATTGGTAAATAAAGATTCAGACTTGATACTTTGATGACACACCTTGTATTCTGAAAAAAATTAACGTTCCATTCATTCTTCATTTCTATCTTGGTAAATAAGCTTCAAACTTGATACTTTTATGACACATCTTGTATATAACATTTTGGGTTGTTTCTATAAATGATGTTAAAATTTGAGATCCTTTGAATGAGAATTGATTAACTTCAGGATACGAAATAATATATTTTTCTAAAACACCCTGTACGTCTCAAATGATCGAAATTTTTTAAACACCTAGTAGTTTGTATTATTTAGATTTTTCGGACTGGTGTCCTCATCTTTACTATTATCTATACAACGCTTCTACCGATGTGCTCTCCGGCCTTCTTCTGGTGTTTCTTGTCGAAGTCGGGAACCTTCTTGTTGATCTGGTGATTTTATGTCGATCTTGGGAGCCTTCAATCGAACACTTTATTTAATCCATTGGGATAAATTGTTATTATACCGTTAACTATGACCGGGTAAAGTGTTAAGCTATGTTAAGTTCTGTATGTTATTTCGCCCGTATTCAGGATTGAACCTGCAATCTACAGATTATTGTCACTTAGAACTGTATCAACTCAACTTTTATATCAGTTGCCAGCCCTGTAGACTGGGCTTTTGAATACATCGACTGCACCTCTACAGTGGCGTAAAATTCCCTATCGCAATGCGGTTATCTTTTAGCCGTGGGTGGAGACCCGTGATGCTCAAGGATTGAATCCTGTTGGCTGAGCAGTCCATGACAAGAAGCAATCCACTTGGGCCCTTACTTAGGCAGGCCAATCAAGCCCTATTGCCTACTTCTGCTGGTCACATCAAGCCCTAGAACCTATATGATTGCCCCAACCCTATTGCCCTTATAGTAAGCCCCAGTCCTTTTTTTATATGTACTAGAAGGCAGTGCCCGAGGGTCTTATTGTCCTGGATATGACGTTAAACACTATCTGGTGGCAAGTTTCCAATTTTGGAGTTCTAGGGAATGTAGAGTATCCTTTCATCACCATTACTCCCATGTCCACCCTAACCCGGAGTGGTAGTACCTATTAGGGTACCATCTATGGGTTAAATAGAAAAAATAGTTTAATAAATGTGTCTAAAAAATTGAGTTAAAAACTTGAGTACCTATCAAGAATTAATAAAATAAAGACGTCTTCGGCATAAAATAACCCAGTGATTGACATGCCATAAAATCCAAACAACGAATCAACCAACCTTCAACTTAATCACCTCAAGAATATCTTTCGAAAATCAAGACTTATTTTCTAAAAAAAAAAAAAAAAAGTTTTTCTTTTTTTATTTCTTTTTAAGTGACCGACTGTATCGCGTTTCTTTTGTGCGTCACTCTAATTTCAAGGAGAGAAAATGTGTCGAAACATTTTGATAACAAAACAAATTAGAATTTCTGAATACATTCATCGGCCGGAAAAAAAAGAAACAAAAACAGTCGGATCTTTTATTTCTATAGAAATTTAAATCCTACCAGATTAGAAAAAATATCCGGTTTCTTTTCGTCTTTTATTTCGTTCGGGTGTTTAGGTCACCTTTCGACAGCCGACCCAGCGCAGGCGTTTGTGCCTATGTCAAGGGCAGTTGATTAAAGAGATACAATACCGAATAAAAACCGGATTGTTCATTGATCTTTTATTTCTCGTCAGCTGGGGAGTGTGTAGTTCCCCATTCATTGCCATGACTCCCAGGTTCACTGTGAACTGGAGTGATAATGTCCTGTCGGCGGGGCTTAGAATACATTGACTGGATATCCCTTAGAGGGGTAAAACATCCAAAAAGATCTGTCCTGGTTATGACACTAAATTGTACCTGGTTGGTTGTTTGCTTTGGTTTTACGGCATGTCAACCCATTTGTTGACTTTTTGCCGAAGAGGTTTTTGTTTTATTCCTTCTTGATAGGTACTCAAATTTTTTTAACTCAATTTTTTAAAACTCTTAACATCCTGTTGAGAATTTTCCAAGTCCAGAGTCCCATTCCTATAAGGAATTATCAAAAGATTGCTAAAAATGGTCTTTTCATTTAAAGTTACCTGTTATTTCCCTTAAATCAAAGACTTCTAAATGTTTAATATTACATTTAAACAAAGGCTATCGTTTGAGGTGGATTAGGAAAATTAATTTAACTTTAACGAGAGGGTGTTGAAAGATGATGACGGTTGTACAAATAAGGAACAGGAGTATTAATATATAGATATGACATGCACTCGTGCCTAAGCCACACCCCTAAATTGATATATATTAAGTATTAATGACTACCCAGCAACTCCTGCGACACTACCGCTGCCAAACTGCATTGGTTCCTTACCTTTCCTTTGGATCACAGCTGCAGTGTGGAGGTGGGAGATTTGCTGCTTGGGCAACAGCTGATCCTCCATATGTACTCACCCAGGCTACGTAGTTAAAAAAAAAATTGGACACTACTCCATCGTCTCTCTTAGACGGAAGGATACCAACAATTTACCAACAATTATTAATATAAATGTATTTGTATTTTCTGTTTCTTCTTTTTTAAATGTACAGTCGGTTCAAGCCGGATGGGTCTAATAGTATGAATTATTATTCTTTAAAAAAAAAAGAAAAAAGAAAAGAAAGACAAAATAAATGAAGAGTTGGAGGATGCTTTTTTTGTGGCTTCTGGCATGCGTCATTTTTTTTTTTCGTCTCAGATTTTTTTCTTTACTTTTAACCTAAGCCTTGACATCTCAACTCGCTGGGTTCGCACTCTGGGTTTTTTTTTATTATAAAGAGCGTACGGCCACTTGTCCTCGGCAGAATCATAGATTGTTTTTATTGTTAATGTCAACTGGCCAAGATAATCATACAAACTGGCTTCTGGCTTCCGTATGCCGGCCCTAATTACATTTATGTTATGAATTGGCCATTGACAGTCTCTTGGCCTTATTGTCTACAACGTGTGTTGTGTTCAACTTGTCAAACTCTTCAAATCAAACCCCAGTTGGATGTCTCACTTACCCGCCTCAACCCAGTCCAACAGAGAGAATAACACGGCGTGCTAGAGTTCAACACTCATATATTTTGACAACACACATTTCTTCTTTTTAGAACCAGTCATTTTTATTCCGTTGACATTATCATTGTTTATATGGGTACTTCTAAGACTGACTCTCTCTCTCTCTCTCTCTCTCTCTCTCTATATATATATATATATATATATATATCAGTTTATATATATATATCAGTTTATTCATATTTTATTGTCCATCAATCAATCTATTTATCTATCTATCTATCTATATATATTATATTATATATATTAATATATATCAGTTTATTCATATTTTTATTGTCTCATCTATCTATCTATCTATCCAAGCCTACTCGTATCTATCTCAGTTTATTATTCCATTTGTTCTAATCTCCCCCTCTTTCTATCGCTGTCCCGCCCCTTTATCTGTCTGTCTGTCTATCTCTCACCACCTCTCTCTCTCTCTCTCTCTATATATATATATATATATATATATATATTATATATATATATATATATATATCAAGCGTGTTGGTAAATCCTTGCGGAGAGAAAAACCCAGCAGAGAGTTTGATTGTAAAATATACTACCAAACATTAACCAGGAAAAAAACATTTTTGAAAAAAAGAAATGACCAAGATATTCGTACCAACAAAAAATAATCTATTGGTACAGTATTTGGCCAAAAGAAAAAACAATTTATATGTATATATATGTATATAAGATATATATATATTCATATAACCGCAAGGAGAAGCTAATATGTAGAGCCAAGTAATAAAGATAATCTAATGAGTCAGACGAACCTACTATTAGTTTCGCATAAAGCTCTTCAGGGCTAAAATCTGACTCAGATTTTAGCCCTGAAGAGCTTTATGCGAAACTAATAGTAGGTTCGTCTGACTCATTAGATTATCTTATATATATATATATATATATATATATATATATAAAATTCTCAAAATTCTGTATTATCCTGAAGATCATTTAGGTGAAACCTAGGTGGGCAGCATCTGAGTCAATTAAGGATATATCTATATATATATATAAGGAAGTTTGGTATGTACGTGTCGAGGTATAACTCCAAAACGAGAGGTCATTTAGATTCAAAATCTTGCATACATCTTAATATTCTTCTAACTAAGAAACACGCCAAATTTGGTTATTGACGTTTACTAATTACTTTACCTCACAAATCCCTGTGCTACTCATAGGCTGAGTTGCCGAGGGCCGGTATCGAACTAAAAACCTTGTGGTTTCTAGCCGAACGCTCTACCGACTGAGCTAACCCGGTTACACTTCTGATAAGAGAAAAAAATTCAACAGGCCGTCGTTTGGAGATTATAAATTTATTTCAGCTGGTAACTCTATAAAAGAATCCAGTTTCGTCAAATAGACATCACACATTGGAGAAAAAATCAAAATGTGTGTGTGTGTGTATGTGTGTATGTTTGTGTGTTATTGTGGGGTATATATATATACATACATACATATATATCAACAAAGAAGCATATATGGACCCCACTACAACACACACACATACACACACACACATTTTGATTTTTTCTCCAATGTGTGATGTCTATTTGAAGAAACTGGATACACACACACACACACACACACACACACACATATATATATATATATATATATATATATATATATATATATACATTCAAATCGGTATTCTACATTCTAGAGGTTACTTCAGTTTGAACACCAACCAGGGGAAATGTGCGATTATTTAAGATGCTCGACTAAGAAAAGCCATGAAACATACTGGTTCTTTATATACGTACATTCTACATTTCAGTACACTTGCTACATCGTTTCAAAAGCTGATTCTAATCTACCAGAAAAGACAATAAAATCGACACCTAAAATTTGCACGTAGATAGGTACTTTTTAAGGCACTGTGAGGAGGGTTAAAGCATATCTCCACCAATTCGTCGAATTGGCCGCTTTCTTTGGTATTATTATAATCTACGCATAAAAATCTACCGGAAAAGACAATAAAATCGACACTTAAAATTTGCTGGAAAATAGCTGCTTTTTAAGTCAGGGTTTTTTTTTAAAGTTAGTTGGCTGGTTGTATTTTACGGCATGTCAACCCTTGTTGGGCCATTTTATGCCGAAAACATTTTGTTTTATTCATCTTTGATGGGTACTCAATTTTTCAAACACTTTTTTTTATATTTAACGCATAGATGGGACCCTAGCAGGTACTACCACTCCGGGTCAGAGTGGACCTAAGAGTAATGGTGACGAAGTGGTGCTCCACGTTGCCCAGACCTCCAGAACTGGAACCTCACCATCAGATAGAGTTTAACCTCATACCCAGGACATGAAGACCCTTAGCCACCGCATTCTAGTTCATATATGATAAAAATGGTTGGGGGTTGCCATAAGGGCAATAGGGTTGGGACAACCATATAGGTGCTAGAGCTTGACATGACTAGCTGATTGATCGGAAGTGGCCTCTCTGATCGCCGTCTACCCACCGCCTTCTAGTACATATATGATAAAAATGGTTGGGGGTTGCATAAGGGCAATAGGGTTGAGACAATCATATAGGTGCTAAGGCTTGACATGACTAGCTGATTGATAGGAAGTGGCCCTCTGATTGCCCGTCTAGCCTAAGGGCCCAAGTGAAGTGTTGCATGTCATGGACGGATCAGCTACCAGGATTCCGTCCTTAAGCATCACGAGTCTCCACTAACAGGTGGCTCCATTGAAGGGTATCTTACGTCTCTTAGGAGTTGCAGTCGGTGTATTCTAAAGCCCCAGCCGACAGGGCTGGCCTTTTTTAACCTCATATCTTAGCCAATACATAGTTCTGTCAAACTCTCAAATAAAGAGAGTCCATTGACTTAAACAAAAACAACAAAACAGAAAACCCCTAAAAACAAAGGAAGAAAGGTTTTATGATCTTACAATAACTTAGCACCTTATAACCTTCCATTTGTAATCATAATATTTTTTGACATTTTTAAAAGATGGGGGAGGGGTTCACCCGATTTTTCCACTGACATTTGGCGCATGTGCCCTTGCTGTTTCAATCGTTGGATATATCTGACGATAAATATTATTTCACGTTTGTTCATACCCCCCTTTTTTTCTCGTTCGTTGTTATTGCTCTGTCAAAAAGGCCTTAACATGAACAAAGACCTTCTTTTGTTGGTCTTCGGAGGTACGAGCAGTTTATGACACTTGTCTATGTGGCTAATATGTTATATTATTGTTCAGGGCGGCTTTCAGTATTTCTGACTAGATTTGCTCGGGGGTTGTATTGAAGTGGAGCGAAAGACTGGTGACAGAGAAGACACATGTTCTCATTTCTATTTTAAGATAGAATAGATATTGATAATATCTTCTCTATTTTTGATTAATTTTAATCTCTTGATTGATTAATTTTAATGATATTTAATTTTATATTCAGATTAATACATAGAATAAACCTTATTTATCAACGATCTCTCACTGAAAATCTAAGTTCAATTTGCCTCAAAACAGCCCATGTTATTAATGCATTTAAAATCCTTCAATTTTAATCTCTTGATTGATTAATTTTAATGATATTTAATTTTATATTCAGATTAATACATAGAATAAATCTTATTTATCAATGATCTCTCACTGAAAATCTACGTTCAATTTACCTCAAAACAGCCCGGTTATTAATGCATTTAAAATCCTTCAATGTGTTTTATATATCACTAAGAAAGAAAATTAACGATTTTATATAGAAACCAATTAAAAAGTTATTAGAGTAAGTGTAATCTTTTATAGGCGTGCTTATTTAATTTTGATTAATTTTTCTAATTTTATATATTTCATTTCATTAAATACTTACGCACGTAGTGCGCATATGCTTGCAAGTCTTGAAAATACAAGAACCCACAAGAGATTGTTTTAAATGTAAAAGTAAAAAAGTAAAGTCGACGTGGCGGCCTAAAGTCGGTATCAGCCTGTCAGCGAGGGAGTCTATCCACTTTTCAATAGCGCTAAACCAAGGAGATTGTTTTTTTAGCATCTGAGGTGGAGGCCACACCTACCATCAGCTCTTTACTTTACCGCACATATCCCTGTGCTACTCATACGCTGAGTTGGCGAGGACCGGTATCGAACTAGGAACCTTGTGGTTTCTAGCTGAACGCTCTACCGACTGAGCTAACCCGGCCCATTGTCTTATCTAATAGGTATGGAATCGGTGTATTCTACAGCCCCAGGCGACAGGGCAGCGATATTTGGCGTCCCTTGCATTCAAAAGTTTTAACCGGATTCTTCGACCACGGACTGAGTTTGTACCAATATGACAATTTTGCACCGGGTTTGAATTGAAGGAAGTTTGCATTTTTATGATCTCATATCCGGTGAATGGAGTAAATTCCCGCTGTTTAAGACAACATTCAATCACTGAAGCGAAAATCAAGAGCAGAAGCTTTTTTTTTTTTAAAATCGTGGGCGCTCAGATCAAATCCAATAGAATGAATATGTTGGTACATTAAAAATATATCGGTGAATAAGTTCAAACTTCAACTAGTGACCTCATTTTATACTTATGTTAAGGTAGGTACATATATCCTACTACCTTATTATTTCAGTCTCTCTCTCTCTCTCTCTCTATCTCTATATATCTCTCTATATATCTCTCTCTGTATCTCTATATATCTCTCTATATATCTCTCTCTATCTCTATATATCTCTCTCTCTATCTCTCTCTATATATCTCTCTATCTCTCTCTCTATCTCTCTATATATATATCTCTATCTCTATATATCTCTCTATATCTCTCTCTCTATCTCTATATATCTCTCTATCTCTCTCTCTCTCTCTCTCTCTATCTCTCTATATATTTCTATATATCTCTCTATATATCTCTCTCTCTATCTCTATATATCTCTCTATATATATATCTCTCTATCTCTATCTCTATATATCTCTCTCTATATATCTCTATATATCTCTCTCTATCTCTCTATATCTCTCTATATATCTCTATATCTCTCTCTATATCTCTCTCTATATCTCTATATCTCTATATCTCTATCTCTATATATCTATATATACACATACACACACACACACACACATATATATATATAGTTGTAGACAGAGGCCTATTGTCGGCATCAGCCGGACAGCGAGGGAGTCTATCCCCTTTTCGCTAGCGCTAGACTAGGGAGATTGTTTTTGCGTCTGTGTTGGAGCGCCACACTTACCATCAGCTCCCCACTTTACCGCAGAGATCCAATTTGGGCTACTCATACACTGAGTTGGTGAGGACCGATATTCAACCCAGAACCTTGTGGTTCTGGACCGGATGCTCTATCGACTAAGCTAAACTAACCCTTATATATAGGTTTTGGTGGTAAAATATGGAAATAAATCCGATGGTATGTATAAATTAAAAAAAACAAAGTATTTAAAAATTAAATTTATTTGTACATGGTTAAGTCAACGTTAATAGGTTTCGGTTTGTTATAAAATCTTCATCAGGACATGAAGATGAATATAGTGTTGTCTTAAGAGTGTTAGAATTCGTTTCCAAATGAAAATGAAAGATAAAAAATATTAGAGAAAATGTTTTTTTTTTTTTATAAATACAGCATATGACATAAGATTCATTTTTAAGCAAAATTAAAGTGGTTTTGAATTTTCAGTTTTCCTTCTCCTAGCCCAGTCTGCTCATAGTTGGACGGAGAATAGTTGGGTATATATATATATATATAATATATATATTATATATATATATATATATCCACAGACACCGTTTTGACGTATCCTCCGTTCTTCAGTGTTCTAGACATTTTTCATCATCAGTCAGGGGCTTCTCAACCACTCGGTCATCAGCACCTATAAACTGGGAGGAGAAATTTAACTGATAAATACATGCTTCGGTATGTATATAAAGGCATATATATATATATATATATATATATATATATATATAGTTGAGTTTTAAAAAACTGAATGCGCAACAAGAATGAATCAAACAAAATGTCTTTGGCATAAAATGACCCCAAAAAGTTGACAAGCCGTAAAATCCGACCAACCAGCTAATGGTTCGAGCTGTGTCAGGGAAGTCATTCGTTTAATTGGACGGAACTTTCTTGATTCTATTTGAGATCCCACCCGTCAAAAAAAAAAACAAAAAAAAAAAAAACAAACTATCCCCTGAATAAACAACAAGGTGTCTCGCCGTGGTGTAGTGGTTTGCAAGCTAAACTCGCAGATTCGTTACTACTTAATATTGAGTTCGATCCTTGCTGGATGTCCATACATACATTCTACATTTCAGTACACTTGGTACATCGTTTCAAAAGCTTCTGATCTACCAAAAAAGACAATAAAATCGACGTTTAAAATTTGACCACTTTCTTTGCTAGCATTGTAATCTACGCATCGAAATTTAACAAAAAACGACAATAAAATCGACCCGGTGAACTGGTCGAGTAAATATAGGGCCTCTCATAGTTGTGTAATAGTTACCAAAGCTAATGTAAGATTCAAAGTGATAATACTTGAAGATAAAACTCCGATAAAGGTTGATAGACAAAACATGTTATATACAGCACAGAATAAACAGGGTACATAATACATAGAGGTGTACATAAACATACATACATAAGTAATATAAATACATATACAAGAGTAGAAATAATGACACATTCATGAATGGTAAAATACAAGATATTTAGGTATCAAAGAGATACCTAAATGTGCATAAAAACGTAGTTACGGATACATGACTAAAGGATAGTCATATATCGTAGAAGAGACTTACTAGCAGTGAGTGGCCAGTGTTAAGGGCCGAAGCCCCAACGAGAAGAGGTGGTCATAAGACTACCTCATTGTGTCTCGTAGGTCGAGCAGCAGGGAAAGAGGAAGAGACGTTCAAATCAGCCGCTTAAATATCAAAGGCCCCTAGCGGGAACCAGCGAAACTAAACGGGCAGACAACTCCCCAGGCGAATACGAAAATAACGCCTACACTAATATAGCAGATTTATTACTACTGAATAGCGATTTCGATTTTCTTATCTATTTTCGCGGTGCATTTTGTTGAATAACTAGGCATATATAGCCTGTTGATATGGTGGGGTTTAGTCGACTCACAGTGTTAGTAAAAATGAGAACACAAGACGTATTTTACCGGCGGTAATGGACACACGTGCTTACACGTTGGTTTACATCACTGAACAGGATGATACAACAAAGACAAAGACAAAGGGAAAAACGAAATGTGCGCCAATTCTTATGTCGCCAGTGGTTGTGTAGTAATTTATCACGTAGTTCTAGAGACGCGACTTACAGGCAGTAGCCTTATATGCTTAAGGACTATCTTACTTGGTAAAACTTAACATCCCTCTCTAACTAAAAGTTTATTCAAATCAAAAATGTTATATTATTTAAAACAACAGGGTTTGTAAAACAACAAAAAAAAAAAACATTGACATCTCTTGTACAAGTGTAAAGAACTTTTTCACTTTTCACATTCAAAACTTACATTTAAAGTTCATATTTTTAAAAATTCATTTGCAATCCAATTTATTTATTTCACGGTCCTCTGAAGGATCGGAACCCATAGTTTGAAAACACCTGCTCTAAGTTAGCTAATTCCATAATTTTTATCAGCGGTATTATTTGGCAAATAGTTTTAGTTGCACTAGCAAAAACAAACGTCCTCCGGCCGGTGTAAATATTAATCTTTAAAGATATTGCCTGAGTTAAAAATTCAATGACAGAAGATTTATATCATAAGTAAGTAAAATCATCAAATTTATTAAAGGAGTAAAAAAATAAAACAATTTGAAATGAAAACTTATTTTTGTCCTCCTCTAATAAAATGTTGCGGGCATCTGTTAATTATTAATTAAATAATCATTTTGAGTATTTTGCACATAACCTTACACAATCGTAGGTATTTATTTATTTGTAAACATTTTAGTTAAAAAATTTCGCAAATAATTTTTTCCATTTAAAGTAATGATACAATTTTTTAAATTAATCTTATATTTTATTTATTTAAATTGTCATTATTACAATTGAAAGGATTCAAATGTTAAATTATAAGGAACAGCTTTTAGTTATTTTATTAATATTAATACTGAATATTTAAAAAAAAAAAGAAGATATATAATACCGGTTTGTTCTTTATTCGAATTTGGGTATTGTGACGTAATCAGATTCGCAGGAGTGGAACAGATGGTCACCGAATCTCCATTATAAAAAGACTAGAAACGGCTACCCGGCCTCAACTGGGTAGAGGGGGTAAAAAGTTAGTCTCGCAGATCCATTATTACTGAATTGCGAGTTGGATTCTCACAGGATGCTCCGTTAAAATCGCTATGTAAAAAATACCTTGCGTTGATCCGGCCTGGTGGGACGTCAGAAAAAAAAAATGCACAGACCCTCTAAAAAGAAAATTAATATTAAATTAAAAAAAGATCCATGCTGTTACTATTTAAATTCTTTTTTTAATTTTTAATTATCTTCACAAATATGAATCAAATCTTCATTATTTTTGTTCAAAAAGCAAGCTCTCGTGATAGTGAATGTTTATACATATTTACTTTGACATTAATTGTTTTATTTTCGTAGTTTCCTCCGGGCATACAGACACAAACACCAACAGCCCTTATATATATATATATATATATATAATATATATATATATATATATATATATATAGAGAGAGAGAGAGAGAGAGAGAGAGAGATAGATAGATAGAGATAATAGACTGCGGATAATTGAATCCACGGTTGTATATTTCGCATCTAGTGATATCATACCTCATAAGTATTACACATGACATTAAGAGTTAAAAAGACTGTTCATATACAAGTATTGACAAAAAACAAATTGTTTATATATTTCTATAACAGCCACTTATGAGTTAGAGTGTGTCATTACGCATGCGCTACACACTGGGAAGCCACTCAATAAAAATTGAATGAAGCCGGAGTTGACGACACAAAAACCAACAGTTGGTCATAGACTCGACGCGGCATTTTCAATGTAACCATAGCAAATAATTGAGTACGCCTGACCGCCACATGAGTGAGAGACTCGTGTCTGCAGGGCTGAACGAATAACAAGATTCGCATGAGTGAAACAGGGACGACACTGCTCTTCAAAGCTTTTGCGCATGCGCCAGTTTGTTTGTTTTTTGTTTTATTTTTTTAACTTTTTTTTTGCGGGACGTCTATTAATAAAGAAACTTTAATAAAAGCCAACACCCACCTTCTCACCCCCCACCCGACACGTAGACAAAGAAGAGCGCACTTTTGAGCAACGCTATCAGTAGATTATTTCGTCTCATGTTCCATGCGGTAAAGAGAGTAAATATTTACCCAACCCATCCCATGTGACCCGGGTAGGCTGCGACACAGAAAAATGTTTAAGCGGAGTACAGCTGGTTTGAATTCAGACATTTCCTTCTTCTATATTGGTTTCAGTACCAAAGATAAAGAGCCCAGCCTGTCCTACTATTTTAACCATAGCTGGTGTGTAACGAAAGAAATGATGTACCTCGCAGCTCAAAGCAGGCACGAACGTGTCTTGCGTGTCTTGCATGTAAGATGAGTGAAGAGCTGGAAAGAAAAGAAAGTATGACTGCCTGAACAGCGCAATTTGAGGAAACCCGATCTCGGAACCGGGAGAATTGGCGAGGATGTATTTGCGCGTATGCAAATTTTTTCAAGATCGAGCTGTGTATAAAGCACAAGTCGACAGAGAAAGAGGCGAGACTATTTGGGGCGTGCTGTTGAGTTTACGTTGAAGACTGTTTCGTAATTCTTGCCAAAGTGATTACGGGGTCAGTTTACAAATATCAATTTTCCATCATTAAATGCAGATTGATTGATTCATTCATTTAAATGGCATGTCAACCTGTCTGTGTTTATTTTATGCCTAGAGGTTAGGGAATCACGTTCATTGTACAATTATATATACATTTTTTTGAGGTTGTTTCTTAAGGGTTTTTTGCTCACAGTTATTATATCAAGTATTTATATCTAATACAAATAATTTGCACACAGTTGTATGCAAACATTTTCGAAATCTAGCTGTTTATAAAACACCAGTCGACAGGGAAATAGGCGAGACGATTCGAGAGTGCTGTTAAGTTTACGTTGGAGACTGCTGTGTTATTGTTGCGAAAGCAATTACGGGATCAGTTTACAAAATCATGGTAAGAGAAGATATTTTCACGGCTTTTCCAAGGAAATTAGCGCAAAGTTAAATGCAAACGTATTCATCCAGGATTTGAACTAGGCTCGCCGGCTCCATTTTTTACGAAGATAACCGTTACCCAGCTTTAAAAAGAGCATTTCGATTGTAAAAATTAATATAAGATATTTCTGAGGTAGAAAAATTAGATAAGTGTTGTATACTCATATACATCCATACCATACGTCTATATATATATTAACGTCGGGTATTTAAGAGAGAGAGAGAGAGAGAGGAGAGAGAGAGAGAGAGAGAGAGAGAGAGAGAGAGAGAGAGAGATGATATGATATGATATGATAGTTGATGATAGGTGGTCTTTCTTACTTGTTACACTTCTGCTTCTACTTCGGCCGCCATCTTATCTGGTTGGTCCGTTGGGCTTTTTTTTAGGTGTTGGTCTTCTTCTTCGTGCTGGGCTGGACATTTCTTGTTTTAACTTTTAATTAACAACAAGACTTGGTGTTCTTATTAATAAAGCTTTTATTTCCTCATCCCATGATTCCGGCGCGGATGAGATGGACGTGAGATGGGCGTCTACGCTCCTTGAAAACCGGGTCGATTCTGACTAACTAAACTAAAACTTATTCTCATGTGTCTCTATACCGGAAGGTGAAGTTGGGATCATCGTTATGTCAATCATAATCCCAAACGGGTATAGAAAATTCCCCACCCCCGCTTTTAGTTATAACGAACTTTATCTAAAATTCTAACTACAGGTACGTTCATAAATCATGACTGCTCATAAATTATGTAACATACGTATCAAACTTGGGTTAGTAGATATTTACGCAACTCATTCGTCATCGGTAGGATGTAACACAAAGTCGTAAGTATGGGACATCCAGCGTGGATCGAACTCTCAATTCAATAGTAATGGAGCTACAAGACTAGCTTACTAACCATAACACCACAATGGGACGCCCTTGATCCAAGTATGATATGCGCATATGGTTTGAGTAGTGTTGATACAAACCTTATTTTGTATGTAAGTAAAAGTAAAGTCGTCGGGGCGGCCTAAAGTCGGTATCAGCCAATCAGCGAGGGAGTCTATCCCTTTTCACTAGCGCTAGACCAAGGAGATTGTTTTGGCATCTGAGGTGGAGCGCCACACCTACCATCAGCTCCTTACTTTACCGCACAGATCCATGTGCTACTCATACGCTGAGTTGGCGAGGACCGGAATCGAACTAGAAACTATGTGGTTTCTAGCCGAACGCTCTACCAACTTAGCTATATGTAATTATTTACTATAAATAGACTGGTTATTTCCTATAACCCCAACATAAACAAAGGGGAACCACTCTTGACTGATAAATTATTCATTTATTTATTGATCTACTAGGAAAAAAGAAGACGGGTTAGGGTTAGGGTTAGGGTTAGGGTTAGAGTTAGGTTTTAGGGTTAGTTTAATGGGAAAACAAATAAATAAATTATCAGTCAAGAGTGCTCTCCCTTTGTTTATGTTGGAGTTATAGGAAATAATCAATAAACATTATTACATATATCTTTAATCTTGTGTCAATTCTTATACATATAAAGGGTGGTGCAATTTTATCTCATCTATCTCTCTCTCTATCTCAATGTACCTCTTATTTTGGTATCTGTGCGCGTATTAATTCTGTATGTAATCCAACTTGTATGTTTTATCCTGAGTAAATTGAAATACATATACAATGTTGCAATTTGATCTATCTATCTATCTATCTATCTATCTATCTATCTCAATGTTCCCTTTATTTTGGAACCTAGATCATTTACTGTATTCCGCCTGTATTATCTGCATTTTTAATGTTCAATAAATTGAAACATATTCTGTGTTGTAATTTTATTTTCTGTCTATTTATCTATCTATCTATCCATCGATGTCAGTTTGTTTGCTGGCTCTCTCTCTCTCTCTCTCTCTCTCTCTCTCTCTCTGCTTTCTCTCTTCTCTCTCTCTCTTTCTCTCTTTTCTCTCTTTCTCTCTCTCTCTCTATCTATATATCACAGTTAGATATCACATCTATCTATCTATCTATCTATCTATCTATCCCAGTCTGTTTGCTATCTATCTATCTATCTATCTATCCCAGTCTGTTTGCTATCTATATATCTATCTATATATTTCAGTCTGTTTGCTATCAGTCAATCTATCTATTTCAGTTTGCCATCAATCTATCTATCTCAGCCTGTTTGCTATTAATCTATCTATCTATCTAATCTATCTATCTATCTCTGTTTATTATCTATCTATCTATCTCTGTTTGCTATTAATCTATCTATCTATCTCTGCTATTAATCTCTCTCTCTCTCTCTCTCTCTCTCTCTCTATATATATATATATATATATATATATATATATATGTCAGTTTGCTATCTATTTATCTCAATAGACTCCATATTTTGAAGTATGTGTATCTATTGGATCTGGATATGTGATAACTGTAATCCAGCTAAATTATCTATACATTTAATCTTGAATAAATTAAAACACATATTCAGTGTTGCAATTTTATTTCCCATCGGAGTATTTTCGGACGCCTTATTTCTGAGAAAGTCCAGTTTTACATTCGCCGTTAGTTTTGTAAACTATAAAAAGATTCTCAGATTTCAACAACTTTGAATCCGATATGCCGGAGGGTGTTGGCATATAATGCTACCCGCTTTAGTATCCGGGTGATGTGAGACAGACCGAACAGATGCGTGAAACAAAGTCGCTGATACGCTAACCGCACCTCCAGATATTGTCAGGTTGATATTGTTAAGGGCGAGACATAAGGACTTGTCTTCCGGTTACACTCCCCACTCAGTACACAAGTCATAATTCAGGCAGGTGTTATGAGAGAGATTTGGGGGTCTATGAAGAGACAGTCTGTGTCAATGTTAACCGGGTCATGGGAAAAAAAACAACGTCCTACGTAAGAAACGAACGCCTTGTCTGGAGTTATGTTTATCGAGCTGCGGTCGGAGGCTAATACTAGTGTGGAAAATCGTTCATCGATGGGTGCACACTTTTGCCAGTTAAAACAACTCAACTCCCTGTGGTGGTGGTTCTTCCAAGACAAAACCAGTTGATCGTAGGCCTTGGTTAAACCGTTAGCTCAATTTAAAAAAATTGGAATAGATCACTAAGTAGGACTGAGCCTATTCTAGTAGTGACCACCCGAAGCAGAGTTTTAACAGGTTTGAATTCAGAATCTTCTTCTCCTTGACTGGTATCCTAACCAAGGTTAAAGAGACCAGACTGCCCTACTGTTTACCCATAGCTGGAGGGAGAGTAGCTGGATTCATAGCTTACTCAAGGGTATTAGCGCTATGTGAACTGTGGCTACGTCCTGGATTTGAACTAGAGTCGACGAGTCCATTTCCTACTACTCTGACCATTAGACCACGGGCCTCCAACTAGTGTGGAAAATCGTTCATCGCCGTGTGCACATTTTTACCTGTTCTTCCAAGACAAAGGATTTTTAAAATATATAATTTTATCAATTGCATCGAAAGCTTCATTTTTCTTGTTTTAAACATGTTTCAGTTTCATCTTCAATAAATTAACTTTGTGATTCTTTGAATTCTGACAGATCATTGTCAATAAATAATCTTTTTGTTTAATTTTATCTAAAAATTATTTCCAGGGGCATTATTTTACATCTAAGTGTGCTTGCTTGTATTTTCACTATAAGCAATTTGACAACATTCATCAATAATGCACTTGCTCTTTGGGTAACCAAAATTCTTAGGAATTAAAAGGATTAATTGGATCCCTTTGTTCTGACAGCAACTGGAGAAGAAAATCATTCCAAATCTGGTTCGTTCCATTATGGGGTGGAGTGTGTGGGGATAGACATGAATCATTGAATGTTACACAATTTGTTGTGGTTGGTGGCTGGATTGGTGGGGGGGGGGGCAATTCTTGATTAAACCGTCAGCTCAAAAAGTAATAAATAAATACAAAAAGGCGCAATAAGGAATTCTGAGAATATACTGTATGCTTCTATAAAATAAGGAGATATGGAAAACCCAAGATTTTAGTTATACTTTATGTAATAGTAGAAATAAACTATATTAAAGATGACGTGTGAATGGCTGATCTGTTGGCTTCTGATTGGTCGAAAAGCGCCAACAGGACGAAGAGCGAAAGGGGGATAGTGAGAGGAGGCAGTATGGGCTGAGTATTTGAAAGAGCCAGACGGGAGATGCAGTCTGTCCACACAGAATTGTACTTGGGTTGATGAAAAAAATAAATGAATAAATGAGCCCAGAGAAAAAAAGAACGTCTTGTGTTCGTTATTAAAAAAAACTATCAACAACACAAGAAAGAAAGATAATGAGAAGAGACAATCTGGACTGAGTATTTGAGAGGGACAGACGGGAGATGCAATCTGTCCTCCCAGGCTTGTACTTGGGTTGATGAAAAAAATAGATTAATAAATGAAAAAAAAAACAAGAATGTCTTGTGTTCGTTATTAAAAACCTATCAACAACAACAACAACACAAAAAAGAACCCAAGAAGATCCTAACTAATTTCCAGACCCCAAGAACAGAGAAAATGACAGCCCAACGACAGATACAGAATACCAGCAACTCCGATCCAGATAAGTATAGAAACTATATACTCCTTTCATTAGACGCCACGTCATATATCAATAGTAATCACCATACATACACACACACACACCAAATAAACCCTGCCATGTCACTTATGGGGATTTACCTACAACTGCATTTCTTCTTATCGAGCCCGCAATATTAGAGTCTTTTTTTATTTTCTCCAATGGTTCACCCCATTGAATGTCCTGGCTCGGTATTCACCCAACCCGTTCCCGCGGATAGGATGGGAAAAAAGGTGGCTAGTATTGGGCTCCCAACAAGGATCGAACTCACTATTCAGTAGTAATAGATCTGCGAGATTAGCTCGCTAAATATTACACCACGATGAGATGCCTTGTATTTACCCAACCCGTTCGCCACAAGTAGGATATGACACAAGATAACAAGCATATGTCACCCAACGAGGATCGAACTCGCAACTCAATAGTTATAAATCTGCAAGATCAGTTTGCAAACAATTACACCATAGTGGGTCGCCATTTTTTTTATTACCAAAACCATTCGCCACGGGTAGGATGTGATACAAGATCACTGCTATGGGGCATCCAGCGGAGATCGAACTCGCCATTCAGTAGTAATGAATATACGAGACAACGTTGCGAAACTCTATTCCACAATGGGGCGCAATTTTTACCCAACCCGTTAGCCAGGGGTAGGATGTGACACAAGGTCACAAGTATGGGACATCCAGCGAGGATCGAACTCGCTATTCTGTTGTAATTGATCTGCAAGACTAGCTTGCTAATCATTACACCTGGATGGGACGCACTGGAAGTCATCTGATGACGAAGCTACAGTTCTAGATATCTGGGGAATTTACAGCACTTCTTCATTGCTATTACTTCAAGATCATAGATGACCAGAAATAGTATCACCTGTTAGGGTCCGATCTATAGGCCGGATAAATCTGTTTAAAGATTATTCGTATCCAATGGAACAGTCTGAAATTTTAAAAAAATACTTTTAACTACTATACAAAACAAAAAATATGAACGTAGACTGAACATGGCATAAAATAACCGTCGACGGGTTGACATGCCGTTAAATTATATCAATCCATCTTCCTTAGGTTGGGGCATGTTATAGCCACTTATTGCTTCTTCCTAGTAAATAATTTTCTAAATCACTTTCTAATCGAAAGCCATTAACTTCAAAAATTTGTTTTACATCAATTCAAAATTAGTTACCATATTTTCTAAATCGGAAGCCAACTAATGACAGTTACTATATAAACCTCCTTAAACAAGTATTAGTTAGACAATTACTCCGAACGAACCGATAATATATATATATATATATATATATATATATATATATGTGTGTGTGTGTGTGTGTGTGTGTGTTCTCTGTTGGGGGTACCAAGTTTCTTGGTACAAGGGTGATTCTAGGCTGGTCCTATTCTCTACCAGTAGTTTGTTGTAGAGTTCAGGTTTCGTATGAGTGCTCAATGCTTAATTTTTATAAACAGAGCAAATTTATTTGTGAATAAAAAGGGCTTAAATACCTGGGGTATAGTGATTATGGACCATTTCCACTCATGAGTATCTGAGGCCCACCAAGCTTCGTCAGACCACGTTTTTATTTTATTCAGACTGGCAAATGACCAAACTGAATTTGGCTATTTTCCAGTCTGAATAAAATAAAAACGTGGTCTGAAGAAGCTTGGTGGGCCTCAGATACCCACGAGTGGAAATGGTCCATAATCACGATACTCCTGGTATTTAAGGCATTTTTATTCACAAATATATATATATTATATATATATATATATATATATATATATATATATATATAATGTTTTCCTGGAACTATAGATTTGACTTTTCTTAGGGTCTCCATATAAATGTATTCTGTCTCGTTGATGTTTTGAGGAATTTGTAAGGAATTTTATATATTTTGGAGATTTTAGAATAATATATAAAATCACTTACATTTCTGAGACCAACTCAATAAAAATTAACCGTATGAAAAATCTCAAATGTGTGAAAATATACATAGAGGTGGAAATACATAGAGGTTGAAATAAATTTATAACTGTTAATATGACCAGTATTTAAACCTCTTTTCTTTACCAAATATATTGCACTGTATATAAATTCCAGAATTATTGTACATTGAGCTCTAAAATTGAACCTTACAAACTTTAGCATTCCGTTGTTAAAAAAAGACCCAGTTTAGAATCATTCCTAAACACCAACTAACCTGGGGATTTACTTAACGATTATACATACTGATATAATGAATATGTAAATACCTTGGTACCCCCTTACTATAATCTGATTGGACAGTGTCATGTATAAATAGTTGACACTGTGTTGGTCCTAACCGACGACCTACACTTACTCGATAGCCGACGACCTTATGCCTTACAAGCTAACTTACTCGCTAGACGACACCACGACTGTACGACAGACGGATGTACCAATTACTACTGCGATAATATACCAAATACCAACTTCAGAATATATCCCTTAACTCGGATATATCACATACATATATATGAAGCCATATTTACCAACATAGGAATAAACAATAAATGTAACGTTAATTTTTTTTTCAAAATACAAGGTGTGTCAAAAGTACATATTTAAAGCTGTATTTATCAAGATAGAAATGAACAATGAATGGAATGTTGATTTTTCAGAATACAAGGTGTGTCAAAAAGTACTGAAAATCTCGTTACTTTTTTGACACACATTGTATATATATATGTGTGTGTGTGTGTGTGTAATGCTTTTCTGAGGCAATAAAATTAATTTTTGTTAGGTTCTCCGTGTACATCTATCTTGTCTTGTGAATGTTTTAAGGAATTTGTGACGGGCCAAAGATAAGCTTTTCTTAAAGTGCACAGTCGTTATCACGAGGTTGACTTGTTCGTTTAAGTTGTTTTTATTTTTCTTAAATTGCTTCATAGATTTAGCCATGTTGTGGACATGACGTTTTTGCCTTAAGGCCGATTTTCACCACCACCCCCTCTCTCTCTCTCTCTCTCTCGCTCTCTCTCTCGCTCTCTCTCTTCCCTCTCTCTCTCTCTCCGTTTCTCTTTCTGTCTTTTATGTATATTTTCTCTTTCCCCTGCAATAAATTTCTCTTCCTGCTTCTATTTTAGTATTTTTCTCTCTCTCTATTTCTCTCTCTCTCTTTCCATCTTTTTCTGTCTATTTTAGTCTCTCGTATCCCCCCTCTCTCTCTCTTATTCTCTCTCTCTCTCTCTTCATATATATATATATATATATATATATATATATATATATATATATATAATACCCGTTTCTCTTCCATCTTATCATGTATAATTTCTCTTTTCTCAGTAAAAAATTTCTCTTCTTGATTCTGTCTATTCGAGTATCTATATAATAATACTGGTGTTCCTAAAAGATACGACCGTAATTATCTTGCAACATCTTCTGGTTAAAAATGAGATCGTCCAAAATGAAAAGCAAAAATGTAAATCAACATTATCCGCTGAATTCTTATTTCTTATGAGTGTCATCACCTCATCTAAATAATGGACCATTCCTTTTTATCATAAAGAAAGAAAGGGAAGAAAATGACATGCTACACAGAAAATATAACAAGAAAGAAAGCAAGAAGAAAGTAGGGAGAAGATAGATAGAGAGAGAGAGTGGATGAGCGCGAGGAAGCGATAATGCTCACTTTTTTCAATTGAACATAATTAAGAGATAAAAAGAGGAAAGAAGAAAAAGAAGAGCGTGAGAGAGTTAAATCAAGGTTATTATACCTTTTACATATTGAACTATTTTGGCAATAGCTCTTAGGTAAACATGGCTGCCTGCAAACTTTTTTGTTTCCTAAACAGAAAATTCATTGGCGGTGGGTAGGAAAGGAAACACAACGGCGCAGCTTCGCACCATATCAAAAGAGAAAATTCAAAGGTGCTTCGACTAATGGATAACTCAATGGAGTAAATGTGTTGGGTGCCGAGGGGATGTTGGTTGGTTGGTTGGATTTCTTGATGGCTACTCATTTTTTAAAACTCAATTTTTTCATCTATTTAATCCATAGATGGAACCCTACAGGTACAACCACTATGAGTCAGGGTGGATCTGGGAGTAATGGTGATAAAGGGGTACTTCACATTCCCCAGAATTCCAGTTATGGGAACTTCTCCACTAGATACAGTTTAACATCATACCCAAAGCACTAAGATCTTTAGCCACTGCATTCTAGCACATATATGATAAAAAGTGTCGGAGCTGCAGTGACCAATAGGGTCAGGACAATCATATAGGTGCTAGGGCTTGATGTAACCAACCAACTGATCAGAGGGAGGCCTCTCCAACCGCCTGTTTAGCCTAGGTAAGGGCCGAAGTAGAGTGTGCTACACACCATATCAAAAGAGAAAATTCAAAGGTGCTTCGACTAATGGAAAACTCAATGGAATAAATGTGTTGGGTGCCGAGGGGATGCTGGTTGGTTGGATTTCTTGATGGCTACTCAGTTTTTTAAAACTCAATTTTTTAAACACATTATTAAAAACTAATTCTTCTATTTAATCCATAGATGGGATTCCACTACCACTCCGGGTAAGAGTGGACCTGGGAGTAATGTTGATGAAGGAGTACTCCTCATTGCCCAGGTAGAGTACTTCACTATCAGATAGAGTTTACCGTTATACTCAGGACAGTAAGACCCTCAGCCACCGCCTTCTAGCACCCATATGTGATAAAAAGTTTTGGAACTTGCCATAAGGGCAATAGGGTTGGGACAATCATATAGGTTCTAGGGCTTGACGTGACAGCCGATTGATAGAAGGGGGGCCTCACCCACCGCCCATTTATCCTAAGTAAGGTTCAAAGTGGAGTGTTGCATGTCATGGACTACTCAGCCACTGAGGTTCCATCCGTAAGCCTCACCGGTCGCCACCTACGGCCAACAGTGGCCCCATTGGGAGGGTGTTACTCTTGTGCAGGGGTATAGTCGGTCCCAGCCGACAGGGCTCGTTGGGTAGGAAAGGAAATACAACGGTGCAGCTTCGCACCACATCAAAAGAGAAAGTTCGAAGGTGCTTCGACTAATGGAAAACTTGATGGAATAAATGTGTCGCGCGCAAAAAAAAAAAAAAAAAAATAAAATAAAATAAATAAATTTAAAAATAAAAATAAAAGGATGTTGCAGTAAATATAGTTTCAGTCTCGATACTTGTTGAACCCTTGCCCTATTTTACACACGGTACGCGCTAAAACATGGATTACCCCTTTAGCTTGCCCAAATGAAAAACACATTTATATCAGCAATTTTCACCAGAAATGCAAATAGAATAGTGAGACTAGGGCGATGGGAGTTGGTTGGAGGGAGGGAGGGAGGGAAAATAAGAAAAGAAAAGAAAAGAAAAAAAAAGTAATCAGTATTAAAAACAAATCTTTTCATCCTTAATCGCTATCAATTTTACCTCGACGCGTTGCTTAACCAAACCGCCGATGAATGTGTAGCTCTGTCCTTTTAAGCGATTGTTTTGTTTTTCTTACTCTCCTTCTTACTCTCCTCCTTACTCTCCTTTTTGCCTCTTCTCATGCCTCTCTTTATCTCTCTCTCTCTTTATTTCTCCACGTTTTCTTTTTTTTTCTTTTCCTCCCTAACTCTTCTACTCTATTTTTATTTATTTCATCCTTTTACACCGACCTGATTCGTATAATGAAATATGAAATCGGACTTTTGAGTTTTGTCATTGAAGTCTGGTATTTTTTTTTTTTTCGTGGAGGGGGCGATTCCTGAAGATGGTGGCGGGAAGAAGAGATGGAGTTGGGGGGGGGACATCAAGAATGCAATGAAGTTTTTTAGGGAGTTTTATTTTATTTTATTTTTTCTAGGGAGACCGACCGCCCGTTGTCGCCATGGTGACATATCCGGTACAGTGCGCCAGCTGAGTTAAAATAAGGGCGGATGCATCGTGTCTTACTTTTCAGAATTATGTTTATATTAAGTTCGCGGCGGCCAACTTCTGTTGACTTGGGGGTGCAAATATACTGATATACATACGCACGCACACACACACACACCACACATACATATATATATATATATATATATATATATATATATATATATATATATATATATATATATATATAAATAAAATAAGTAAAATTAGCGGAGTGGCCTATTGTCAGTATCTGCCGAACAGCGAAGGAGTCTATCACCTTTTCGCTAGCGCTAGACGAGGGAGATTATTTTTACTGCGTTGGAGCGCCACACCTACCGTCAGCTCATCACTTTATCGCACAAATCAGATTACCTAATCTGTTCTACTCATGCGCTGAGTTGGCGGGACCGGCATCGAACCCGGGACCTTGCGATTCTTAGACGGGTGATTTATATATCGCAATATTTCTTTGCAAAACAAAATAAAACACGCTAAAAGTTCACGACTTTGAGTTTCACGTGTCCGATCTTTAAGTCTGATTTCGGAACTGTGAAAGTTAGAGTCGTGGGGTTTTGCCCTGTTTCAAATGCGAAGTATTCTCATAGTTGGAATGTAACGATATTGCTCTGCTTGTTTGTGTATAGAGCACTGTAATTTACTGATTTAAATCGGTTAATAGGACCAGCGGTTGTTAGAACAAATCGCTTAATCTGGCCAATTTTGTCAAACCATCTGGGGTTATTTAATGCTCATTGTAGCTGCTTCTCGTACATATATAAAGGACAGTTGGTGAATACGTATGTATATATATCCGGATGAAACTACGAAAATACAACAATTAACAACAAGGTAAATATATTTTATATCCTAGTCCGACAGTAAAATTAATGAATACACGCAGGAGACAATATTAGATGTCAACTGTATTTCTATTATTTTTGTTCAAAATATGTACACTATTTATAGTCTTTTTTGGACTAGTTCATTGTGTCAGTTAGGGGTGTTTTGCTACTCCACAACAATATATATATCCACACATTAAATACCACTGGTTCTTGTTTTTATGCAAAAAATTACGAAGATTTGATTTACATTCGAAGATAATTAAAAATCAAAATATGCATATAAATGGCATTGAAATTCTACTTAAAATGTCCAGCATTTGTAAATATCAAAAGTAAACAAATCAGTACACCGCGGGTTCTCTTGTCCCCCGCTTCTAGTACATATATAAAGGGCAGTTGGTGTGTATGTCCAGATGAAACTAAGAAAATAAAACAATTAACGACAAAGTAAATACATATACGCATTAAATATTACCGATTCTTGATTTTTGTGCAAAAATTATGAAGATTTGATTTATATTCGATGAATATTTAAAAATTAAAATAATCATAGAAATGAAATTCTATTTAAAAATGTCCATCATTTGTAAATCTCAAAAGTAAATAAATCAATACACTAGGTATCCCCCCCCCCGTCTACATTTATTTTGTGTAGTTGTGTAATAACGAGTACAGGCCACATCATTATTGTGTTCAATACTTGCTAGCCAGAACGAAAGCTCTGAGAAAAAGATGTAAAATAAGATTCGGTTATTTCCTATAAGTCTAACATAACCAAAGGGGAACCATTCTTGACCGATAAATTATTTATTCATTTATTGATCTATTAGGAAAAAAGAAGACAGGGTTAGGGTTAGGGTTAGGGTTAGGGTTTAGAGTTAGGGTTTAGGATTTAGGGTTAGTTTAATGGGAAAATAAATAAATAATTTATCAGTCAAGAGTGATTCACCTTTGTTTATGTTAAACTTATAGGAAATAACCTAAAATTCCATGTTATATTCATTGATGAGTGGCATAAGATGCACAAAAACAAATTTAACCAACATATTTATTTTCAAAAACATTATCAAAAAACGCAACATTAGCAGAAAGGTTTGTGAAACTGAAGTTTACCTTTCAAGATATCGTCAATGTTTGGTTTGGAATTGCTATATCCAATCAAGAGAATTGCTTTCAAATGTTTATCAGTTCGCTTGATGGGTTATATTGTATCAGAACGTCTCGTGTTCTGTGACTTTTAACAAACAAATTAAAGTACCGCCAGTGGGCCTGATAAAATGCCTTCGCGAGCTGGATCCGGTCCGCGGGCCGTAGTTCAGTGACCCCTGATCAAGACGTACCGACAACATGAATTCGATTGACTCTCTTGCCATCCATCCCTATTGGCCATCGCTCCTGGCACGTCCTTTAGGCGGCATCCAGTGCCCATACAGAGCGGCTAACTTTTTGCTGACCAGCCAATACTGGTGCGTCCATGAGTAGGTGTCCACAGGAAAATGTTGCTTTTGAGTTATTTTTCACTTCCCCAGGAGTGTCCAGAATATCTTGCTCGTATTACTTGGCTTGTTTGTAAGATGGGAGGTAAGCGGCTGTACAGCTGCTTTTTTGTAGGGTGCTGCTTCCAGGATTTGTTCAAAACAGCATGCAGTATTCTTATGTAGTTCCCATCGAGCTTCTCGAGTGTTTGGTTCGAGAGTCCAAGTGGTGCAACCATATATTAGTAGTGACACGGTCATAGCTTTTTTTACAGTCAGTACTACTACTACTTTAGCTCAGTCGGTAGAGTGTTCAGTTAGGAATCACAAGGTTCTTGGTTCGATACCGACCCTCGCCAACTCAGCGTATGAGTAGCACAGGGATCTGTGCGGTAAAGTGAGAAGCTGATGATAGGAGTGGCGTTCCACATCAGATGCTAAAATAATCTCCTTCGTCTAGCGCTAGTGAAAAGGGGATAGACTCCCTCGCTGTCTGGCTGATACCGACATTAGGCCACCCCGACGACTTTACTTTTTTAAAATACTACTACTACAGTGCTACTGTTTGCTTGCACCACTTCGGCTCTAATGAAATGGAAGAATCTAAGTCATGTTAACATACAGTAGTACTGACACGGTTACGGTATGGAAGAATTTCTACCGACAACCATGTTAAAATACACATAGGTAAGGTATGGACTGCAGATTGTCGAGCATACGGTAAACTGATGGTAAAAACTCTGGTAAAATAAAATGTTTTGTTAACTAGTTGTAAAAAAAATACCAGGGTAATCTCAAAGCTAAGGTCTCCAAAATATTTGGAAATCATAGAAACATTTATTGTTTACTAGATGCGGTGTAGAGGGGAGTAAAAGAAAAGGTAGTCTCGCAGATCTAATTTTACTGAATTTTCAAGTTGGATCCTCGCAGGATGCCCCATTAAGACCCCTATGTAAAAAAAAGACCTTGTGTTGATTCCTGCATTCTCAAAAGAAAAAAATAATGTCACTTATTTAAAATACATCATGCAAAAAAATTCCATTCTGTTAACATTTAAATTTGATTTTTTAATTATCTTCACTTATATAATTCAAAGCGTCATTAATTTTGCTCAAAAACCAAGGTCTGGTAATAGTGAATGTGTATGTATATTTACTTTGTCGTTAATTGTTTTATTTTCGTAGTTTCATTCGGACATACATACAAAACTGCCCTGTATATATGTATTGATAGTCAATGATGTTTACATCATTTTAAAGTTAGAAGGTGTATCTATTTTTCTACAGTAATCGCTATTTCGTTCGATGCATTTTTTGTAGGCGCTGTAGCAGTTTTGAACGCCTATGTCATAATAGTTGAACCTCGTATTCGTTTCGAACTCCCTACACGACTCGCGGATATTTTTGATATCCATGCACGACTCGCCATACACTTCTGTTAATTAGCGATGGCTTTCAATCGGTTAAATGCATTTTGTGTTCAAAAATCTAATGACTTTGGTGAACTTTACACGTGCCGATTGTGTCAATAGGGAGCTCCATCAGAAACGACTGTCAAGACTGAGCATGGCAGGGAGGCGCACACAGGAACATGTACTTGCACAACAAACACAACAGCGTTGCCAAGAGCTACACGAACAGTTTCCCTGCGTCTTCAGGCCTTGGAGACCTTACTTTTGGGATTACCCTCGTATAAAGAGCAGGCGCAGGTGCATGCATAAAAAACACAAAGACCTTACTTTTGTGTTTTCCCTCGCAAAAGGGACGGGCGCATGCACGTGCACAACAAACACAACAGTGTTGCCAATAGCCGCACGAACAGTTTCCTTGTCCCTAGGCGTTTAGGACCTTATTTTTGGGATTACCCTCGTATAAGTGACGAGCGCAGGCACATACATAACAAATACAACGGTGTTGCCAATAATCACACGAACACACTGTGTTCCTAGGCGTTGGAGACCTTATTCTTGGGATTACCCTTGTATAAAGTACGGGCACATACACATGTACAACAAACACAACAGTGATACGAATAGCCGCACGAACTGTTTCCCTGGCTTTGGAGACCTTACTTTTGGGATTATCCTCGTACCTTTGTATACCTCTTAGTCACTTGCACGTGTATGTATATAATTAGAATTTTAAAAATGGATTCTATTCAGTAACAGTCAATCTTCACCTGAATTGAAATATCTAATTGTGTGAGCCTCAACCTGGTGACTATTTTCATCCCGTTTTAGTGTCCACTTTTCCGTGGTGACTAACTTTGCTAAGTCAGCAGCCAGTGTTGTCGCGTTGTGGCTAACGTGTTTGACTGCGACATCGTAGTAAGCGAGTTCAATCACAAGCCGCGTATGACGTTCACTTTTGGACTAATACCATAAAACGTTGAATGAGGGCCTTCATGTCCTGGAAATAACGTTAAACTCTGATGGTGAGGTTCCAGTTCTGGAGGTTTGGGGAATGTGGAGCACCCCTTCATCACCATTGCTCCCAGGTCCACTCTGATCCGGAGTGGTAGTACCTGTTAGGGTCCCATCTATGGGTTAAATATTAAAATGTGTTTATGTAAAAAAAAATTGAGTATCCATTAAGAATGAATTTATTTCAAAACTTTATCGGCATCAAATAACCCACTGAGGCTGATATGCCGTAAAACAAAATAAACCAAACAAAACCAAACCTAATACCATAACACCCTCCACTCCCAACTATGGGTTAAATATTATTACTGCTCTTCTACAAGGTTGATTATTTTGTTTAATGGCATATCATACTTGTGGGCTATTTAATGCCAAATCTGTGTTATTCTTTTTCTTTTTTTTTGGGGGGGGGAGGTGTATAATTTTTAGGAGATCAGGTGTTAGGTAAATATTGGTTTGGTTTTATAACCTGGTAGAAATAATTTTCATTGATTTCATTTGATTGATTGATTGCATAAGTCCTCTCTGTCCGCCCGTCTAGCTTTACGTAAGGGCTGACGTGGAATGTTGCATGTAACGAAACCACATAGTGCCCGGGTCACGAACTGTTCAGCCAACACGATCCTACCCTCAGGCATTACAGGTCGCCATCCACGGGCAACAAGTGGCCCCATGGGAGGGCATTCTTACCCCTATATAGAGGTCAGACGGCGTATGCTACAGTCTTATTTGACAGCGCGTTTGATAATAATCCATTTGCATCGATAACGAATATCAAACAAGCCAAACTTTAACAAATTACTAAACATTGGTAATAGGGGTGAAAGAATGTTACCCCTCTGTAAATGTGCAGTATTCTACTGTCCCACAGTCGATAGAGGGGGTTGTTTGTGTGGTTGGATTTTAAGGCATGTCAACCCTTGGGTTATTTTATGCCGAAGACGTTTTTGTCTTCAAAAAAAAATTGTTGCTGAGTAGCTATGAGCCTGGAGCGGCTAAGTAAAATCAACAGCGTTGATCCCAGGGGACTATCCACCCCCAGGCAATACCTGCCCCATTGATTTAAAGGCGCAAGGCTGGGTTTATTGCCCAGTGCCTGATGCACCCCCCTTGAGGGGTAATGCCGACGAGATCTACGCATTTTTTGTTCCTACCACCCATGAGGTTCGGCTTGTGGGTGGGCCCACATAAAATGTCCTTGTATCACGCCCTCATAAGTGGGATGAGCGGCAAATACTTTGTTGTAGAGTAGCTAGCACCCCTTCAGCACTCTACAAGATAGCCTGGCTCATAGCCTTAAATAGTCTACGATTAAGGATTTCAACAGTGGATTAATAATCTGATTAATATTCGGACTGATCTTACTGCATTTGACTCTCCTCTATTTCTTGTAAGTTAATTGTTTTGTAACTTATTGTTCTGAGTTTTTGTATGTATCCGTTAGCACCGGATACTGGTGCTGAATAGATATATTAAGCACTCAATTTCTTCTGTGTATCATTCCACCTCGACGATACAACATTTTTGTTGGATATTCAAGATGTTTTTTTTTAAATATTAGTCATTTATTCTCTTGTCTCATCGTTAAAAGATTTCGTTTGATGTATGGTTTGACAAGATGTTATGGGTCTATAGCGATTGTGAACGGTTTAGCTCAGTCGTTAGAGCATCCACTTAGCAACCATAAGGTTGCTGGTTCGATACCCGCCATCGCCAACACAGCACATGAGCAGCACACTTTGGATAATCTGATATGTGCGGTAAAGTATTAAGCTAACGTTAGGTATGGTGCTCCACCTCAGACACAAAACCAATCTCCCTGGTCTAGTGCTAGTGAAAAGGGAATAGTTATTTACGGTATAATCTCAATGATTATTACTAAATGATCATTATTTAATCTTAATTAACATCTTATCAATTAATGATGTCTCTATGAAGGTCTAGCTGAATTAGCTTTTCCTCAAAACAGCTCATGTTATTAATGCATTTAAAATCATTTATAAGCATCTTTTTTTTTTTAGATAGAACCCACTAAAAATGCCAATGTCTACAGCATTTTAGAGTGCCATTAACATGACTGCTATAAACTGTTGGATTTTTAAAAAATCCTTAGATACCCTTTTAAATATCGACGTACCCTTTTAATCCTTGGATACCCTTTTTAATCTCGACGTACCCTTTTAATCCTTAGATACCCTTTTGAAACCTTAGAAATCTTTTTTAACCCTAAGAAACCATTTATAACCCTCAGAAAAAGAGAGGGGATTCTTGGGTTGCTACCTAGAAGTACCCGGTTGGCCTGAATTCCGGGTGGCAAATCCCCATGTCTAATCTACTATTGCTTAGCAACAATACAATCAATCAGACTGTAATATCTTGTTATAATGGGGATTATCTGTACTAGCACCGGGCGTAAGTATTTAAATCTTAATGTAATGAAATATATTAATTAAAAATCTAAAGAAATTAATTAAGAACACATATAAAAAGATTACACTTATTTTATTATACTTTAATTAGTTTCTATAGAAAATCATTCATAGAATTGAACGTTTGAGAATAAAACAATAGTATTAGAGATTAATAACACAAAGTATTTATTTATTAAACCTGGTTTTCTTAAAAACCAGTATGCAAATTAATCCCACCATATATTATGTAAACCTTTATTTCTTAGTTATATATAAGACATATTGCAGGATTTTATACGCACTAATAACATGAGCTGTTCTGAGGCAAATCTAACTCAGATTTTCATAGACATCGTTAATAGACAAGATTGATTCTATATAATAAATTTAACTATAAATTAAATGGTCATTGATAAACTTGCACAATTTTTGAGGGTATTGTGATGTAAGCAGTGACGTAGTTTCGGCTACACACAAACAGACACCGAATCTCCATTATAATGAATGTCTATCTGTAAGCGAAACTACGTCACCACTAACGTTACAATTCCCGTAGTTATTTACGCTATATTCTCAATGGTTATTACTAAATAATTATTATTTAATCTTAATTATCATCTTATCAATTAATGATGTCTCTATGAAGGGCTAGCTGAGTTAGCTTTGCCTCAAAACAGCTCATGTTATTAATACATTTAAAATCCTGCAATGTGTTTTATATATCACATAGAAATAAAGGTTTACTGTATGGTGTGGATAATTTGCATACAGCTTTTAACAAAATCGATTTTACATTTTTGTATTTCATCTTGGACGATATGGACGGTCTCATTTTTAAACAGTATGTTGCAAGATGATAACGGTCGTACAATTAACGAACACAAGCAATAATCTGTATATATGACTTTCATTTAACGCTATTTTCAATCAGAAGATTGAAATGTGGGTGTTCAAGTTTCTAAGAGTTTATCAATATTCATCAACTATACCAAGCAACTATATGTGAGTGTGTGTGTGTGTGTGTGGGGGGGGTAATTCCGTGTCAAATCATCTAGGCCATGTCACTTACCCACTTCAATTTTTCTTAAATTTTTTCCAAGTGTATATTATGTTAAAGTTAGATAATCCCCAAAATTTGAGCTTCCAATTCCAAAAATTCCTGGAGTTATGTCTATTTTTTAAATCTCCAAATTTGAGTGGGGTCGCGAAAAATGGCGATTTTTTGTAACCTATTTTTGTCTGAAAATTGAGTTCTCTAGCTCCCCTTCTAAAAAACTGGTTTAGGAAATCATTTCTGCCCAAGAAATCCCAAAATGCTATCAAGTCAACCAATTTTAAGTTATTGATGATTTCTGATGTTTTCATAGCACGATCAATATCCCGATGTGACACTAAATCTATGAAGAAATTTTTTTATTATTGTTATTTCACATATATTGAACATTAATTGGACCAAAAAGATAGTTTGTTTTTTGCTCAGAACTTTGTGAGTGGTACTAAAAATAAGTACCGCCCTGTTGGCTGAAAAAGTAGATTACTGCAGAGAGGTAACAACCCCCCACCACAACGAGACCGCCTGTTAGCCGTGGATGGGGACCGGTAATGCCTGATGACAGAATTGTCGTGGCTGAGCGGTCTGTGACTAGAGTACTAAGTGGTCCCGTTACATGCAACATTTTACTTGACGGTCGATCGGAGGGAACCATTTGATCAATCGGCTGGTCATGTCATGCCCAAGTACCTATATGATTATCCCGATCGTATTCTTCAAAATGCTATGATGGCAAACTCCCAACCCTTGCTAGAAGGCGGTGGCTGAGGGTCAACCACCAGTTTATTAATTCTACCAATTTATTAATACACATGAAGTTAATTAATATTATTTCTACCAGATTATAAGACCATCTATCTCCGTTTAAAACAAAATTTATTTTTCTTTCCAATTATTCCAATTGTTCTGGGGAAAGTTTAAAATAACCGAAACGTTTAATCGTCGACGTCAACATCAAAATCAATTAATCTTCTTTTTTTTTTTTTTGGAACACTTTGTTTCTAATTTCTATATAATATACATATATATATATATATGTACAAAAATGTTATTTATGAGCAAACACATTAAAGATAAAATAATTAAAAACTACTCATAATAGAAGTTATACTTAAGGTTTGGTTTGGCTGGTTAGTTGGTTGGTTGGATTTTACGGCATGTCAACCCTTTATTCCAAATAAAGACAAAGTAAGTTTTTTATTTTTAAATATCTTATGAATATAATTCTAAATATGACTTAAATATAGCCGTCATTTTTTTTACGGCACGGGCGCACTAATAATAATAATAATAATAATAATAAAGCCTGAAACTATCCTCGAGAATGAGACGGAGACCAAACCTAGTAATGATTGACAGGAGGAGGAGAACCTGTCATCTCAGTGATTTTGTCGACCACCGAGTGAAAGTGAAAGAAATCGAAAAGTTAGACAAATACTTCGACCTTGACAGGGAACTGAGAAAACTGTGGAACATGAAGGTGAGGGTCATCCCAATCGTAATTGATGCCCTTGGAACGGTCCCCAATGACCTGGAAAAGTATTAGGGGGAATTGGAAATCAGAGGAAGAATCGAGACCATTCAAACTACATCATTATTAAGATCGGCTAGAATACTCAAAAGAGACTTGGAGACCTGAGGAGGCTTGCTGTCACTCAGTCTCCAGTGAACCACCGGCTACGTCTTGCGTGTAAAACTATACAATAACAAAATGAGAAATAATATATAAGTATAGACAAAAATGTTGTTTGTTGGCAAACACATTAAAAATATAATTGTTGTAATATTTTTGTAATATAAGGTGTGCTGAAGTCCACCACTTAAACTTATAGACTCGGCGTGGGCCCGTGGAACAGCCAACTAACTAGCCAGTTAACTATTTAATCACTGATCTTGAAGGCCGTTCATTTGCACGTATTTGACATTGAGGAACGGACCTGCAACCAAGGACTTTGCTAAACGCAAGGATTTTACCCAACACTAAGGGACACGGATGAACAACCAAAGGATTCTAACCAACACTAAGAGACACCGAGGAACAACCAAAGGTTTCTTCACTAAGGACCAGCCTTTGCTTAACACAAGGGATCTCCACTGTAAAGTGCTCTCACTTGAAGCCTAAAAATGGCCACAAAAATTAAAAACTACTTATAATAAAAGTTATGGTCAAGGTTTGGTTTGGTTGGTTGGTTGGTTGGTTGGTTGGTTGGTTGGATTTACGTAATTTCTTCAAGATTTCGTTTCGGTAGATTCCTAATTTTCAAGATTTATAGAAAATAAATAAAGACAAAGCAGAGGGATGTAAGTTTTTTTTTTTTTAATATTTTATAAATGTAATTCGAAAAATGACTTCATTTTTTGGACGGCACGGGCACACCAATAATAATAAATAATAATAATAATAATAATAATAATAATAATAATAATAAGAGAAACCGTGGACGGACGCTAAATGAGAAAGGAATTATGCATACAAGTCTGCGAGACGACACGACATTATATAGGGAATGGGGATGGGGCGGAGGCTGCAGCTGTAGCAATCGTGGGAACCAAGTCGCTAAGATTTGGTACCGGTAAGTGTTGTTCTTGGAGGGGAAAAGAGAGAGAGAGAGAGAGGGGAGAGAGAGAGGGGATGAAAAGTAATAATAAAAATCTGGGATACGCTGTAAATGACAAGTAGTTGCCATGGCTGGTGGCTGCTGCTGGTGATATGACCTTCTCCAGCGCTGCCCCCTCCCCACCTTTAAAACGAGAGTTCTGGATTTAGTAAATGCCACCAGCGACAGTAAATGCTCGTCTTCATTTGAGGGAAATAAAGAGAGAGAGATATATAAAGAGATGTAAAGAAATAATAATAATAATAATAATAATAATAATAATAATAATAATAATAATAATAAATAAATAAATGCCACAAGGAGTAATTATAGCAAGTGGAAAAATTGATAATACACAACAGAATAACAACCCCTAGCCTTGTTAAGATCGGCCAAAATACTAAGAAGACCCGAGGAAATTTGATTTCACTCTGACTACAGTAAAAGTCCATCATTTAAACCAATGTGAAAAACTCGCAAGGAATGAAATAATAATAATAATAATAATAATAATAATAATAATAATAATAATAATACCTGGACCTTAACAGAGAATTGAAAGACTGTGAAATATGACAGTGAAAGTGATACTAATTGTAGTTGGTGCCCTTGGAACGTTCCCAACAGATTGTAAGCAGACTAGAAAAATTGGAAATCAGAGCAAGAATCGAGACCATTCCGACAACAGCATTGTTGAGATCGGCTAGAATACTTAGAAGAGTCCTGGATATTTGCTGTCACTCTTACTTCAGCTACCGCTGGTGTTAAAAAAAACTTTGAATAATAATAATAATAATAATAATAATAATAATAATAATAATAATAATAATAATAATAATAGACTGTATAGTGACACAGATGAGACCATAAACAATATATTAAGCGAATGTAGCAAACTAGCTCAACGGGAATACAAAGCTAGGCACGATTGGGTTGAAAAGGGGATTAACTGGGAATTATGCAAAAAACTAAATTTTAACCATGCAACAAAATGGTATCAACTTATCCCAGCCCGGAGACCATTTTTAGTTTGATTACAAAGAAAAAAAAAAAAAGAAAGAAAAAAAAGAACTTGTCAACTTTGCAGTTCCAGCAGATCACAGTGTGAATAAGAAGGAAAATGAAAAGATAGATAAATACCTGGACCTTGCCAGAGAATGAAAAGGCCGTGGAATATGACGGTGAAAGTGATACCAATTTTAGTTGGTGCACTCGGGACGGTCCCAAAAACCTGAAAAAAAAAAGACTTGAGGATCTGGACATCAGAGGAAGAATTGAGACCATTCAGACTACTGCATTGCTGCAATCGGCTAGAATACTCAGAAGAGTCCTGGAGACTTGAGGAGACTTGTTGCCACTCAAACTCCAGTAAAAGACCATCAGCTAACGTTGGTGTGAAAACTATTAGAATCTACAGCCAAGATATAGAAATGGAATTTTGAATCGAAAAATGTGTTATGTTTATAATGACAAAAAGAAAAGAAGAAACAACGGGAAGAGTAGAATGGAAAAGCAATCCACAAATACCTAAGGAATATTAAAAGTGGACACCGTCAAGCAAACAGATGAAAGAAAACGTAAGATGAGAATATCTCAGAAGAACAAGAAAACCACAATTTGTCAATTAACCTATTATCTATGTAAATTTGTACATTTTTATTTCCGTAACATCTGAATAGATCAACATATGAATCAAAATTTACATGTATTTATATCAAAGGTTGGTTGGTTGGTTGGTTGGTTGGTTTGATTTTCCGGCATGTCAAACCTTTTTGGGTTATTTTATGCCGAAGAAATTTTGTTTTATTTATTCTTGGTGGGTATTCAATTCAAAAAAATAAAAAATTTTAAGCTCCTTTTTTCTATTTAACTCATAGATGAGACCCTAAAAGGTACTACCACTCTGGGCCAGGATGGACCAGTAACAAGGGGGATAGACTCTCCAGAGTTCCAGAATTGGAACTTCACTACTAGATGCAGTTTAATTCATACCCATGACACTAAGACCCTTAGCCACCGCCTTCTAGCACATATATGATAGAGGGGGTTGGGGGTTTGCCATAAAAGCAATAGGGTCGGGATAATCAAATAGGTTATAGAGCTTGACGTAACCAGCCGATTGATCGGTGGGGGCCTCTCCGACCGACCGTTTAGTCTAAGAAAGGGCCAAAGTGGAGTGTTGAATGTATTAGACTGCTCAGAAAACCAGGGTTACATCCTTAAGCAGTACGTGTCGCAACAGGTGGTCCCAGTGGGTAGGTGGGTGTGGGGGAGTCTGCAGAAGTGCAGTTGGTGTATTCTACAGTCCCAGCTGATAAGTATTCCTATTTAATCATAATAATCTTCACATAGCTAAATGGTTTCATATATTCCTTTCCAATCTTATAGGCTACTCCGACGACTTTACTTACTTTTACATTAAAACTTAAATACTTACGCCCGGCGGAGGGTGCATATTTTTGCTAGTATTGATAATTTTCAAAGAGATCTACTTGACCCATAGCAATGAAGGAGGTACTCCAATCTCCTTAGAGCTCCAGAACTGGAGCCTCGCCTACGGATGCAGTTTAGTGCCATATCCTGGACTCTCCCCCCAATAAAGGAATGTTGATGAACAGGCAATTTTTAATACTTTCTTCCGCCTAAAATACTGACCTTGTGCAATACTAAATTTATAGTTTTACATTACAGTAGTACTTTGACTTACGAGTTTAATTCGTTCCGCTCTTAACTCGACTTCCTCGTATATCAAATCAATTTTCCCAATTGAAATTAACTGAAATTCCATTAATCTGTTCCAGCCTCCACTCCCCAAAATATATCCAAACATTTTTTTTTACTTCTTTTAAAATAAGAAAAATAGCACTGTATTGTATAAAATAATCAAATAGAATCTAATGAATTATGTGCTGTAATATATGTTCATATTTTGTTATAAAATAATATTTTTCTTTGGAGTACTAAATATTGAAATTTGAATGTTTTTTTATTGAACTGATTAACATAAGCCTATTTGAAGCTCGTACTTCACATTTTAGCTCTGAACAAAAAACAAAAAATCAACCAAGTGACAGCTCGCAACTTGTAATTGGAGCACTCATAAGGCAATGTATCACACTATATATATATATATATATATATATATATATATATATATATATATATATATATATATATACCAACCACTCCACACGAGCAGGATGCGACACAAGGTCGATTTCTTAAGCGGAGTTTAAAAGGTTTGAATTCAGAGTTTTCCTTCTCCTAGACTGGTTACCTATCCAAGGTTAAAAAGCCCAGTCTTTATATATATGGGCAATTCCATGTCAAATCATCAGAAAAAAAATGAAATTGTCACCCCCCCCCCTTCAATTTTTCTGAAATTTTGTACAAGACTAGGTTGGAATTAGACAATCCCCTAAATTTGAGCTTCCAATTCGAAAAATTCGCCGAGTTATGTCGATTTTAATCTCGAAGAATTTGAGGAGGGGTGAGAAAATTGGCGCCATTTTGTAATCTATTTCTGTCTATAAAATGGGTTCTAGCGCTCCTTTTCTTCTGAAAATTGGCTTCTAGAAGTTTTCAGGCCTGAGCAATCCAAAAATGTTATCAAAATAGGCATAAAACTAACCCTTTTAAAGTTATTAATGATTTCTGATTTTTTTCAATCAAGATCAATAAGTGAAAAAATCACAATGTGGCACTGCATATAATTTTCTTTTTCCTTTAAATTATTATTCTACATATATTGAACATTATTTGTACCAAAAATGGAGTTTGGTTTTTGCTCACAAGCGAAGTTACAACATCAGTTAAGATTTGGCACTTTTACGTACAGCCATTCAATAAGCACCATATGGAGTAAAATAACTGTCAGAGTTCGATGGAAATTATCAGGATTATGTTGGTGGCTGGATATATTTAAAATAATATACAAACAATATATTTCCCATGTATTAATCATATTGCCTGCAAAATTCTGACAATATACAAACGTCAAATCAGCACCACATTTCATTTTAGAATTGAAAATTGGAAGGTAACAAAAATGATAACAATATCCTTGGTACCACCAATTTTCCCTGTGAAATTTACCCCCCTATATCTAACACAATAAAACTTGCAAAAGAATTAATATTATCTTGAAAAAAAAAATTTTTCATTCGAAAGAAGAAACCTGAAAGAAACTGCTGATGATTTTAGAAAGTTTTTTCAGCTTAAGAAAATAATGGAAATTATGATTGAAAAACAATGTTTTCATTAATATGAACTTGCTATAAATAACTAATGGAGGCGCGTGGTGTAATGGTTAGAGTCGTAGGAAATGGACTCGTCGACCCAAGTTCAAATCCTGGACGAAGCGGTTTGCATTTCACATAGCGCTAATACAATTGGGGAAAGGTATGCATCCAATTACACTCCCTCCAGCTACGGGTAAATAACTGTGCTCTTTAACATTGGCTAGGTAACCAGTATAGGAGAAGAAAAACTCTGAATTCAAACCTATTAAATTCCGCTTTAAGAAATTGGCCTTATGTCACACCCTTCTCGTGTGGAATGGTTGGTCAATACATATAATAACTAATGGAATTTTATTTAACTACTTTAAAGTGTTTATACAGATATTGTTTTTTTATAAGATCGATTTTAATGTTTACATTAGATTTCATTATGCATAATTTTCACAAATATCTCAAGCTTAGTAATTTTCTGGTATAAGTAAGTCGTTCGGGTGACCTAAAGTCGGTATCAGCCAGAAGCGAGGAGCCTTTTCACTAGTGCTAGGCCAAGAAGATTGTTTTGGCGTCTAAGGTAGATCGACACACTACCATCAGCTCCTCACTTTACCGCACAGATCCCTGTACTACTCATACGCTGAGTTAGCGAGGGCCGGATCGAACCAGGGACCTTGTGGTTTATTCATACTATAAATTCATCTTTAGTGTTAGTAATGAAAACGGCGACAGTAAAGATGGAGGAAATCACAACCCCCAAAAATCTGGGAATAAAAACTACTTCATCTCAGAATTCAAATAATTTTAGTCAGCATGGATAACTGAGAAAATTCCTCACGTCAGATGCACATTCCTTTGTCTCATTTCCGCTCGTCCAAGATATTTCTTTTCACGTTTCCTTGATTCCAAATACAGAATTGAATTACATTGATTCTACTTTATTACAAATTAATTGAAATTATATATATATATATATATATATATATATATATATATATATATATATATATAAACTGAGTTTATCGAAGCAAGGAAGAAAAATTACATATTCTGAAATAGAAATTTGATAATTTAACGTTAGAAACGACATTACCTAACCCAACCGTTTTCATCAGGTTTGTAATATGAATTTAGGAGGCTACTGTATCTTCCAGTTGCCTGTGAGAATATTGTATATATATATATATATATATATATATATATATATATATATATATATATACACACAAAATCTCTCACACACACACACACACACACACATACATATATATATATATATATATATATATATATATATATATATATATATATATATGATAATAAAATGACAGGTAAAAACTTCAAAAAAATTGTTAATTCTTTGTAATTAGACCAATGCACAATAAATATCAAATACATAAAATCACAAAATTTTCCTACTACTAAGTATTTTCTCACTTAAATTATTTCTTGATGGACATGTAAACTTTGTGAATATATATATATATATATATATATATATATATATATATATATATATACATACAGGGTGTTTCGGGAGAATTTGATAGTTTCATAAGGCAAAAGAAAAAGTGCTTGGTAACAACAAAATCTAATAGATTGCAAAGAAATTCAACGGGCACGGAAATTACACTACTGTTAACAACTTTCACTCAAAATAACCGCCATTAGCGTTCGACCACAGCCTCAACCCTTCTCCGGAACCTGGAGCAAGCTGATGGTACAGTTTCCCTGGGAAGGGTCTCAAAAACTACTTTAATTCTGTCGATTAACGGGGCTTTTGTAGTACTGGCCGGCGATTGGTATCTTTCTCAACAACGCCCATGCATAATAATCCTGGGTTTGAGATCTGGGGAGTTCGGAGGCAAACATTGGGACTGTGTAGTCGTAAAAATTCGCAGTCAACCATTTTTTTACTTTTCCCAGAGGTGTGGCAAGGGCCGATTCCTACTGCCATACATGGCCTACCATTGGCTACCCTTGTTATCCAGGGCTTAACTACAGTCTTTACAAACTCCACGTAGGCATCTGAATTTAACCTGATACCCTGTGTGCAGATTTTCGAGGAATTCTGCTATACGAACGCAACAGATCGTCTATTATGTTGCTTTCTTCTAGCCACAGCCTCGTAGTCACCATTGCAATTCTTCAGTTCATGCCTGATTGTTTTTACAGTGTTCAGGAAGCATTGAGCAGCAACCATAATCTTCATATTTTGATGACCGGCTCAGACCATCATGATACAAGTTATTCTCTTCCATGATTCACGTAGGTTCTAGTCATTCATTCTATCTGTCATCACGTATATGAATGAAGAAGGGCCCAAGCTTTTAAATGATGTGTAGTGTGCGACAATACCTCCAACCTACGGAGAAAAATAACCCAATAAAAATATATAAAATTTCTCCCGAACACCCTATATATATATATATATATATTATAATATTAAATGTATGTTATGTATGTATGATTAGTATTTGTAAACTAGGATGACTGGTTTCGGGCTGAGAGCTGAGGAAACAAAACAATTGAACACAACGCCTTTTTTATGCTTATGTTAATATTTATTTTACAAAGGATCGAGATGATTTATAGTTGATGGGCGATCTAAGCTAGTTTTTGGCTAAGTTATCAATTTGTACCGAGTTTGTATCGGTAAAGTTTATTTCCCTCGAGTGACTACTCGGTAACGGTCTGTTATTTATGGATCCAACACCCCTAACACATGATTGGCCAGCACTAATAACATTGTACGTGTCAAAAGCCTAGGTAATTTGGAGTCCCAAAATTTATCTAAGTTTTGAAATACGAACTCATAAATTGGAACTATTTATTAAATTATCATTTTATTTTGACAAAATTTAAATTCCGATTATATATATTAAATTCCATAATCTAAAGAATGTATGCTTACCGTTTAGATAAATATATACCTGTTACTAATTTTAACAAACCACCATAATTAATAATTATACGCCAAATCAACCCATGTTTATATATATATATATATATATATATATATATATCCCCTTACTCGCTATTTAGAAGTAATCGATCTGTGACGCTGGCTTGCTAATCATTACACCACGTTAGGACGCCTACGTTGGTATTTACTCAACCACAGGTAGGAAGGGATACAAGGTCGTAGGTATGGGGCACCCGGCGAGGATCAAACTCGCTTTTCACTGGGAATGAATCTGCGATACTAGCTTGGTTAACCATTACACCACAATATCCAACCGGTTTGGAGATACAGGGTCGAACGTATGGGATATCAGCGATGATCGAACTCGCTATTTAGAAGTAATAGATCTGCAAGACTAGCTTGCTAACCATGAGACCACGATGAGAGAGGTTTAAATACCTAACAGGTTTGCTACAGGTAGGATGTGATACAATGTCGCAAGTATGGGGCATCCAGCAAGGATAGAATTCACGTAGTAATAGATCTTCTATACTAGCTTAATAACCATTACACAACAATGAGACGCCTAAATACCAAACCGGTTTGCCACAAGTAGGATGCGATACAAGGTCGTAAGTATGGGGCATCGAGGATCGAACTCGCTATTTAGCAGTAATGAATCTGTGAGACTAGGTTGTAATTATTACACCATGATAGGACCTATCTATATATTGATACTCGTGTTACTTAAAAGTACAACCGTTATCATCTTGCAACACCCTCTGGTTAAAAGTGAGACCATCCAAATCATCCAAGATGAAATGTAGAAATGTAAATGCTGATTATCTGGTGTTGCTTATTCGCTGAATTCTTATTTCTTGCGAATGCCGTCACCTCAGCTAAATGATGAACCATTCCATTATTATTATAAAGAAAGAAAGGCAAGAAAAAGGACATGATACACAGAAAAAAATATAATAAGAAAGAAAGAAAGAAAAAGAGTTTAGGGAAAAGATAGAGAGAGGGAGTGAGCGCACAGAAGCGATGGCGCTTATCTGTTTCAATCGAACATAATGAAAAGATGAAAAGAAGGAGAAAAAAAAAAAGAAAGAAAAAGAGCGGGAAAAAAGTTAAACCAAGATTATTATACTTTTTACATATTGAACTATTTGACAGTAGCTCTTAAGTAAACATATCGAACGCTGTAATAATTGAATTGATGGGCCGGTTTAGCTCAGTCGGTAGAGTGTCCGACTAGGAACCACAAGCTTCCTGGTTCGATACCGGCCCTAGCCAACTCAGCGTATGAGTAGCACAGGGATATGTGCGGTAAAGTAAGGTGCTGGTGGTATATGTGGTGCCCCACCTTAGATGCCTAAATAATCTACTTGGTCTAGCGCTGGTGAAAAGGAGATAGACTCCCTTGCTGTTTGGCTGATACCGACTTTAGGCCACCCCGACGACGTTTTACTGTGGTATATCCACATGTCCTGTTATTTTAGTAGTAATGGTTCTGCGAGACTAGCTTGCTAGCCATTACACCACAAGGTAACGCCTCACGCTATTCAGTAGTAATGGATCTGCGAGACTAGTTGCTAACCATTACACCACAAGGTGACGCCTCTTGTTATTCAGTAGTAATGGATCTGCGAGACTAGTTTGCTAACCATTACACCACAAGGTAACGCCTCACGCTATTCAGTAGTAATGGATCTGCGAGACTAGCTTGCTAACCATTACACCACAAGGTAACGCCTCACGCTACTCAGTAGTAATGGATCTGCGAGACTAGCTTGCTAACCATTACACCACAATGTAACGCCTCACGCTATTCAGTAGTAATGGATCTGCGAGACTAGCTTGCTAACCATTACACCACAAGGTAACGCCTCGCGCTACTTCAGTAGTAATGGATCTGCGAGACTAGCTTGCTAACCATTACACCACAATGTAACGCCTCACGCTATTCAGTAGTAATGGATCTGCGAGACTAGCTTGCTAACCATTACACCACAAGGTAACGCCTCGCGCTACTCAGTAGTAATGGATCTGCGAGACTAGCTTGCTAACCATTACACCACAATGTAACGCCTCACGCTATTCAGTAGTAATGGATCTGCGAGACTAGCTTGCTAATCATTAAACCATGATAGGATCTATTATATAAATTGACAAGACAAATTCGTTGATTTTATCAATGATAGTTGCTTGACGACTTTGAGAATAGAAGTGGTTGTCGTTTTGTTAAGAAAATGTTGGTAATTTCGGGCAATAAACGTAGAGATAGTTCTTTGTTGAATTGGGGGCAAATGTAAGACGATGTTTTTCGCTGCATTTGTGTCACTCTTGAAAAGAATCTCAACGAATAAAATGGCCATAAAAGAAACAAGGCGAAAGAAGGGGAGACAGTAATGGGGAGATGAAAGATTTACAAAGGTGACAAGAGGAGCAAGAAAGAAACGGAGTTAAATGAATGAAATTCAAATAAAGATAAATTGAATAATGACAGTTGAATGTAAGAAGAAAGTGAATGAAATTTAATGAAAGAGTGGTAAAAAGAAAGAAAAATAAATAATAGACACGTAGAAAAGATGAATGAAAAGGAATGAAAGAGAAAAGAAATAAAAGGAGATAGCGAAATAAAATAATGAAATCTGAGGACAAAAGAAGAAAATGCCATAAAAACAAGGAATGAAATGGAAAGAAAAAACAAGAGAAAAAGAAGAGAAAGAGAAGTAATGAAAGACAAACAAAAAGAAAAACTATTTGAAGGAAGTTCAATCAAACATTAAAAAAAGAAAACTGTCATCTTTTCAAAATGGCAACTCGTATTGTCTGGCTCGAAGACTAAATTTCTCCTTTCTCACTCTATGTTAAAATTCTTGTCGCCATGGTAGAGGTTCAGTTGGTTAATCCTTGTAATCCTAGTCTGTAGGTTTCATCTGTGATATCTCTAAGTCTATGTCTGTAGTGTTCCTTGTAATCCTGGTCTGTAAGGTTTCCTCTGTGATATCTATGTCCACGTCTGTAGTATTTCTTGTAATCCTAGTCTGTAGGTTTTCTCTGTGATATCTATAAGTCTATATATGTAGTGTTCATTGTAATCCTAGTCTGTAGGTTTCCTCTGTGATATCTATAAGTCCACGTCTGTAGTGTTCCTTGTAATCCTAGTCTGTAGGTTTCATCTATGATATCTATAAGTCCACGTCTGTAGTGTTCCTTGTAATCCTAGTCTGTCGGTTTCCTCTGTGATATCTATAAGTCTATGTCTGTAGTGTTCCTTGTAATCCCGGTCTGTAAGATTTCCTCTGTGATATCTATGTCCCCGTCTGTAGTGTTCCTTGTAATCCTAGTCTGTAGGTTTCATCTGTGATATCTGTAAGTCCATGTCTGTAGTTTTCCTTGTAATCCTAGTCTGTATGTTTCCTCTGGGATATCTATAAGTCTATTTCTGTAATGTTCCTTGTAATCCTAGTCTGTAGGTTTCCTCTGTGATATCTATAAGTCCATGTCTGTAGTGTTCCTTATAATCCTAGTCTGTAGGCTTTATCTGTGATATCTATAAGTCCATGTCTGTAGTGTTCCTTGTAATCCTAGTCAATAGGTCACCTCTGTGATAAGTATAAATCCAATTCTGTAGTGTTCTTTGTAATCCAAAAGATAGAACTTGCTGGCAGAAACTTAAATTAGCAATTGATTTGAGGATAGCTGCAAACGATCTTAAATGCTTTCTGCTCTCATCTCTGAAGAGCAAAAGATGAATCAAATAGAAGGAACGAAAAACAAAACAAAAAAAACCCCCAAAAAACGCAGAAATGAACAAAACAAAGAAATATGAATGTAAGTGAAAGAAAATTAAGAGGAAAAAAGAATTCTTGGAAAGAAAAAAAAAGAAAGAAAAGGAATGAAATAGAAAGAAAATGCAAAAAAGGAATTGAATTGATTGTTTTGATTGATTTTAACGGTATGACAACCTGTCTAGGGTTATTTGATATCTACAGGTTAAGGAATCGATACCAATCCTCGCCAGCTCACTACATGAATAGTCCAACAATCTGATCTGTACGGTGAAGCATCTGGAAGTTGACGGTAGGTGTGGAGCTACACCTCAGCAAAATACAATTTCCCAATCGAAAGGGGGATAGACTTCATCGCTGTTTGGTTGATACCGACAATAGGCCACCCTGCAGACTTTACTTCGTAAAACTAAAAGAAAAGAAAAAAAAATTTAAGAAAAACAAAAAGAAGACGAAAGAAGCCAAATTTATAAAAGTAAATATGTTCTTAAAACAACGGAAAGAGAACGTTGGTTGTTTGGTTGGTTGGTTGGTTGGATTTTTACGGCATGTCAACTCTCGTTGGATTATTTGATACCGAAGACATTTTGTTTTATTCATTCTTGTTGGGTATTCAATTATCTTTTAAAACAATTTCTTTTTTCAAAACATTTTTAAAACTCATATTTTATCTATTTAACCCATAGTACAGGGGCCGGTAGAGCGTTCGGCTAGAAACCACAAGGTTCCTAGTTCGATCCCGGTCCTCGCCAACTCAGCGTATGAGTAGCACAGGGATCTGTGCGGTAAAGTAAGAAGCTGATGGTAGGTGTGGCGCTCCACCTCAGACCCAAAAAAACAATCTCCTTGGTCTGGCACTATTGAAAGGGTGATAGACTCCCTCGCTGATTGGCTGATACCGACATTAGGCCGCCCCGACGACTTTACTTTACTTACCTAATAGGTACTACGACTCCGGGTCAGGTTGAACATGGGAGTAATGGTTACGAAGGAGTACCACACCCATACTCTACAGAGCTCAAAAATTGGAACTTCACCATTAGAAGCAGTTTAACGTCATACCCAGTACACTAATTTCAGCCACCACCTTCTTCTTGTATAAAATGGGTTGGGGTTTCCCCATAAGGATAATAGGGTTGGGTCAGTCATTAGGTGCTAGGGTTTGACGTAACCAACCGATTGATTGGAGTGTTGTATGTCACGGACTGCTCAGCTATCAGAATTCCCTCGTTAAGCATCATAGATCGCCATCTGCGGCCAACAGGTGGCTCTATTGGGGGATTTTACCCCTCTGCAGAAGTGCAATCGGCGTTTTCTACAGCCGCAGTCGACGGAAAGAGAAGGAAAATATAAAAAGGCACCAAGTAATATTGCAAGTGTAAAATGGGGAAAAAAGAAAAAGAAAAAAAAAGAAAAAGTAAAGTGAAGAAATTGAAAGAGAAGAAAGTTTTTTAAAAAAGAACAACGAAAAACGTGAAAAAGACACAGGGAAACCAAAATGAAAAAAAGGAAAGAAAAGAAAAAAAAAGAAGAAAATGTAAAAGAAAAAAAAATCGAAGAAAATTTAAGAAGAGAAATATACAGCGTGATTGAAAAGTAAACTCCCTATTTTAAAAGCATCTGGGTGGTGACGGTACGTGTGGGGTTACACCTCAGCAAAAACAATTTCTCTGAACTATCATTAGCGAAAAGAGGATTGACTCCCTCTCTGTTCGGCTGATACCGATAATAGGCCATTCAGCAGAATTTTTTTATTAAAACTAAAAAAAGAAAAAAGAAATAAAAAAATTTAAAAGAATTTAAAAATTGAAGAAAAATGAAGAGAAGACGTAAGTTCAAAAATAAGAGAAAATGAAAGATGATCTTTAAAAAAAGAGAAGGAAAATATAAAAAGGGGACAAGTATTATTCCAAGCTTAAAAAGGACAGTGGAAAAAAAAAGAAGAATGAAGAAAATCGAAAGAGAAAAAGAAAGTATTATTTAGATTATTCGAACTATTGGCCTCATCTTTATCGTTATCTGTATTACGTTTCGACCGATGTACCCTCCGGCCTTCTTCAGGTATTTCTTGTCGGACTCTGGAGCCTTTCGAACTCGGGAACCTTCTTTACGAACTCGGGAACCTTCTTGTCGTAATCGGGAGCTTTCAAGGAACTTTGAACCCAACCTTTTAATCAATCCACGGGATATCCTGTTCTCATTCCGCTAACCATAGCTGGGGTACAGGTGTTAAGCTGTGTTAATTATTATTCTATGTTACTGTTGCCCCCGACCAGGATTGAACCTGCAGTTATTTTGCATCATATCAAACGTTGTAATAATTCAATTACCGCACTGTGGTATATCCACAGGTCCTGCAAGTGGATATACCACCGTACGGTAATTCAATTATTACAAGTGATAACTGTCACTTAGAACTGTCTTAGCTCAACGCCCTTATCCACTACGCTATTCGAGGACAATAGTCTGAATAATCCAAATGATACTAATTATCAAGCCCCATCTCCAAAATTCAGAGAAAGAGAAGGAGAAAGTTAAAAAAGAAGAGAAACAAAAAGTGAAGAAAGATTTTTTTTTAATTGTAAAAAAACACAGGGAAACCTAAAAAAAAGTAAAAGTAAACGAAAGAAAACAGAAGAAAATCGAAAAGAAGAGAAATTAAAGAAGAAGAGAAACATCCAGGTTGATTGAAAAGTAATTCCTTATTTTAAACTATCTCACCATGCTGCAAGTGAAATCTGGCCAGTTTTCAATACTTGGGAGAATATTGAAGACTTGATTTTTATGCAAAATGATGCTCCTCCACATTTTTGCTATAGCTCTTCGTGAATGGCTGAATGACCATTTTTCTTGGAGATAGATGGGTGGATGCGGTCCGTATGAATGGCTGATTTAACACCCTGCGACTTTTGGGGTTTTTTTTTAAAGAAGCAAGTCTACTCTACGAAACCAACAACTTTGGAAGAACTTGAGAGAAAAATACGAGAATTTATTTTTGCCATTCCATAAGAGTTCCTGGGAAGATGACTTGATACGAATCCCGAACGGCTTGAGAGGCTGAAGGTGAATATACAATTTTAAATAAAACTCCATGTTATGTGCATTCTTCTCATATCCCCTTTTTTATATAAATAATGATTCAGAAATAAATTATAAGATTTTTAAATAGGGAACGGAATTTCTTTACAATACCCCTGTATATCACAGATCTGAAAATATAATTTTTATTATAATAATTTGCCACTTGCAGGTCTTGTGGATATACCACAGTACGGTAATTCAATTATTATAAAGTTTGAAAAAATAGTTCAATATGTGTTATGACCTGTTTAAGGGTCAATAAATAATAACTCAACACGGCGATAAAATGTAGAGAACAGATGTATTCAGCAATATATCAACGTACAATGAAAAGGGTTTCCTTGTTACAGCGTACACGAAGAACATGTATCTGCTACTTCTCACTTGAGTAGCTTTGCTCTGTTAAATATACCCTTTGGGTAAGTCTATGTTCGTGTCATAGGTGAGTCATCTACAACAATATGTGAAAAGTATAATAATCTTGATTTAACTCTCTCTCTCTCTCTCTCTCTCTCTCTCTCTCTCTTTCTCTCTCTCTCTCTCTCACACACACACACACACACACACTCATTTTTTTCTTTCTTTCCTTCTTTTCCTCATTTCATAATGTTTGATTGAAATTATTTCCGCCATTCCACAAGAGTTCCTGGGACACACAGTTGATGCGATTCCCGAGCATCTTGAAAGCTGAAAGCGAATGCTGGTGTCCATATAGAATTCTAAATAAAACTCCGTGTTATGTGTGTTCTCATAATCCTTTTTTGTAGAAATAAGGATCCAGAATTGAATTATAAGATTTTTTAAATAGGGATTTACTTTACAATCACACTG
>CM042145.1:103889920-103904920 GCA_023376005.1 Doryteuthis pealeii
AAACAACAGCATTACTAAGATCGGCTAGAATACTCAGAAGAGTCCTGGAGACCTGAGATGACTTGCTATTACTCAGACTCCTGTGAAAGACCACCGAATAACGCTGTCGTAAAAAATTAATTTGGTTATATTTAGTTGATTGATTGACTGGTTGGATTTTACGGCATGTCAACCCTCGGGTTATTTCATGGGGAATACGATTTTGTTTTGTACATTCTTGTTAGAAATTCAATTTTTAAACGCATTTTTAAAACTCATTATTTAATCTATTTAAGCCACGAGACCCTAATAGGTACTACCATTCCGGGTCAGAGTGGACCTGAGATTAATGGCAATGAAATGATACTCCTTACTTACCAGAGCTCTAGAAGTGGAACCTCACCACTATATGCAGTTAACGTCATAACCAAAACATGCAAGCATTTGGAGAAAGCCTTTCGTTGGTAGTCGGTTGGATTTTACGACATATCAAGCCTTGTTGGGATATTTTATGCCAAATATGTTTTTGTTTTATTCCCTCTTGATGGGTTCGTTTTATTTTTCTATTTAACGAATAGATGAGACCATAACAGGTACTATCACTCCGGGACAGAGTGGACCTGGGAGTAATGGCAACAAATGGTTTTTCCACTCTCCCCAGAGTTCTAAAATTGAAACTTCACCATTAGATGCATTTTAAATCATACACAGAACACGGAACTCTAACAGGTATTACCGTATAGGGTCAGAGTGGACCTGGGATTAATGGCAATGGAGCGTTTCTCCTCACTCCCCAGAGCTCCAGAATATACACTATATGCATCTTAACGTCATAAGCAGGACGCGCGAGCTTTTTGGAGAAGCCACTCTCCGCTCGTAATATTTTAATACAAACGGTAGAAACCGAAAAAGTTGCGACTCACATTTAAAAAAAATCTTGACGGGGTGGGGTGGGGGTTGAGAGAGGGGGGTTAGTGATGCTAGAACGGGATCCTTCTTATCCCTTCTGCAGGTGCCCCCATCTAAAACTGATATGTACCAATGGAATAACCAACTTCTTTTTTCGCCAAGCGCCATTACAGAATAATATCTTGATATGACTTCAAAGAGTTCGCATTTTTTTGTTGTTGCAAATGTCAACTATTTACCACCTCTCATATGTTTACTGGACAAAACGGGATGATATTTAAAATTAGGGAATCATAGACAGTAACATTTAAAATCACTTTCGAAAAAAATACCTTACGTCAAAATGCATTTGTAAAAAGCATACAATTTTTTCTCGGTCGCTCACGTGCAACCTCACACCTCACACCTCACACACACACACACACACATATATTATATATATATATATATATATATATATATATATATATATATTAATATATATATATATATATATATATATATATATATATATATATATATCACTGTTTATATGTACGGCTGAGTTCTCAATTTTCATTGTTTAAATCCTACAACGGTAATATTTGAATTTGTTCACGTACACACACACACACACACACACACACACACACATATATATATATATATATATATATATATATATATATATATATATATATATACGGTGGTAACTTGACTTACTAGTGACCCGACTTACGAGTTTTCACAGTTACTAACTGTCACTTGGTCGATTTGTTTTGCTATGATTTGAGGTACGAGCGAGCCCCAGATACTCTTATTGTTAATAAATTCACTAAAAATACCAAGTTTCCAAATTTATTACGCTAAAGAAAAATATTATTCATAAAAATAAACATTAAAAGTATTTCATTACATTCTATTTTATTATAGTTTTATACAATACACTACTGTTTTTCTTATTAAAGAATTAGTTTAGTTTTGGTTGTGTGGGCTGGAACGGATTAATAGCATTTTGCTTTATTTCAATGGGGAAAATTAATTTGATATACGAGGAAACTGAATTACGAGCATGGTACCATTGTATGTATGTATATATATATATATATATATATATATGTGTGTGTGTGTGTGTGTGTGTGTGTGTGTGTGTGTGTGTGCGTGTAGGTGAACAAATTCAAATATTTCCGTTGTAGGATTTAAACAATGAAAATTGAGTTGAGAACTCAGCCGTACATATAAACAGTATATATATATATATATATATATATATATAATATATATAATAAATAAAATACTGTTTTTTTAAACATGAATGTAGGTGTTCAAATTGGCTAATATTTAAAAATACTGTTGCCTTATCAATTGTGTCCGCATTAATAGTGTAGATTATACTGAACTATGGAGATATTCATTCTAATTTTTGTTGTCGACGAGGGCAATAAAATTGATTGATGCAATTTTTTTTTAAGTTAGAGGGTTTTATTGGAAAATGGTTTGCATGTTGAAAATTATTTACTAAAGAGGACTTCTAAGTATACATATATATATGCTCCCATAAATTTGGTATGAGCTCTCTAACTGGTAATTTAAATTAACTCTCACCACTTAGCATATAAGCAATGAACGTTTCCCCGGAAATTTGATCTCTCTGTGACCGTAAAATACATAAACAAACCTATGTACTTAATAGTTTAAAAACACCAGCCCCGCTACAGCTGTCAGTGGCCAAACGGTCAGTCTGAGTTAGACCCTAGCCAAGGATAGTTGTGTCTAGCCACAGTGAAGAGGCGTGAAACGCCGAAACACGTGTATGTACATAACTTATTAATATATGAGAGAGAGAGAGAGAGAGAGAGAGAGAGAGAGAGAGAGAGAGAGAGAGAGAGAGAGAGAGAGAGAGAGAGAGAGTGTGTGTGTGTATGTAACTATTCTTGGAGAAGAAAAACTCTGTATTCCAAAATAATAGAATAAGTGTTTGCGATATGTTCTTGCTATCCTTTCTCTTCAAATCTAACAAAAAGTGTCATTCGTGGAGCAACGGCAATTTGGGAAACGAGTTCAAGATGAGACGAAATTTTATAATAAAAAAATATAACCTCTCTACCCCCGCTCCCAACCAGAAAGGAAACCTCTATTTCCTTTCTTGGTGAGTGATAAAACAAATATTTACGATCTTCTCAAATATCACCGAAATATTATTGAAAATGTTAACGCCAGACTTAGATATGCTAAATAACAAATGAAAAAATAAAACGACATTTCTAAAGTTCACCGCATATTTTATATTTTTGATTTTGTTTAATTTTTAAACTGAAGATTTTTTTTAATTGGTGACATAATGTTTCTGCTATTTTTTTTTCAATCATGACTTTGGTTTGTTTTTTTTGTTTTTGTTTTTTTGTTTTTCTGTTTTACGGCAGATCAACCTCAGCAGGCATTTAATTTTGAAGTTTTGAAATAAATTCATTCTTAACGGATACTCAATTTTTTTTATAAACACATTTTTCTATTTAACCCATAGATGGGACCCTACCAGGTACTACCACTCCGGGTCAGAGTTGACCAGGGAGCAATGGTGATGAAGGGGTGCTCTACATTCCCCAAACCCGCAAGAACTGGAACCTCACCATCAATAGATTTTAACGTCATTCCGGGAACATGAAGACCCTCAGCCACTCCTTCTAGAACCCAATCATGACTTTGTCCTCAAACATTAGTAAAGACCTGCTTCAATTTAAAGCCTCCTAAAAAAATAATAATTCAGAGTCGTATCCAGTGATGCTGATAGCTTTATAATTTAGTGCGTCCTGGACGCATGTATTTGATTTGAATGAGTCCCGGGAAATTTGATGGGTCCCAACTAAACTATCTTAATAAATCATAGAGTTTTTCTTTATGAACAACTAGAGCCGTCTAACCCCTTCCTTGTACATAATACAGTGTAATTCGTTTCCAAGAAAATATTGAAATGTATTTACAATTAGCTGGAAATTGTAGGGGGAAGAAAAAAAAACTACTGAGACGCATGAATACGACTTTTTGCGTCCTTTTTAGATTCTTAGGCATCAGTAACGCAGGAAGCGTACCTTTCACCATCCCTGGTGTCATATAGGAAATGTTATACAGATATAACAGACGTTAATCATGATTTAGTATTTAAAAAATGAATATTAGATAACTTCACCACCTGATACAGTTTAACTTCATATCCAAGACAGTTGATGTCGTCTAAAACAATAAACATTCTTGTTTTACTATTTAAACCATAGACGAGACCCTAACAGGTACTGCCACTCCGAGTCAGAGTGAACACACCCCAGATTTCCAGAATTGGAACTTCACCACCTGATACAGTTTAACTTCATATCCAGGACAGTTGATGTCGTCTAGAACAGTTATCAACCTTTTTTTTTAAATACCTGTGGACCCCTTTGATTCCCATTTTATTCTGATGCCTCCCCACCCCCATAGTCATTCGATATTTAAAAGTTCTATTGTATTTTTGTAATATATTTTACTTGTCTTGACCAAAAAAGTTATATGGTCCCTGCTGATATATATGGCCCCCGGTTGAGAACCACTTGTCTAGAGGACTTTTCTATTTCAGTGTCAATCTCGTGGACCCCATATAGATAAAAATGATGTTGGTTGGTATGCCGTAAAATAAAACAAAATCACCAACCATTCAATCGGGAGATGGCACCATCTTGATTGAAACATGAATTTTATCTCAGTTCACGTACAGATGTGATATGCCATAAAATGTAAACTCCATCCAATTCGTCGCTGCCACCACTGCTATCCTATCGTAAACCACTGGCAGCAGCTCTCTCTTGTCACTTGTTTACTCTAAAAAAAAAAATCCCGACGTGAACACCCCTGCCATCTTTTGTTTTGTCTGTGAACCAATCTTTAAACTGGTACTTGATCCTTTTGCAATAGGTAACCAGTTGAATGGAATAATCCGGTAATATTAGCCAATTTATTCTTTGAGTTGTGGGGAAAATTTGGTAGACAAAGAGTTAAACCGAATTTTCATAGGCGTATACTAGCAGAAATACTGCGTAACTGACGCATGAAAATCTAAAAGGACGCAGAAAAATCGTATCCATGCGTCCCAGTGTTTTTTTCTTCCCCACCATTTCCAGCTAATTGTAAATAAATTTCAATATTTTCTTTGAAACGAATTACCCTGTATGAGGTAGAAGGTAGAGGTTAGACGGATTTAGTAGATCATAAATAAAAACTCTGCAATGTATTAAGAAACTTTATTTGGGACCCATCAAATTTCCCAGGGACTCATTTAAATCAAATCCGTGCGTCCCAGGACGCACTAAATAAAAAAGCTAATAGCATCACTGTACTAGCAACCAGAAAAACGAATTTTCTAATAGGATAATGCACATTTTCAAGACTCCCTAGCAGCATCTGCGCACCCCTGTTGTTGACATTACGGACCCCCCTCTGGTCCCCGGAACCCAGTTTGAAAACTCCTGTTCAATAATTAAAATACTTACCTGGTTTTCGGGTCCTGTATCCGGTGGCTTCCAGTTTTATTTTATCTGAGGGATCAGAACTCCATATGTTTGTAACCTGTCAATTATAGTCCATGCTTTACCTATGCGTATGTTGACATCACGTTCAGTAGATGAGATATTGCTACCAAGGTATGTTAACCTGGCAGTATCAGTCCATGTTTTGCCTATGCGTATGTTGACATCACGTTCAGTAGATGAGATATTGCTACCAAGGTATGTTAACCTGGCAATATCAGTCCATGCTTTACCTATGCGTATGTTGACATCACGTTCAGTAGATGAGATATTGCTACCAAGGTATGTTAACCTGGCAATATCAGTCCATTCTTTACCTATGCGCATATTGACATCACGTTCAGTAGATGAGATATTGCTACCAAGGTATTTTAACCTGGCAATATCAGTCCATGCTTTACCTATGCGTATGTTGACGTTCAGTAGATGAGATATTGCTACCAAGATATGTTAACCTGGCAATATCAGTCCATTCTTTACCCATGCGTATGTTGACATTACGTTCAGTAGATGAGATTTTTTTAAATTTTCCTTCATTCCACTTTTCTTGTCTCGTCTTGTTTTGTGTGTGCTAGGGTACTTTGTAGAACACATTCTGTTATTCACCATGCGTTCAAAAATTGACATTGTGTCACATCCTGCTCATGTGCGGGGCATTGGTATATTATATAATATATATATAATATATATATATATATATATTATATATATATATATGTGTGTGTGTGTGTGTGTGTGTGTGTGCACGCAGAGAATTTGGAAGATATAAAACACAAAGCAGAATGGACGATCACTAACAACAGCTTCAGTTTCAGAAATCTTCTGTTGAAGAGATTTTTTATCTCGAAATATTAAGAATAAATTAAAGATTAACAAACAACACCACAGTTACCTTATTTTTCTTTACACTTGCATTGTGATAGCCTTGAAAACCAACCACCAAACCAATATATATATATATATATATATATATATATATATATATATATATATATCAACCATGGTTGGATTTCGACTTCAAATCTCGGAACAAAAATAAGGTTAATTTTTATAATTTTGTTAAATCAATTTTTAAAGGCTTTAACATTCAAAATGTAATTTTGTTTCGTATTTTAAATGTTCGTAATGTTTCGAGATTTTTAAAAATTTATGACACACCTTGTATTCTGAAAAAAATAACGTTCCATTGATTGTTCATTTCTATCTTGGTAAATACAATTTTAAAATCTGCACTTTTTGACACAATTATATATATATATATATATAATATATATATATATATATTATATAATATGAATAAAAAAAATTGTCGGGTAAAAAAGCCATATCAAATAAACACATTGTTTATTTAATTACTCTCATACTGTCGTGTAGTAAGTCAATAAAAAGTGGAATATAAATAAGTTCAAAATAAATGAAGAATCTGGGATGGCCAGCTGGTGTAGTGGTTAGAATCCCCGCATGTCAGCTTGGCAGTCGAAGTTTCGAGTCACACACGGAGCAGTCTCCCATGTCTATAACCTTGCTGATGACACCTAATAGGTCGAAATGTACATTCAGGGATTGACAATTTCTCGATTTGTTTAGCCTTACATTTGAACATATATGCCAGCCTAAATTCATTAATTATTAACTAATTAATTTTCAAAATTAGGTATGACTTCAATTAAGCACATATCCTCAATATATTATATATATATATATATATATATATAGTATATATATATATATATAATAATCTGCGATGAGACTTCTTTTTATTGGCCTTGTTGAATGTAATTTAGTTTAATGTTCTTTGAGTCTCTCTCTCTCACTCGTCTCTCTCTCTCATCTCTCTCTCTTCTCTCTCATCTCTCTCTATTTTAATGGCATTTCTACCGACTTTTTAAATTCCTCTCTTAGGGAATGTTCAATAATTTTTGAGTCGGTTTCTGTCGTTCGCAGCTGGAAGGACGGACTGGAAGCACAAATAATGAAATGGAACTTGACTGTTTAAACGGTTTGGTCGTAGAATCAGGCAAACGTTTTATAAACAAACAAACAACACATACACCGGCGTAATACATATACACACTTACAATCAGTTGGGACATCCAATTATAAACGTACTAGACATGTATGCGCTGTGGAAAAGAGAATCTCCTTTAAAAAAACATGGTGATATTGTAAAAAGTATCTGGTACCTCTAAAAGAAGCGGCTTCATTAGTGAATGAAGTAACCAAACGAGTACATGGTACTATTAGTATTTTGTAGTTAACCATTGGAGTTCTTTTTGACAAATAACAAAATAAATAAAATTATTCTAATATATCATCAAACTATTATAATACTGGTATTTTCTTAATCTTCCGTCCGTTATCATCTTGCAACACCCTCTGGTTAAAAATGAGACAGACCAAATTGTCAACGATGAAATGCAAAAATCCTATATACTGATTATCTGGTGTTGCTTATCAGTCAATTTCTTAATTTTTATAAATGTCATCACCTCGCTGAATAGTGGACCATTCCCGTTTTTATTATAAGAACAAAGACACTCTACACAGGAAAAGTATTATAAAGAAAAGAAAGAAGAAAGAAAGAAAGAAAGAAAGAGAGTAGGGAAAAATAGAGAAGGGGTGAGAGTAACGCGAAAACAATAGTGTTAATTTTGTTTCAAATCGGGGATGAAAAGAAAGGAAAGAAAGAAAAAAAAAAAAAGACTGAGAGAGAGAGTTAAATCAAGATTATTATTCTTTTTACATATTGAACTATTTTCTCTGAATGTTTTGAGGATGAGGCTTGAAGATTAGTATTACTGCGTTATTCGGACTATTGTACCATCTTCATTGGTTATTTGTACACGTTTTCGGCCGATTACCTTCCGGCCTCTTCAGGTATTTCTTTGTCGGACTCGGGAACCTTCTCGGACTCGGGAACCTTTTTTCCGAACTCGGGAACTTTCTTGTCCGATTCGGGAGCCATCATGCGGAAGCTTTGGAACCTAACCCTTTATTTATTCCATCCACGGGGTAATCCTGTTTCAATTCGTAACCATAGCTGGGTAGGAGTTGTGGGCCAATTAATTATTTTTCTACTGCTTTAACTCAGGAATTGAACCGAGCCGACAAGAATACCTGGAGAAGGCCCGGAAGGTATATCGGCCGAAACGTGTAGCAAATAACAATGAGATGGGAACAATAGTCCGATAACGCAGATAATACATATTGAACTATTTAGCATACGTTCTTAGTGAACATATCAAAACGTCGGTAAATAATTTAGATTATCATACTTTTGGTATATCCCACTGTAGGGTATGTCGATTTTTCAAACATTTAAATAAAGGTGTATTGGGTATTCATAAGTACTGACATCAAAGAGTAGGTTCTAACTTGCACGCTAATTTTTGAGCATTTAAGTTTTTTAAAGGATCGTCTAAATATGAAGCCCCTCCAAAAACCTCGTATTTTTTTTATACAATTTACATATGAAAATTGCTGTAAAAACTTAGAATTTCAATCGCAGAAAGTTGTCAATTTATTTTATTCAAATAAAATGAATAAAATAAATATTGAAAGTAAGAATTATACAAAAATTGGAGTAAGTTTAGAACTACTTTTTGATGTCAGTACTTATAATTCCATTACAGTAATCAATTCCTCGAGTTGAATCATTTTGGATATTCAAAAAAAAAAAAAGGTTAAAATCGATTTACCCTAAATCGCTATCAGATCCTTCTAGTCAATTATTACTCCTGATAAATTATAACAGATCTATAAGATTTAATCATTTATGCCAGTGAATAGCTGTATTAAGGAAACAATGGTAAATGCGTTTTTTAACCTTTTTTTTTTTTTTTTGAATATCAAAATGATTCAACCGAGGAATGATGTAATGGAATTATAGTACTGACATCAAAAAGTAGGTTTCTAACTTACACCAATTTTGTTATAAATTTTACTTTCAATATATTTTATTCATTTTATTTGAATAAAATAAATTGACAAACTTTTCTGGATTGAAATTCTAAGATTTTTAAGCAATTTCATATGTAAATGTATAAAAAAAATACGAGGTTTGGAGGGCTTTTCATATTAGACGATCTTTAAAACTTAAATGCTCAAAAATTGGTGCAAGTTAGAAAACCTACTTTTTGATGTCAGTACTTATAATACCAATACCCAACTTTTGATATTAAAATGTTGAAAATCGACATACCCTACAGTGGATATACCAAAGTATGATAATCTAATTATTACGACGTTGATATGTTCACTTAAGAGGTATTGCTAAATAGTTCAATATGTATTATCTGCGTTATTCGGACTATTGTTCCCATCTTCATTGTTATTTGTAACAACGTTTCGGCCGATATACCTTCCGGCCTTCTCCAGGTATTTCTTGTCGGACTCGTTCAATCCTGAGTTAAAGCAGTTAGAGAAATAATTAATTGCCACAACTCCTACCCCAGCTATGGTTAGCGGAATGAAGACAGGATACCCCCGTGGAATAAATAAAGGGTTAGGTTCAAAGTTCCGTGATGGCTCCCGAATACGACAAGAAAGTTCCCGAGTTCGAAAAGAAGGTTCCGAGTCCGAGAAGGTTCCCGAGTCCGACAAGAAATACCTGAAGAAGGCCGAAGGTATATCGGCCGAAACGTTGTACAAATAACAATGAAGATGGGGACAATAGTCCGAATAACGCAGATAATACTAATCTTCAAGCCTCATCTCAAACATTCAGAGAAATAGTTCAATATGTAAAAAGAATAATAATCTTGATTTAACTCTCTCTCTCAGTCTTTTTTTTTTTTTCTTTCTTTCCTTTTTCATCCCCGATTGAAACAAATTAACACTATTGTTTTCGCGTTCTCACCCCTTCTCTATTTTTTCCCTACTCTCTTTCTTTCTTTCTTTCTTTCTTTCTTTCTTTCTTATAATACTTTTCCTGTGTAGAGTGTCTTTTGTTCTTTATAATAAAAACGGAATGGTCCACTATTCAGCTGAGGTGATGACATTTATAAAAAATAAGAAATTGACTGATAAGCAACACCAGATAATCAGTATATAGATTTTTGCATTTCATCGTTGACAATTTGGTCTGTCTCATTTTTAACCAGAGGGTGTTGCAAGATGATAACGGACGGAAGATTAAGAAATACCAGTATTATAATAGTTGATGATTATTAGAATAATTTTATTTATTTTGTTATTGTCAAAAAGAACTCCAATGGTTAAACTACAAAATACTAATAGTACCATGTACTCGTTTGGTTACTTCATTTCACTAATGAAGCCGCCTCTTTTAGAGGTACCAGATACTTTTTACAATATCACCATGTTTTTTTAAAGGAGATTCTCTTTTCACAAGGCATACATGTCTAGTACGTAAAATTGGATCCCAACCTGATTGTAAGTGTGTATATGTATTTACGCCGGTGTATGTGTGTTTGTTTGTTTAATAAAACGTTTGCCTGTTTCTACGACCAAAACCGTTTAAACAGTTCAAGTTCCATTTCATTATTTGTGTTCCAGTCCGTCCTTCCAGCTGCGACGACAGAAACCGACTCAAAATTAGGACATTCCCTAAGAGAGGAATTCTAAAAAGTCGGTAAGAAAATGCCATTTAAAATAGAGAGAGAGAGAGAGAGAGAGAGAGAGAGAGAGAGAGAGAGAGAGAGAGAGACTCAAAGAACATAAACTAATTACATTCAACAAGGCAATAAAAAGAAGTCTCATCGCAGATATATATATATATATATATATAAATATATATATATATTATATATATATATATTGGAGGATATGTGCTTAATTGAAGTCATACCTAATTTTGAAAATTAATTAGTTAATAATTAATGAATTTAGGCTGGCATATATGTTCAAATGTAAGGCTAAACAAATCGAGAAATTGTCAATCCCTGAATGTACATTTCGACCTATTAGGTGTCATCAGCAAGGTTATAGACATGGGAGACTGCTCCGTGTGTGACTCGAAACTTCGACTGCCAAGCTGACATGCGGGGATTCTAACCACTACACCAGCTGGCCATCCCAGATTCTTCATTTATTTGAACTTATTTATATTCCACTTTTATTGACTTACTACACGACAGTATGAGAGTAATTAAATAAACAATGTGTTTTATTGATATGGCTTTTTACCCGACAATTTTTTTATTCATATATATATATAAATATATATATATATATATATATATATATATAATGTGTGTCAAAAAGTGCAGATTTTAAAATTGTATTTACCAAGATAGAAATGAACAATCAATGGAACGTTATTTTTTTTTCAGAATACAAGGTGTGTCATAAATTTTTAAAAATCTCGAACATTACGAACATTTAAAAATACGAAACAAAATTACATTTTGAATGTTAAAGCCTTTAAAATTGATTTAACAAAATTATAAAATTAACCTTATTTTGTTCCGAGATTTGAAGTCGAAATCCAACCATGTTGGATAATATTATATATATATATATAATATAATATATATATATATATATATGGTTTGGTGGTTGGTTTTCAAGGCTACAATGCAAGTGTAAAGAAAAATAAGGTAACTGTGGTGTTGTTTGTTAATCTTTAATTTATTCTTAATATTTCGAGATAAAAATCTCTTTCAACAGAAGATTTCTGAAACTGAAGCTGTTGTTAGTGATCGTCCATTCTGCTTTGTGTTTTATATCTTCCAAATTCTCTGCGTGCACACACACACACACACACACACACAATAATATATATATATATATATATATATATATATATATATATATATATATATTATATATACCAATGCCCCGCACATGAGCAGGATGTGACACAATGTCAATTTTTGAACGCATGGTGAATAACAGAATGTGTTCTACAAAGTACCCTAGCACACACAAACAAGACGAGACAAGAAAAGTGGAATGAAGGAAATTTAAAAAAATCTCATCTACTGAACGTAATGTCAACATACGCATGGGTAAAGAATGGACTGATATTGCCAGGTTAACATATCTTGGTAGCAATATCTCATCTACTGAACGTCAACATACGCATAGGTAAGCATGGACTGATATTGCCAGGTTAAAATACCTTGGTAGCATTATCTCATCTACTGAACGTGAATGTCAATATGCGCATAGGTAAAGATGGACTGATATTGCCAGGTTAACATACCTTGGTAGCAATATCTCATCTACTGAACGTGATGTCAACATACGCATAGGTAAAGCATGACTGATATTGCCAGGTTAACATACCTTGGTAGCAATATCTCATCTACTGAACGTGATGTCAACATACGCATAGGCAAAACATGGACTGATACTGCCAGGTTAACATACCTTGGTAGCAATATCTCATCTACTGAACGTGATGTCAACATACGCATAGGTAAAGCATGGACTATAATTGACAGGTTACAAACATATGGAGTTCTGATCCCTCAGATAAAATAAAACTGGAAGCCACCGGATACAGGACCGGAACCAGGTAAGTATTTTAATTATTGAACAGGAGTTTTCAAACTGGGTTCCGGGACCAGAGGGGGCCGTAATGTCAACAACAGGGGTGCGCAGATGCTGCTAGGGAGTCTTGAAAATGTGCATTATCCTATTAGAAAATTCGTTTTTCTGGTTGCTAGTACAGTGATGCTATTAGCTTTTTTATTTAGTGCGTCCTGGGACGCACGGATTTGATTTAAATGAGTCCCTGGGAAATTTGATGGGTCCAAATAAAGTTTCTTAATACATTGCAGAGTTTTTATTTATGATCTACTAAATCCGTCTAACCTCTACCTTCTACCTCATACAGGGTAATTCGTTTCAAAGAAAATATTGAAATTATTTACAATTAGCTGGAAATTGTGGGGAAGAAAAAAACACTGGGACGCATGGATACGATTTTTCTGCGTCCTTTTAGATTTTCATGCGTCAGTTACGCAGTATTTCTGCTAGTATACGCCTATGAAAATTCGGTTTAACTCTTTGTCTACCAATTTTTCCCACAACTCAAAGATAAATTGGCTAATATTACGGATTATTCCATTCAACTGGTTACCTATTGCAAAAGGATCAAGTACCAGTTTAAAGATTGGTTCACAGACAAAACAAAAGATGGCAGGGGTGTTCCCGTCGGATTTTTTTTTTTAGAGTAAACAAGTGACAAGAGAGAGCTGCTGCCAGTGGTTTACGATAGGATAGCAGTGGTGGCAGCGACGAATTGGATGGAGTTTACATTTTATGGCATATCACATCTGTACGTGAACTGAGATAAAATTCATGTTTCAATCAAGAGTGGTGCCATCTCCCGATTGAATGGTTGTGTGATTTTGTTTTATTTACGGCATACCAACCAACATCATTTTTATCTATATGGGGTCCACGAGATTGACACTGAAATAGAAAAGTCTCTAGACAAGTGGTTCTCAACCGGGGGCCATATATATCAGCAGGGACCATATAACTTTTTTGGTCAAGACAAGTAAAATATATTACAAAAATACAATAGAACTTTTAAATATCGAATGACTATGGGGGTGGGGCATCAGAATAAAATGGGAATCAAAAGGGTCCACAGTATTTAAAAAAAAGGTTGATAACTGTTCTAGACGACATCAACTGTCCTGGATATGAAGTTAAACTGTATCAGGTGGTGAAGTTCCAATTCTGGAAATCTGGGGTGTGTTCACTCTGACTCGGAGTGGCAGTACCTGTTTAGGGTCTCGTCTATGGTTTAAATAGTAAAACAAGAATGTTTATTGTTTTAGACGACATCAACTGTCTTGGATATGAAGTTAAACTGTATCAGGTGGTGAAGTTATCTAATATTCATTTTTTAAATACTAAATCATGATTAAAGTCTGTTCATACTGTATAACATTTCCTATATGACACCAGGATGCTGAAGGTACGCGTCCTGCGTTACTGATGCCTAAGAATCTAAAAAGGACGCAAAAGTCGTATTCATGCGTCTCAGTAGTTTTTTTTTTCTTCCCCCACAATTTCCAGCTAATTGTAAATACATTCAATATTTTCTTGGAAACAAATTACACTGTATTGGGTACAAGGAAGGGTTAGACGGCTCTAGTTGTTCATAAAGAAAAACTCTATGATTTATTAAGATAGTTTAGTTGGACCCATCAAATTCCCAGGGACTCATTCAAATCAAATACATGCGTCCCAGGACGCACTAAATATTAAAGCTATCAGCATCACTGGATACGACTCTGAATTATTATTATTTTTTAGGAGGCTTTAAATTGAAGCAGGTCTTTACTAATGTTTGAGGACAAAGTCATGATTGGGTTCTAGAAGGAGGTGGCTGAGGGTTCTTCATGTTCCGCGGAATGACGTTAAACTCTATCTGATGGTGAGGTTCCAGTTCTGCGGGTTTGGGAATGTAAGCACCCCTTCATCACCATTGCTACCTGGTCAACTCTGACCCGAGTGGTAGTACCTGGTAGGTCCCATCTATGGTTAAATAGAAAAATGTGTTTATAAAAAAATTGAGTATCCGTTAAGAATGAATTTATTTCAAAACTTCAAAATTAAATGGCCTGCTGAGGTTGATCTGCGTAAAACAGAA
>CM042145.1:103907420-103909441 GCA_023376005.1 Doryteuthis pealeii
AACGCTCCATTGCCATTAATCCCAGGTCCACCTTGACCATATCGGTAATACTGTTAGAGTTCCGTGTTCTGTGTATGATTTAAAATGCATCTAATGGTGAGTTTCAATTTTAGAACTCTGGGGAGAGTGGAAAACCATTTGTTCCATTACTCCAGGTCCACTCTGTCCGGAGGATAGTACCTGTTATGGTCTCATCTATTCGTTAAATAGAAAAATAAAACGAACCCATCAAGAGGGAATAAAACAAAAACATATTTGGCATAAAATATCCCAACAAGGCTTGATATGTCGTAAAATCCAACCGACTACAACGAAAGGCTTTCTCAAATGCTTGCATGTTTTGGTTATGACGTTAACTGCATATATGGTGAGGTTCCACTTCTAGAGCTCTGGTAAGTAAGGAGTATCATTTCATTGCCATAATCTCAGGTCCACTCTGACCCGGAATGGTAGTACCTATTAGGTCTCGTGGCTTAAATAGATAAATAATGAGTTTTAAAATGCGTTTAAAAATTGAATTTCTAACAAGAATGTACAAAACAAAATCGTATTCCCCATGAAATAACCCGAGGGTTGACATGCGTAAAATCCAACCAGTCAATCAATCAACTAAATATAACCAAATTAATTTTTTACGACAGCTTATTCGGTGGTCTTTCACAGGAGTCTGAGTAATAGCAAGTCATCTCAGGTCTCCAGGACTCTTCTGAGTATTCTAGCCGATCTTAGTAATGCTGTTGTTTTGAAGGTCTCGATTCTTCCTCTGATTTCCACTCTCCTCCAAGTCTCCTCTCCAAATCCGTCGGACTGTTTCAATGGCACATACAAATTGGTACCACCTTCACTCTTATGGTCAACATTTTTTCAGTTTTCTGGCAAGGTCCAAGTATTTGTCTATATTTTCTTTCTCATTCATTTCTCTCTTTGGACAGCCGGAACGATCAAATCCATTCGATGAAAAGTTCTCTGGGGGTTTTTAATTAACGCTAGGTCATTTGACTGGTATTCGGTGATCTGTCTCTATCTCAAAGTCCCGAGGAATTATTATGCGTCTCATTCTCTGGGACAGATCCGATTTATTGCATAAACCACTTGGTAGTATGGTCAAAATTTAATTTCTTGCACAATTCCCAATGGATCACCTTTCCCCCCAGTCATGTCAAGTCTTTACTTCCTTTGTTTTAGATTGCTGCATTCGCTTATTACATGATTAACCGTTTCGTGTCTGTCTCCACACACCATTGCTCCCAAGTCACTTGACCCGAATTGGTAGTACCTGTTTAGGGTCCACCTATGGGTTAAATAGAAAATGAGTTTACAAAAAAATTGAGTTTAAAAAAAATTATTCCAAATTATCGCTACGAACTTTCAAAACTTTGCCTGCATTAAATGACCACCGTGATTGATATGCCGTAAAACAAAACAAACAAAAATAACTCTGTCTCCACATATACTACACTTGCTATTTTGTTGAATCTTATCTATTTTCGCAATGATATAGTTTGTTTTTATGTCATTGTCTTGTTCTGCAGTTATGAGAGATTCAATTCTCTCTTGGGGATTCCCTTTCGTGGTTTTCTTGTGTGCAACCTCTTCAGTTTGTCGCTTGAATGCCATCCGTATAGTTGGTTTTCTTCCCATTTCTTCAAATGTTGCAATTGCTGTTATTGGCTGCGGTAATAGTCTTTCTTTGCTCTTTATCGTCTATTCATCGAAACCTCAATTAGCGAGACCTCTCCTCCTTCTTTTATTGGCATTATTATCTATATAATAATACTGGTGTTCCTAAAAAATACGACGTAATAATATTGCAACACCCTCTAGTTAAAAATCAGACCATCTAATCGTCAAGGATGAATGCAAAAATGTGAATTCGGATTATCTGGTGTTGCTTATCTGCCTAATTCTCATTTAATATACGTGTCGTCACCTCAGTTAAATAATGAATCATTCCGTTTTTATTATAAAGAAAGAGAAAGGAAGAAAAAGCACATTCAAATACAGAAAAAAAAATAATAATT
>CM042145.1:103909451-103926809 GCA_023376005.1 Doryteuthis pealeii
ATATATGAAGTAGTATAACAGTGTGTTTGAAAATGGCGAAGGCCGACAATTTGTGGGAGATTATGTGCTTAATTAAAGTCATACCTAATTTTGTTAATTAATTAATTATAACTAAATGAATTAGGCGTGCATATCGGTTTAAATGTAAAGAGAGATGACTTTTTCTTGATTTGTTTACGCTTTACATTTAAACCGATATGCACGCCTAATTCATTTAGTTATAATTAATTAATTAACAAAATTAGGTATGACTTTAATTAAGCACATAATCTCCCATATATATATATATATATATATATATATATATATTATATGTTGGTTGAACTCGAGTGACAATTCTTGTCGTACGAGTCTTATTTAGTAGGAATTGGTAGTAGTTCGATCTACTACCAATTCCTACTACCTCCCACTACCAATTGTTATTACCTCCCACTACCAATTGTTAGTACCCCCCCCCACTACCAATTCCTACTCTACTGCTCGTTTTCTTTAAAAACGAGACACCACGAAACATACCATCAGTTTCCAACCTGAAAATGGCAGATCGACATGCCGAAAGCGCTCGTAGAGAAACCTTTGGTGGATTTCTACACCAGCTCCACCCTGACACCAAAAAATGGCCAGATACCTTGAAAGGATTGAACAAAAACTCGTACGACAAGAATTGTCACTCGAGTTCAACCGAACATGTTTAAAAGAGAAAATGCTGCCACAATACACTTATATATATATATATATATATATATATATATAATATATATATATTATATATATATGAATAGTATACACGTATATATAAACAACCGACTTAAGTTTCACCAAAAAGGATCATCAGGGTAAAATGTAATGAATTAATGAAAAATTGATTAATTAGATTAATTTATTTAATAGTCTTTAATTAATCAATTCCTTGATTAATTCATTACAATTAACCCCAACGATCCTTTTTTGGTGAAACGTAAGTAGGTTATCTATATATACCTTTTATATATATATAGTATATATAGATAACCTACTGAAGTTTATATATACCTTTTATATATATATATATAGGTGCGTGGTGTAATGGACAGAGTCGTAGGAAACGGACTCGTCGACCAGAGTTCAATCCTAGACAAGGCTTTTTGCATTCCACATAGCGCTAATACTCTTGGGAAGGTATGAATCCAACTATTCCCCCTCCAGCTATGGGTGGATTGTAGGACAGACTGGACTCTTTAACCCTGGTTTGGCAACCATTCTAGGAGAAGGAAAACTTTGAATTCAAACATGTTAAATTTCGCTTAAGAAATCGACCTTGCGTCACATCCTGCTCGTGCGGAAGGGGGTGGAGTATATATATATACTAGGGAAAAATACGTGGTCCATGACCGGATTAAAAAAAATTAAGAACACCAGAGAGTAAGAGAGAAAGTGAGAAAACAGAAGTAAGAGAGAGAATAAGTGGAACATAATTTATCAAATTATAAAATCCGCCAAGAATTCGTATATTACAATGTTCGTTTATTTTAGGATTTTTTTTTTTCATTTAAAATATTATTTTAAAAAATGTAATTCTAAACTTGTGAGTGTTTTGAAATATAATTTAATTTTACTTAAACATTTTTTGTACATATTGTTGTGATGTTAGTCCCAACAGTAAAAAGAAGTCAAGTCGAGATGGGGTAAAATAAGACAAGTGTATTTACAATTAATGGTACATGTACGACTAGCTTGTCGTTAACGGGAACAGTGCTCCCTTTCCACTCGGTGTCTCACTATTTATAGTGAGAACCGGGGCAGTTCTCCACTGTAGGAACGGCCGGTACAACACATATGACAAAAACTTAATTTCAGTCTTTAATAGATTTTTTTCTTAATTGTGTATTGCGGTAAAGTAAAACCTCCTTTCAATTGTGCCACCTGTAGGCCGTGGGTGGCAACTTGTGATGCTTATAGGCGGAATCCTGGTGGATAAGCAGTCCATAATATGCAACAAATGGTCGGGAGGTCCATCCAATCAATCGACTGAATAATTTGAATACTTGTTTTAACAAGCCCGGGTTTAGTAAATAATTACTTATTGTAGTTGGTTTATAGTGTTATTGCTTTATTTTCAAACGTATTAAAAACCAGCATATGTATAATTTTATATAAATTCTATAAATCAATTGGAGTAAGATAATAGTAAAAGAATTTTGTATGCGTTCTTATTTAGTTGCGTTTGTCTTTCTAATTTAGTATGATATTTTATTACATTCAAATTTAGATACTTACCCGGTTTTCGGACCGTGTGTCCAGTAACTTTGTCCATTAGACCAGTAAGATATATAAAATTGGCGGGAATCCCCAAAAAAGGTGTGTAGATGGCGGGGTGGAAGGTAACCGACTGATGACAATTCGGTCGGGTTTCGAAACTAGCCTGAACCAGCCTGCCTTGTTTTAGTGATTATTGAATTCACCCTTTCTTCTCCCTGCATGCCTTGTTCGTCTTACATGGATGGTTAGTGTGATTGAGGGCAGGTGGCCGTATAGCTGCTTTCTTGTGGGATGTAGTTTCCACAATTTGTTTAAAACCGCACACAGCATTGCACAAGAATACACACACACACAGATATATATATATATATATATATATATATATATATATATATATATATATATATATATATATATCTGTGTGTGTGCGTGTGTGTGTGTGTGTGTTTACGACACTGCATATTACAGTGATAATGACGAGGTTAACGGTGATCAGAGAGCTGACATTCTGACCTCGTGTTGTGACTGCAACTCTTCTGTGTCGTGAGTTGTCAAATAACCTTTTCCTGTGTTTGGATTACCCGAAATGCCATATCCGCAGTTGGACTGAATTGTGGGTCATTATGACAACTGTCAGCTTCAGAGAGGTTGGGGGGAGAAAAACTAGGTGCGGTTTGGGGTTTGAGGTTTAGGGGAGAAGAAGGAAAAAAAAGGAGTGGGTGGACTGAAACAGCAAGAAACTCTCGACATGCCTCTTTAAAAAAAGGATTATAATCTTTCCTATTATACACCTTATAGAAATTCCACGGTGTATATTTACAGATTAGTATAAATAAATAGATGAATAAATAAATAGGACCATATGACCTTAAGGCACCCCTTCCGCGATCTCGACTCGTGGGGACACTTTTCTCATTTACACCGTAAAAATCCGGTTGGTTTTTAGGGGTTAGGGTTAGGGTTAGGGTTAGGGTTAGGGGTTAGGGGTTAGGGGTTAGTTTTATAATTAAAAAAAAAAACTCTAAAAATCGTCTGTAAACAATTAACCGGATTTTGATGGTGTAAATGGAAAAATGTCCCCACGAATCGAAATCGCAAATGGGGTGCCTTAAGGTCATATGGTCCAATAAATAATCTACAGGGTGTTTCATTATCATTTGAGATGTACAGGGCGTTTCAGAATAATAGGTATCATTTTGTAATTTTATAACTTGGACCAATTCTCGTTTCAAATCATGTCAAATTCTAACAGAGTGTTTAGAAACAAAATAAAATTTAATGTTTAATGTTTTAGAGCCGGTTTAGCTCAATTGGTAGAACATCTACCTACTAACCGCAAGGTTCCAGGTTCAATAACGGCCCTCACCAACCAATATCGTAGATACAGCATTTATATCTAAGGTTCGGGTCTGAATAATCGCATAGGCGAGACACTGTCAGTAACCAAACGCCGTTGATATATATATATATATATATATATATATATATATATTATATATTATATATATATATATATATAATATATATGAGTTAATATCATTGTCAGTGATTTCAAGGCTAAACTTTCTAATTCGTGGCGACGTGATATCCCTTTTACTCTTCTTGTTAGAGAAAAAAAACGTTAAAAAATTAGGCTGCTTTGGCGCGATGGGGGGAGGGGGGCTAGGACAGATTAATGTCATTTCAGTTTATTTCAAAGAAATTGATTTGATATTCGAGGAAAATGAGTAACGAGTGGAACGAATTAAACTCATAAGTCAAGATACCACAATATATATATATATATATATATATATATATGTGTGTGTGTGTGGTGTGTGTGTGTGTGTGTGTGTGTGTGTGGGTGTGTGTGTGTGCGTGTGTGTGTGTGTGTGGTTATTGTAAAGTAGCTCATTTCCCTATCTTAAAATCTTATTTATTTCTGAATCATTAATTTTGCAAAAGACGAACATGAGAACACACATAACATGGAGTTTTTATTTAAAATTAGAGTTAAACATCCAGACATCTTTATAAGGCTTCGAATTTTGAGATAAAATAATCAATTTGAAAAGAAAAACAACACAGATTTAATAGTCATTTTATTAAGGAACATACATTAAAGAATTGATAAGAATGTAACTGAATATCAAAAGTTTATCATAGTTTAAAATAGGGAGTTACTTTTCAATCACCTTGATTATTAGAGAACATACATTAAAGAATTAAGAAAAAACGTATCTGAATATAAAACATAATAAATAGTTTAAAATAGGGAGTTACTTTTCAATCAACCTGTATATCAGGGAACGTACATTAAAGATTTGCGTAAAACGTATCTGCATATAAAAATAATAATAAATTGTTTAAAATAGGGAGTTACTTCTCAGTCAACCTGTATATTAAGGAACATACATTAAACTATTGAGAAAAATGTATCTGCATATAAAACATAATAAATATTTTAAAATAGGGAGTTACTTCTCAATCAAGCTGTATATTAGGGAACGTACATTAAAGAATTGCGTAAAACGTAACTGCATATAAAACAATAAATAGTTTAAAATAGGAGTTAGGATATATTAGTAAAAGTTTTAGGGAGGTATACTCGCAGGTAAGTATGAAACTAGTGCGTCAGAATAATAGGATAGTAATAGTAGTAGACGTTGTAGTAATAGGCGTTTGTACCACTAGTGTTAAGTATTTATGGTGGACACTAACCAATCAGATTACTGTGAGGGGGGTACCTAGGTATATGAATATTCATTACATCACTTCTCAATCAATCTGTATATTAGGGAACGTACATTAAAGAATTGCGTAAAATGTAACTGCATATAAAAATAATAATAAATAGTTTAAAATAGGGAGTGACTCTTCAATCAACCTGTATATTAGGGAACGTACATTAAAAAATTGCGTAAAACGTAATAGTATATAAAATAATAAATAGTTTAAAATAATGAGTTACTTTTCAATCAACCTGTATATTAGGGAACGTACATTAAAAAATTGCGTAAAACGTAACTGTATATAAAAAAAAATAGTTTAAAATAGGAAGTTACTTTTCAATCAAACTGTATATTAGGGAATATATATTTTTTTAGTTATTATCATTGTAAGTGCTTTCAAGACTAAACTCTCTAATACATGACGACGTGACATCCCTTTTAGTTGCCCCTGACCATTTATTACAGACAATCTAAGAATGAGTTCAAGATAGCGACTATAAGAATAAGTAAATTGGCGGAAATTCTTGTTCCTGGCCTGATTTATTTTAATGGCCAATTAGATATGTTGATAGCTTGTGACCAGAGTTCCGCTTCTTTTTTTTTCTTTTCTTTTTTTCTTTTTTCTTGGACCCAAAGTTTCTTTCAATAGACGAAATAAACTTCCTTTATTTACAAGTGTGCCTCTCTTTTTAGCTGGTGTCGACTCCTCATTTAAACCTAAATGGGCTTAAAAGCGGTTGTTAGTAAACCGATCGTGGTTATTGGAATTAAGGTCACTAAAGTGGCTGACCACTTGCTGAGTCATTATTACGTAGTGCATTCGGAATTAAACGTGTTTTTTATTTTTTATTTTTTTTATTTTACTAGCAAGAATATTCACCCTCCCGGCGTAAGTATTTAGGTTTTAATATAATAAAATAAGTTTTAGAAAGACTAACAAAATTAGATAATAACGTATTAAGAAATTTGAAAAAACAAGTGTTCCGAAAATAGGATGAATTTATTTATCGATGTTTAAACATTTCGGTTTCTTTAAACCTTCATCAGGATGTATCTTGGGGTGAAGAAATTGATGGATGTTTTATAGATGACAGGAGATGAAAATCTTTATAAAATCTTTTTGTTGTGTAACTGTATTTGTTCAGCGTTATATTTTTGAAAGACAAGTCGCGATCCACGCACGCGAAGATGTCATGACGCGTGACGCAACTCGAAGAAATGCATTCAACAAAAGACAAGAAAAAGTATTAATGGACTGATTTTATGAGAACAAAGGGGACAAAGTGGGAATGATAACTAAATAATTAAATGAAGCCTGGTATATAAAAAGATTAAACTTATTTTATTTATATTTTAATTGGTTTCTATATAAAATCATTCATAGGATTGATTTTAATACGTTGTAGAATAAAACGATAATATTAAAGATCTATTATTTATTAAACACGGTTTTGTTAAAACAAGTATGCAAATTAACCACACCTATCTTATGTAAACTTTTATTTCTTAGTGATATATAAGATACATTTTAGGATTTTAAACGCACTAATAACATGGACCTTTCGGGACCTGTGTTTGTTAATGTAAATTAACAACGTTGATCCCAGGTGGCTATCCCACCAGGCAATACCTGCCCCCTTTATTTAAAGGGGCAGAGCTAGGTTTATTGCCCAGCGTATGAGGCACCCCACTTGAGGGGGAATACCAACGGGATCAACGCATTTTTGTGCCTACCACCCATGAGCTTCGGTTCGTAGTTGGGCCCACATAAAAATGACCTTGTGTCACGCCCTCATAAATGAGATGAGAGGCAAATGCCCTAACATGGGCAGTTTTGTGGTAAATCTAACTCAGATTTTCATAGAAACATAAGATTTATTCTATGAATTAAATTAATGATTTTGAGTGTAAATTGAATACTCATTGATTAAACTTACGCAATTTCTGGGGGTATTATATATTTATAAGGCGTGCTGCAATCCACCACTTAAATTTATAGACTAAGTGAGGTCACGTGTTTTAACCACCGGCCAATCAACAGCCCGAATACGTGGTTGGTTAACTATTTAATCGCTGATATTGACAGCCATCCATTTGCACTCTATTCGACATTGACGAACAGACCTGCCTGCAACACTAAGGAACAACCAAAGGATTCTTCACCAAGGATTGCACTCTGCTTAACACAAAGGATCTCCGCTGGACATCGTTCTTGCTTGAAGCCTAAAGATGGCCACAAAAATCGTAACACCTATCAAAAATGAATAAAACAAGAATATCTTCTGGATAAAATGACCCAAGGGTTGAGGTAATTATGAACTTTTGTTTAGTAAATTAGGGTGTCCCAGAAAAAAACAGAACCCACAAATTTTGTAATAAAGCTGTTAATTTTAACTAGGGGGTTTAGGGTTAGGGTTAGGATTTAAGGTTAGAGTTAGGGTTAGGGTTAGGGTTGGGGTTGGGGTTTAGGGTTGGGGTTGGGGTTGGGGTTAGGGATTGGGTACTGTTTTTTTCTGAGTCACCCTGTACAGAAAAAAAACAGAACCCAAATTATTTATCTATTTTCCCATTAAACTAACCCTAAACACTAAACCCCAACCCCAACCCTAACCATAAACCCCAACCTAACCCTAAACCCTAACCCTAACTCTAACCCTAACTAGTTTAGTAAATTAGGGTGTCCCAGAAAAAACAGAACCCACACATTTTGTAATAAAACTGTTAATTCTAACTAGGGGGTTTAGAGTTAGGGTTAGGGTTAATATGTCATAAAATTCAACCAACCAACCAACCAACCAACGAAAGTATTAACAACATCCTTAAATTCCAAAGGATGCTGTAATAACGGAAGCCGACTTTAATTTTCAACAATTTTCATTTCTTATTCTTATTAATTCCTAGTTTACTGACGCAATAAGTATAACTTACATTAAATTAAAATTACTGAGTTTTACATTTTAACTTAATTTGTGTTGACAGCTTCGGATCATTTTCGTTGTATGGTTTTTTATAAGGAGGGGATTATGGGCTTAGAATTTCGCGCGAAGAGTTATCTATTAGTCAAGGAAATCTATGAAGACTGTGTAGCTGACCCAAGGGACATTTGTAACCGAAATGAAATATAGTTAATTTGGTAGGCTTACACGTACTGCATAAGATACCAGGTACTAATGCACAAAAGCACGCAAGAGATAACATCATTAGATTACGTATAAAAAAGAATTACATTTCACGGAAATACCCGACACCCTTGAGACGCTAGGGGTAGGGCTAGAGTATGGGTTAGTGTTAGTGTTACGGTTAGGGTTAGAGTTAGGGTTAGGGTTAGGGTTAGGTTACACCGGGAGTTTCCGACATCTAATGCCATTTATACGTAAAATGCGATTCTAATGATATTATCTCTTGTGAGCTGTTGTGCATTTGTACCAGATATCAAAGGTTTGTCAAACGATATTGAGTAAAACAGGCTATTATGTTATATAGCCTTCTTATCTGTCTCTTACTGATAAGAGACAGATTGGTCGCCCCCAGCTGCGTTTCAAGGATGTCTTCAAGAACGACCTCAAGTGCTTTGTCATTGCCCCTTCCAGCTAAGAAAATTTGGCTCAGGACCGCCAATAGTAACGGCAGACTCTCTGTAGAGGACTGTTCATGTCTGAAATCACTCTGGTGCAACACCATGAAGCTAGGAGGTCCAGAAGAAAGCAGCAACAAAGCGCCGGCACATCAACATCTTCGGGGACAGCCTTCACATGCGACATCTGTGGTCGAGAATATTTTTCTAACATTGGACTTTACAGTCACAGGAGGCGCTGTAACTTCAGGGGCACAAAAACTATATTATAGTCTTCCAAGACTGAAATGCCAATATAAGCCTTCTTACTTCTTTTTATATTATTATACTTATCTTCTTCGCTGGTCGGATCCTTTATCTATAAGACTTTGTTTTTCTTTGATCAAAGATTTTATTACTGCCAATTCTGATTCACCGTGCGGTCTGAGTTACAACCTTAGCAGCACACGTCTGTTCTGCTTTATCTCTGGTTGAAAAATGACTTTTTAACTAACTAAAACACATGACGTGCGAGATTCCCGCCTTTGGGGTCAAGGTTCCCAAACGGTCTGGTATTTTTCCACTTGGGCCCTTTGCATTCTCGATACAGGTTATTGTCAAAAAACCCACACCACCATACAATTATGCAACAATTGTCCTCTAAAAATTACACCATAATGGGACGCCCCTTTACCCCAATCCTTCAGCAATGGTAAGATGTGTTACAAGACTGCAAATATGGGGCATCCAGCGAGGATCAAACTTGCATTTCAGTAATAATGGATCTACAAGACTAGCCCTCTAACGGTTACACCACAATGGGGCATATTTTCTACTCAACCCGTTCGCCATGAGAAGGACGTGACAAGGTAGCAAGTATGGGACATCCATCTCTGAGACTAGCACTACAACTACAACACCACTGCAATACTCCACTTTGGCCCTTTCTTGGGCTTGACGGGCGGTCGGAGAGGCCCCCTCCGATCAATCGGCTGGACACGTCAAGCCCTAGCACGTATATGATTGCCCCAACCCTTTTTATCATATGGGTGCTGGAAGGTGGTGCTGGCAGGGGGTCGTACAGTGTCACTGGGGGAAGGTAGTTATTAAGGTGTAGGTTCTGAGTGGTGAGGTTGCGCACTTATTTGGAGTGGTGTTTGGGGGATATGTGTGAGGGCACTCTTCATGTGACGGATTGCTCGCTGGTCAGGCGTGCTGACCCGGCAGTCGGTATTGTCTTGTTTTAGGTGGTTCCATATCGTATGGGTTAGATAGTAAAACATGAGAGTTTGATAGAAGGATAATATTGTGATGTATCGATTAAGAATGAGTTGTATTTCAAACTTTGTCGTACGCTAAATAAACCTCAGCCGAGGGTTGGATGATGCGGGTAAAAACAAAACAAGACAAAACAAAACGCTATACACACGGAGTGAGCCACTCAACGATGGTTATAAACTATTAAGAGTTCAAAGCAGGCGTATTGTGAACCTGTTTCCTATACATGTATATAAGTGTGAAGAGTGAAGAGGTCGTCGGGCGGCCTAGATTCGTAGGTCAGTCCAAATCGAGCGGAGGGAGTTTCTATCCGCGTTTTCAAGTAGCGCTAGGACCAAGGGAGATGACGTGTTTTTTTGCATCTTGAGGGTGAGCGCCAGCCCGTGACCAATGCAGCTCCTTACTTTTTACCGCAGCCAGGATGCGCTTGTCTCTAGCTACGTCATGAGCGCTGGAGTTGGCGGGTACCGGTATCTGAAGCTAGGAACTAGTGGGGTCTCGTAGCCGAACGGCGTCTATCCGTGACTGGGAGCCTAACTTGCGTCATTAACTTGTTTTGACTGTCTGTTATGAAGCGTAGCATGTTGGTGTTGAGTCGTGAAGAGCACGATTTTGTTTAATTCATTTTTTAATTCGTTCAGAGTAGATCTACAGTGAATCTGGGCTGAATGTACAGTTAACGTCTTTGTTACGCTAAGAATTTTCTGCGGCACGGCTGCTACAAGCATTTCTAGTTTTTTCTACCTGTAGATGATGGGATCTTTCAAAGTTCACTATCATGTCACGATCAGAACTCATTGTATTTCAATAAAGATAGCAGGGGTTTTTCAACGTTAGTGATTTTTTGCAGTATAGCACAAGTGACACATAGAGAGCCGCGTACCATCGGTTGACAATAGGATTGCAAGTGGTGTTGAGCCGCTGTGTGGCTGGTTTAAAGTAGGCAAGGAGTATGGAATCAAATCATAAGTTCTTGCCCCCATTAACAATTTATAAAAAAGGCCCGCTTTTATTTCAAATAAAGCTCCTGATTTTATTTTAATCTAAGTCGCTGCTCACTTATAATGAACAAATCCATCAGTCTGTCGTATTTTAGTTGGACGACCCGCCTGTAAGTGGCGTAAAGTAGGACAGACAGCTGTTGATATGAAATTTGATTTAATACTCTGTATAACTTTATTTAATTTTCTAGATTGGAGAATGAGAGGTTAAGAATTTTAACCGCTCCCTGCGTGCTAAAAATAAGGTGTTTGGGTTGTTAATGCAACATTTCGCTCTTTGCTAGTCTCCACTCATATTGTCTTTAGGACGTGTTCGCTTGTCTGTTGTGCAGCAAACAAACATACATAACAGACAGAATACAGGACGATAATTTTCATAGTGGAGATTATTGGATGTGATTTATTTGCCAAACGGTTCTTTTAAGCCCTTCGCTAATATAATAAAAATGGAATTGTCCATTATATAGTGAGTTGAACGCATTCATGAGAAAAAGAAATTTGGCGGATAGCCAACTCCAGATAATCCAGGATTTACAATTTTGCATTTCATCTTCGGATGATTAAACGGTTGTCATTTTTATGCAACAGGGTTCTTGGCAATTATAAAACTGGTAGAACAATTAAGGACACGGAGTATTAATATACAGGTTTGTGTCAAATAGTATGGGATTTTTTTTTATAGCTTTTTGAGCACATCTTTTATTCTTAAAAATAACGTCCATTCATTCTTCATTTCTAATACAGATTTAAACTTGGTACTGGTTTTTTGACACACCTTGTATTCTGAAAAAAAATAACGTTCCATTCGTTAATTTTCTTCTGAATACAAGGTGTGTAAAAAAAAGTACCAAGTTAAAGCTCTATTTACCAAGAGTAGAAATAAAGAATGAATGGAAAGTTTTTTTTTCAGAATACAAGGGTGTGTCAAAAAGTACAAAAAAAACCTGGATAATTTTAGACACACCTTGTATAGAATAATATTAGTTAGTTCTCAACAATTATAGCTTGTGCACTACAGATGCTTATTGTTTCCCAAATTTTGATGCAGACCAGAAGTTTTTTTAAGTATTAACTAAACGCAGCTTGCTCGTTGTTGAAAATAGAATCACCTGACGGCGAAAAATGGTAAACGCGATCCATATATATATATATATATATATATATATATACATTATTATATATAGTGTTTTTGGTTCTGGAAATAATCGACAGACGTTAAATGCTTCAGAAGAGTCCCGGGAGAAGAACGTTCGTAAAAAGCAAGACGCAATAGGAATAACTGTCTGCGGAATCGGAGAGTTTCGAGTTTAAGAAAGAAAGAAACAGGTACGCGTCGAAGTGTGAATTGGCATTAGACGAGAAAACCGGGACAGAGAAAGCACCGATTGGCAATTCAGGCAGGGGGTAGGGTAGGGTTCGCCGGTCATTCGGACATAAAAATCTCGAAAACACTTCGCCAAAATCTTATAGCCACTCCACGAAACACTAATAGCGCAAATTAGAAAATAAAGAAGTGTTCGTACTTGAGAAAACATGTGTTACATATCTTGAGAGAAAAATGCAATAGCGTCGAAAATTATTTTGCTTCAGCTCAATAACTTTTTCACCGAGAGCAGCAGTTCCCAGACTGTTCTTACCCGGGGGCGCGCTAAGATACAACAAATATTATTATATATATTATAATATATATATTATATATATATAATATATATATATAGATGTGTGTGTATATATATATTATATTAGGAACAACAGTCATTTGATAAAGGGTTATCTAACGAACCCAAAAATTTATGATAAAAAATAATAATAATAAAATAAGTGAATCCATATCTCCATAACATCGAGTTCATTCATTATTTTTAGATGCTTCGTAATAACGCTCCAACTTTTTAAAAAAACCGTAATATATATATATATAATTATATATATAGATATATATATATTTATATATATTATATAGTTTATATATATATATATATATAGTATATATATATATATATATATATAGTAGAGAGAGAGAGAGAGGAGAGGAGATAGAGAGAGGAGAGGCCGGGGTAAAACTATCAATTGTCTGGGTATGTTGGGGTAATTCTATTTAAGATCATTCAATATCTCCTGTACTATCCACAATGCATGCTCATGTTGATGCAACTTTTTATAGATGGATACAAGGATTTTTATAAATCCCTAATGAGAGCTCAATTAGTGATAATAATATAATTAATAATATGCAGAGCAGATATTTATACTTTCAATAAAAAAGAAACTTAATAAACTGTCGTTTATCTATTATAAATTTATTTCAACCAGAAACAATATAATGAAGCCTAGTCTCATCAGATTTAAAACAGTTATAAATCCACTTCCCATTCTGTAAGTGAAGACAGCCTATATGGTTATAGGTGCCGGACTGCCGAACCGGTAGCTTACATAAATGTCTAGCCAGCACTGAAGAGACTTGATAAGTCGAAACTCGTGTGCTGTGGATGGATCCTATATTATGCTGCCCATGCCCCTAGGGTTGAGCATCTGGGGGGGGGGATCTCGCTGACGGCCGCCAACTTAAGCGTAAACGCAACGCTCTTCTCTATAAAGGAATGAGCACTCTGTGATCGGTCCTTTACACACAAAGCGATGTGGTGTATTAAAACAGTTAAAATCCCTTCCATTCTGTAAGTGAAGACAGCCTAATGGTTAAAGTGCCGCACTGACACCCAACCGACCGGATTTCAATTCCGGCTGTAGGTAACTTACAAAATGTCTAGCCACACTGAAGAGACTTGATAAGTCGAAACACGTGTCTGTGATGACCTATATATATATATATATATATATATTATGTGTGTGTGTGTGTGGAGCACTTTGAACGTATAATGTATTTTGGTTTGGTTTATAGGATTTATGCGTGTCCACTTGTTGGTTATTTCATGCAGAAGACATTTTGTTTTATTCATTCTTTGATAATCTTCAATTGTTTTCAAGCTTTTTTAATCCATAGATAGAAGCTGGCAGGTGCTAGCACCGATCAGCGTGGACCTGGTAGTTAACGACATGATGAAGGACTAACTCCACACTCCCCAGAGCTTTCCAGAATTGAAACTTCGCCATTAGATGACAGTTTACCTAGGGCAATAAAACCCTCAGTCACCGTCTTATAGCACATATATGATAAAAAGGTTTGGGGTTTGCCATATAAAGGTAACAGGGTTGCAACAATCATATAGGTGATAGGGCTTGACGTGTCCAGCCGATTGATCGATAAGACTCTCCGACCACCGTCTAGCCTAACTAAGCACCAAAGTGAGTGTTGCATGTCATGGACTGTTCAGTCACCAGAATGCCGTTATCCTTATCACGGGTTAGCCACCCACGGCCAATTAGTGGCCATATTGGGGGAGGGATTTTACCCCTCTGCTAAAGGCAGTCGGCGTATTCTATACAGCCCAGTCGACAGAGTGGTTATGCATTTTTTTTAAATATGTTACATACGCATTGGTAAGACAGGGCGTCCTATCGTGGTATAATGGTTATCATAACTCGTCTGCATACTTTTACTAATGCAATAGCGAGTTCGAACCTTGCTGAATGACCCCATATTTACGATCTTGTTGTCACATTCGCATGGCAACGGGTTGGGTAAATACCTACCTCTGGGATTTACAAAAAACGGTGTAATGGTTAGCGTAAGCTAGTCTCGCAGACCCATTACTACTGAATAGCAGAGTTTGTGATCCCCTCTGGGTGCCCCATAATGCTGACCTGTGTCCAACCTACCAGTGGGTAACGGATGCGTAGAAAGAACGTCTCATCATGGTGAAATGGGTAGCAACTTAGACTTGCCATATCCTTGCTATCGAATACGCGATTTCGATCCTCGCTGGATGCCCCCTATGTCTTACTCATTCTTCTCTTGGCCAACGGTTGTGTAGAAATTGACGTCTAATCATATGCAGTGGTTAACAAGCTAGTCTACAGATGATTCATTACTACTGAAAAGAGAGTTCGATCCTGCTGGATACCCCATCCCATGATGTCTTCTTGTTATCAGATCCTACCTGTGGCGAATACAAGGTGTGTCTAAAAAGTAATGATGCACAAATAATTCATTTAAATCCAAACAACAAACTAAATGTCTTCTCCTCCAAAGTAGTCTACTCTTGATCTAATTGCACTTTCAATCCTTCTCTCTCACGCTTCTCTGTCCTGCTGGAAGGATTCTTCTGGTATGTCTTCTGTTGTTAAGGACCGCCTTGATGGCCTCAACGCATTCAAAAGGCGGTCCCTTGATGAGCGGCCTTCATCTTGGGCAATTAAGAAAAAAAGTCACGATTTGTCCTATATCACAAATATTCTGCGCACTTCCCAATCTCATTACTTTTCAGACACACCTCGTAACGTTGCCGATGTCAATCGTAGTGCAATGGTTATACAAGTTGGTCTATTACCCGACTAAATAGTGGATCTCAAAGGTGGATGTGCCGCGCATACCCTGTGGACCTGTTGTCACCCCTACCGCCGTGGCGAAAGAACTCTTGCATAAAATACTAATCGAACAATGGTTGCAATGCTGCAAAAAAAACAAAACAACTAAAGCCAACACAGACTAATAGTATGTGTTTGTTGTGACTTTGGTTTGGTGGTTAACCTACTTTAACGGACATAACCGGAAGAAAAAAAACAACTTAAAAATCTAAAGAAATTAACCGAATTTAATTTAAATTTTCCAGTGTCTGATATTTAATGGAAATACACAATACAGTTGCGACGGGTTATTTATGTTGAAAGCTTTTACATTTTTCAGGGTCAGTTAACTTTTGGAACTCACGTATCTTAAGGCGTAAGCACAAGAGTTCACAAACATACGTGGTTCAAAGTTAATTTACCTGAAAAAATGTAAAAAGTTTTCAAATAGAATGACTGTGCATTGAATACCTTTTTATTCCTTTATTGTATCGACACTGAAAATCATTAAGATTCGGTAATTTCTTGATTATTAGTTATTTTTTTCTTCTTTTGGCGGGGTGACGTACGATGGTGGAATTTATGTCGTTGAATGGGAATTTAACGCTTTGGGTTATGTTTGTCCGTAGTGATGTTGTTTTGAATTATTTTTGTTTGGTTTTTGCAATCTTTAACGTCATTTTTTAAACAGATTTTTAAAACTATCTTTTTATCTATTTAAAACCCATAGAATGGAACCTCTGATAGGAACAAGAGCGGGACCTGGAGTAATTACATGAAGGGTGTATCCACGCTCCAAAAGCTCCCGAATGGAACCGTCACCACTAAATATAGGTTTAACATCCATACCCAAGTTCCCACACGCATCATCAGTAGCACGATATAATAAAATTGTGGGCTTTGGCCATGACATGTCGCCCGTGACGATCATGTATGATGCTAGCCGATTGCTAACGAAGCGCGATGATCCCCTCGGGGGGGTTGGGGGAGGAAAAAGGGGCCCCCTTTCCAACACGATCGTGCAAGCCTAAGTAATGGCTAAATTGGAGTGTTGCACGTCATGGCAGATCAGTGCCACTGATAGTATCTGTTGGTTATGGTATGGGAATTGAGTTTGTTGTAGCAGTAAATCAATCATTGTAAACAGTTGATATATCAATTGTTGCTTTAACAGAGATGTATTTTCTGGAAAAATCATTTTTTTCATATTTATTTAAGCACATAGACAGGGGCCCTAACAGGTATAAGATACACTGCCGTGGTCAGCTGTAGACTTGGGGTAATGGGCGATGAAGTATTCAACACTACTCCAAGAGCTCCAGATGTAGAATTTCTGTCTCTAATAGTCGTTTAACGTCCATACCAGGCAACTAAGACGCTCACAGCCACCCGCCTCTAGCACAATATGATGAAGAAGGAGGGTTTGGGTGTTTGCCATAGCGGGCATATAGAGTTGGTAAGATCATATAAGGTGCCTTAAGTGGCTTTGACGGGACGCCAACAGCCGTATTATGTATTGTGTGCGTGCATTTACAGTAATGCATATCACACATAGAGTACATCATGATGATCAGAATTCTATTAAAATTATGCAGTTTTTTGGTTATTAGTTGCTGAAGCATAAAATTGTAGTACAGTAAATAGCTTTAACTGTAATGCAGGGATAGATGGTTCATGGCTTTAGAAAAGATATTCATGCAACAAGAAGCACACTACTACTGTGAAATGGGTGTCCCTCGATATGACTTTCCAAACTGCACTCTAATTGTGAGGTTCCAATTTTGGAGCTCCTGGCGAGTGTGGACTTAGCCCCTTCTTTGCATTAATCGCGGTCAACTTGAACCCGGAAGTGGTAGTAGCTGGATCGAGGTCATAATCTTATGACGGATTGAATAGAAAAATGCGTTTTGAAAAGTTGTAAAAAAAAAACATTGAGTTTAAATTTAAAAAATATTTTGAATATCCAGACATAGAATGAGAATAAAACAAAACGTCCCTCGGAATAAAAATAACCCAACAGGGTTTTACATTGCCTGTGATATCCAATCCCAATTTTTGCAGCAAACCTCACACACGAATGTGGGCACTTTATCTCGTGTTGGTTTGGCGACGC
>CM042145.1:103926909-103929409 GCA_023376005.1 Doryteuthis pealeii
AAAGAGAGAGATATCCAAACGTTTCGGGCCGATAATACATCCCTTCCGGCCTTCTTCAGGTATTTCTTGTCGGACTCGGAGACCTTCTCGGACTCGGGAACCTTCTTTTCGAACTCGGGAACTTTCTTGTCGTATTCGGGAGCCATCACGGAACTTTGAACCTAACCCTTTATTTATTCCACGGGGGTATCCTGTTCTCATTCCGCTAACCATAAGCTGGGGTAGGAGTTGTGGGGCAATTAATTATTTTCTAACTGCTTTAACTCAGGATTGAACCGAGTCCGACAAGAAATACCTGGAGAAGGCCGGAAGGTATATCGGCCGAAACGTTGTACAAATAACAATGAAGATGGGAACAATAGTCCGAATAACGCAGATAATACATATTGAACTATTTAGCAATACCTCTTAAGTGAACATATCAACGTCGTAATAATTAGATTATCATACTTTGGTATATCCACTGTAGGGTATGTCGATTTTCAACATTTTAATATCAAAAGTTGGGTATATGGTATTATAAGTACTGACATCAAAAAGTAGGTTCTAAACTTGCACCAATTTTTGAGCATTTAAGTTTTAAAGATCGTCTAATATGAAGCCCCTCCAAACCTCGTATTTTTTTTATACATTTACATATGAAATTGCTTAAAAATCTTAGAATTTCAATCCAGAAAGTTTGTCAATTTATTTTATTCAAATAAAATGAATAAAATATATTGAAAGTAAAATTATAAACAAAAATTGGTGTAAGTTAGAAACCTACTTTTTGATGTCAGTACTTATATTCCATTACATATCATTCCTCGTTGAATCATTTTGATATTCAAAAAAAAAAAAAAAGGTTAAAAATCGATTTACCTAATCTTCAGATCCTTCTAGTCAATTATTACTCTGATAAATTTATTACAATCTATAAGATTTCCATATGCCACAGTTGAATGAGCTGTATTAAAGAAAAATGGGGTATTGTAAAAAGTATCTAAAAGAGGCGGCTTCATTTCTAAAATGAGGTAACCAAACGAGTACATGGTACTATTAGTCTTTTTATAATTTAACCATTGCAGTTTGTTTGTTTTTTGAGAATAACAAAATAAATAAAATTATTTTAATCAATTATTATTCTGATAAGTTCATTGTAATCTATTAGTTGAATGAGCTGTATATCTTTATTAAATTATAAAATGACTTGATTAGTTAGGTTAAAAAGTTCAAGTTAATAGAAAAAAAGATATCGTGATATGCATTTAAAAAATTAAAATGGTTTATTATAACTAGAAGCAGCTACCTGGCGTTACTGGGTAGAGGGGCATAAATAAAAAGTTAGACTCGCAGATCAATTGACTGTTTTGGTCTTATATAATTGATTTATGTTTTATTCTCGAACGCAACCATGACTTTCTCTTCTCTTACTATTCAAATCCTAATTTTTAAATATTTTCCAAGATATAAATAATATCTTCATTATTTTTGCACAAAAAGCAAGTTCTGATGATAGTGACGTGTATATTTATATTTACTTTGTCATTAATTGTTTTATTTTCGGACATACATACACACATACACACAACTGCTCTGTATGTATAAATCATTTCAATTTATTATCTAGATATATAAATAGATTATTTATATTATATATACAACTAGATGATAAATGTTATGCTTAAGTAATAGGTAGCAGGTACTTTTTACAATATCACAATTTTTCATTAAGGGAATCCCCTTTTCGGCATACATGTCCGGTACCTAAACTTTGACCCCTGCCCTCTCTGAACGGACTTGAACTGTATAAACGGCTTGGTCGTAGAAACAGGCAAACATTTTATTAAACAAATAAACAAACACTCATACAGGGGCGCCTATACGTATACTCGCCGTTCAAGTAATTCTTGTTGCTTTAGACAACAGCATTGTACCCCCCCCCCGAAGTCTATGTACTGACCTGCATTTACAGGAATCTTTTTTTTATTCGCTTTAATGGTATTCAGCTTTATTGGCAAAATGGAATTTAAAGTTTGGCTTTTGTCTGTGTCTGCAACTGAACTTGGAAAATGATCGACGATTCTATTTGATTTACACCTGTCCTGTCGGTGAGGGTCTATAATATGTTGATTGTATCCCCTGCTGATCCCTACCCTCGTAGTCACCACACTGTTATATATACATACATACACACACATACATATACAAGGTATGACAAAAAGTATCGAGATTTTTATACTTTTTGACACACTTTGTATTCTGAAAAAAAATCCATTCATTAGAATATCTCTACAACATCCCGATCTGTCTGTCTGTCTGTCTGTCTGCCTCTCTGTCTGTCTGTCTGTCTCTCTCTGTCTTTCTCTCTCTGTCTGCCTGTCTGTCTGTCTGTCTCTCTCTCTCTTCCGAATACAAGATGTGCCAAAAAGTACCAAGTTTAAAGCTGTATTTACCAAGATAGAAATGAAGAATGAATGTAACGTTATTTTTTTTCGGAATACAAGTTGTGTTAAAAAGT
>CM042145.1:103931909-103941909 GCA_023376005.1 Doryteuthis pealeii
ATATATATATATATATATAGCATAATCTTTTCCGATCACTGCCGTTCCTCATAATCCTCCAACCCCACCACCAGAATCTTTCCTCTCATGAGCCCTTAAATAACTCATCAATCCTGCTGCTGATCAATAAAGTGTAATGTAAATATGACATAGGAAAGCCGTCCTAACCCACTGGATCGGATGGATCAGATGATAATATTTGATGCTTATGTACCACCATATGTGTCTTTAGACCAGAAGCCGGCTTACAAACTTTGTTACTGATTGCGCAAGACACAATTGTTTGTTCCCGGAGTGTGCATGAATTGTCCCTGATGAGTTTTCCTATGATATATATATATATATGTATTTGCCTTCAAAATATAAAATAATAATAATAATAATAATAATAATAATAATAATAATATATATATATATATATATATATATATATATATATATATATAGATAGATAGATAGATATATTTAGTATCGGAATATTGCTTCAACGTTTTTGTTCGAGTAGTATTATATAAGTATTTTATCCAAAGTGCTCAAGTAGAGTTTTAATAATGATACAGTTTCGTGTCATCACCAGGGATATATATATATATATATATATATATATATATATATATATATATATGCTACGGTAACCCGGTAGAGCTCTTTAGGGGCGACTTTAATAAACATTCACCGCCAGCATAACGCAATGATAATCTGTTTACAGATTTTCTCTCTCTGGTGATCGTAAAGTATATACACAGTTGTATATATTTAAAACAGTTAAAACACCGCTCTTTAAACGGCAGCTGGCAATGGCCTAGACGTTAACGGTCGGACAGGCGTAAAGTCAGTCGGGCTTCGCTTCTGGTCGGAATTAGTTCTTGTGTGTAGCCACACAGATGAGACGTGAAACGTCGAAACACGGTGTGGATAATATATATATATATATATGATATATGATACACAGACAAAGAGAGACATAGAGACAGGGAGCGACAAAGAGAAAGAAAGAGAGGGATAATGAATTAGCTCTTTCTCTCTCTCTCTATATATATATATACATATATCTGTGTGTGTGTGTGTGTGTGTGTGTGTCCCCGTAGATGGATTAACGGGTAAATTGGTATATATATAGTGAGAAAGATAGATAGATAGAGAGAGAGAGGGGGGAGAGAGAGAAAGACTGAGGTAAAAAGAGAGACTGTCAGACGGACGGACAGACAGACACACACACACACACACACACACACACATACATATATATATATATATATATATATATATATATATATATATATATAATATATATACACATATAAAAGGTAAGGAGAGCGAAAGACACACACACACACACACATAAATATATATATATATATATATATATATATATATATATACAGAGAGAGGGAGAGGGAGAGAGAGGGCTGAAGAATGTAGGGATAAGGTTTAAACACACGTTGTGTTTGCGTGAGAGAGCGTATGATTGCAAGCGTGTGTGTGTGTGTGTATGTGCGATATATATATATATATATATATATATATATATATATATATATAATATATATATATAGAGAGAGAGAGAGAGAGAGAGAGAGATCGTTTGTGTGCGTGCGTGCGTGCGTTTCCTGATCGCGTTTAAGGATATCACTACTTGCCGTGGTGTGCCTGATCCCGGCGAGGGGTTGTGTCAGGACAGCTGACAACTGGTGGTTTGTGTGTGTGTACGCGATGTCTGTAAATACAATTGCTTATAAGCAATACAAGAACATATCACGGAGGGAAAAATAAACAGACAAACAAACAAAAAAGGGACCGACGGACAGACAGACAGTCTGACAGACAGAGACTTAAAGAGAAAGACAGTAAAGGAAAAGAAAGGAAGAACGAGAGAATATCTGAACGAAAGGAACGAAAAGGGATATAAAAAAGAATGCTCGAAATCAGGTTGAGGGGTTTTAATAAGGGATGGATGGGGCGTCGTCATTGACAACGTTGAATAGCTTTTTGTGTTGCTCGAGGAACCTTGAAGATAGAAAACGCCTCAATGAAATAAATGTCTTCCACTATTCTTATAGTTAGAAAAAAAAAAAAAAAAAGAAAAAGAAAAAGAAAAAAAAAAGAAAGAAAAGAAAAAGAAAAAAAGAAACGAGATAGGAACTATACAAAGATGTCGCGTGCTGTTCTGAACAAATCCTGGAAACAGCAGCCCACAAAAAAAAAAAAAAAAAATAGCAGTTGTACGGCCACTTACCTTCTATCACACAAACCATCCAAGTTATACGAACATATCCTTCTGGAGAAGAAACATTCAGAATATTCAGAGTCTTCCAAGAGAAAAGGTCCCTTTGTGTGTTCAGCTGAAGTTAAAGGGGACTGTCGGAAAAAATAAGGACGAAGTCATAAGTGACGTTCTCTTGTAGATACATACACATGGAGGCGTGTTTAGAGTCGTGAGAAATGGACTCGTCGACCCGAGTTCAAATCACATAGAAGGAATACCCTTGGGATAGTTATGAATCCATATATTCTCCTTCCAGCTATGGGTAAGTAGAGTAGACTGGGCTCTTTAAACCTGGATAATTAACCAGTCTAGGAGAAGGAAAACTCTCAATTTGAGAATCCTGAACTCAGTGGTTGATTGGGCTTGTTGTTACATACTCATACACATATACACGTTGGGTACATACACAAGTGTTCTTTACTGGAGAGAGGGGGAGAGATAGACACAGGTAGACAGAGAGATGCATAACTTACTTCTTTGGCCATTGGTGATCTCTAGTCGTTTCTATTCTTTCTCTATGACTTCTATTTCTCTATTCTTGCTGGTTGGTCGTCCTTGATTCATTTCTTCTTCTAGGTCAGTCTTGTTGCCAAGACATTCATCAACCACAAAACCATATTTATTTAAACTTTTATTTACTGAACTAAACATCTTCCTCTAACTAAACACAGCGCTCGTGTGCAAGTGAGCCCCAGCTAGGGCAGATATGCCTTCTCTGCCTGACGTCCAAGCCGGAACTGCGACCCAACCAGGTCCCACGTGACTTCACGTATTTCGCGGGCTTTCTGTAATATTCCATGGAAAGTACCGCCCGTGACATGAAAAGGGCCATCCCTTCAGAAATGACAATAATCTTATGCAACCGCATACATTATGCAACATTGTAACATTCCTTGTGCACCAATTCTTTCCTATCGACTGTGCTAAAAAGTGTGGATGGTCCAACACAAGCCTTCACCACTATAAACAAAACACTATGTAGGTTGTTCATTGGAAGAACCCTCATGCGTCGAAATCAACGAGAGAGTCCATTTTCCATTTTTCACATACACATGGACACACCAGAGAAGGCTGACCAGCGAAGACTTACATTGATCAATGAAAATTTTCAGACCCAAACCTAGAAAACAATTACATAGGCTAGACGGGTGGTTGGAGAGACCCTTTCTGATCAATCAGCTGGTCACATCAAGCCCTAGCACCAATATAATTGTCCAACCCTATTACCCTCAGGACAAGTCCCAACCCTTTTTATGATATATGTGCTAGAAGGCGGTGACTGAGGGTCTTAGTGTACTGGGTATGACGTTATGATGAAGTTCCAATTCTGGAGCTCTGGGGAATGTGGAATACCCCTTCATCACCATTACTCCCAGATCCACACTGACCCAAAGCACTAGTACCTGTTAGAGTCCCATCTATGCGAGGAATAGAAAAAAATGAGTATAAATAGTTTTTTTTAAAATTGAGTTTCAAAAGATTGAGTACCCGTCAAGAATTAATAAAACAAAAGTCCTTCGGCATAAAATAACCCCAAGGGGTTGACATGCCGCAAAATCTAATCAACCAGCCAATCAACCTATAAAACTATGCGTCAAGCTGCAGACAAATTGAAAAATACCTTTCGCACTTTAGTGTAGTCTTGTGCCAAATTTACGCAGAATAAATCATTATTATCATCAGGTTGTGCAGACAGCACGGATCTCCATGACTCTTCTCGCCACCTGTCATCACCCACCGTCATTACGCTTAGAAGGTCATCTGCACCGCATCCAGTATCCACGCAGAGCTGATCAATATAGATTTTTGCAGACCGACTCACACTATTGTGTCCATGTTTAGCTGCCCATAGAAGAACATCACTTATGAGCTCGCTCCTTCTTCTTCATCAGTGTCCGTTGATCATCTTACCCGGAGGTTTGTGTCATATGAGGCAAGTGGTCGAACAGCTGTTCTCTTATGGGGTGCTGCTTTCACGAAAGCTATTTTTAAGACATCATATCTATCAGTTGTACAATCTAAGTTCACAAACAGAAGAATTTATTCTTTTAAGATAGATAACTTATATATATATATTATATTATATATATATATATATATATGTGTGTGTGTGTGTGTGTGTGTGTGTGTGTGTGTGTGTGTGTAGAAAGGTAGACAAACAAGGGATGTTATAGAAAATGGATGTTTCTTGTATCCATTTTCTACAACATCCCGTGTTTGTCTACCTTTCTCCACATACTGTCGGATTTAATTTCCTCATATATATATATATATATATATATATATATATATATATAATCCCATCACAAAACAGTCACCATTTTCATAAAACTGTCTTCGTATTTAACACAACATATGCTCTGAAGAAGATTTTTTTACAAATCGAAATATTGCAATATCAGCATTAATAAATAACTTCATTTGAACAACATCTGTGTATTTTTCTTATTCAAAGTACACCTTCGTCAGGAGGTTTTTCTCCTCAAGAAAATGTCCCTTGAACACTGAAACCGTGGTAGATAAAAAAATTTTTATAACTAATAATGTTCTATATTTTACAAATTTAATGAGTAAGTTTTGTACTAAATACTAATGCTACTACACAAAAACGTTGGAGTAACAGTTTTATATAGGGGGTATAATATATATATATATATATATATATATATATATATATATACATATATATATATATTATATATATATATATATACATGTGGGGGGTTAAATATATATATATGTGCGGTATATATATATATATATATATATATATATATATATATATGTCTGTATATACACTCATATATGCATGAGTATGTTTATATATATGCACATGCATGTGTGTATATAGATGTGTGTATATATAAATATTTATGTGTATACATAAACATATATACAGACATTTATATATGTGTGTGCAATACAAATATAGATATAGATGTGTGTATATATGGTTATGTATACATATATTTTTTATAGTTTTCTATTATTGTTATTTATTTGTATTCAAATAATAATCGATAGAGTACATATGTACATAGATAAACTCCTGGCCGAAAACACGTGTCAGTAAAATAAAATAAAATAAAATCTATTTTATCCATTCAGCATTTCTGCCCTTTATTTTTCCTTTTAACATTATATATATATATATATATATATATATATATATATATATATATAAGAAATTTGAAAAAACAAGTGTTCCAAAAATAAGATGAATTTATTTATCGACGCTTAAACGTTTCGGTTTCTTTAAACCTTCATCAGGATGTATTATAGGGTGAAGAAATTGATGAATGTTTTATAGATGACAGAAGATAAAAAAATCTTTATAAATTCTTTTTTTTTTTTGTTATATTTTGTTATATTTTTGAAAGTCGAGTCGCGATCCGCACACGCGAAGATGTCATGATGCGTGACGTAACTCGAAGAAATGCATTCAACAAAAGACAAGAAAAAGTATTAATGGACTGATTTTATGAGAACAAAGGGAACAAAGTGGGAATGATGACTAAATAATTAAATGAAGCCTGGTATTTTGTAGTTATTTAAAACTATTTTTAGCTAGAAACGGTGATATATATATATGTGTGTGTGTGTATACATGGGTGTATACATATACATATTTATACACTCACATATATATATATACACACGTATATGTATACGTATGTGTGTATATATATGTGTGTGTATACACACACATACACACATATATATATATATATATATATATATGTATACACATACATATATACATATTTACGAATATATCTATCTCACTTCGTACATATGTATCTCACTTTTTTATATACACATACATATATACATATTTACGAATATATCTATCTCACTTTGTAGATATGTATCTCACTTTTTTACACATATCTATCTGTGTTATATATATATATTGTAACCCTTACAAACCCTGACAAAAAAATAAAATAAAATAAAATAAAATAAAATAAATAATAAATCAAAAAAAAAATCACACCAACATACCAACAACACACATATAACTTAACGACAAATCCAGTTCCCAATCACACATAAACAAAAAACAATTAAACAGACACACACACACACATACGCATATTTAGCTAAAACCAATCCCCACAATCTAACACCTGTGGTACCACCATTGACCATTTCGGCACTCCCCATTCCAGAGAGAAGAAGAATCCACTAACCACCCCAACTACACTTCCCCCTACTGACGACCTTCCGCTTTCAGCATTTTGAGAATTTCCATCATTGGAGTAAGAACTATATTCAAGTCCTGAAGATTGTCTAATAGAGACCGAAACGTTGCACCGTCGACAATAAAACATCAAGTTTCCACAACATCCCGTGTTTGTCTACTTTTCTCCACATATTATATATATATATATATATATATATATATATATATATATATATATGTATATATATATATATATATATGTATGTGTATGTGTGTGTGTGTGTGTCTGTGTATATTATTTTATCTATATATATATATATATATATATATATATATATATACTTGACAAACCCTTGAGCTTATTGTGTTGGCGTTATAACAGCGGTCTGGGATGACATTAATACTTCAGAAATTAGTGGATGATTCTCATTTAACCATTCTCATAATTATTTTCCGTTATCTCAAGAATTTGGCTGATTAGCAAATGACTTTTCAGCGCCAAGCCAGACATTATAGAATTATCATTCCAATTACAATTTGGACGGGAAATTATTTTATTATCTCTGTTAAAAAATCTTTTTAAATGTATTAATATAAAATGTTGCTTTTCATGTACCGGGTTTTTTTTATAAGTTATAATTATATATATGTATAGAAGCATAATAAGAATTTTAATAATATATAGATAGATTATTGACAGACAGATATAAATATATATATATATATATATATATATATATATATATATATATATATATATAGAGAGAGAGAGAGAGAGAGAGGGAGAGAGAGATAGATGTGAACAGACTGAGATAGATAATTAGACAGATAAAAATTCACCATATATATGTATAGAACCATAATAAGAATTTTTTAGATATATTAATAGATAGATAGATTATTGACAGACAGATAGATAGGTAGATGTGAACAGATTTAAATATATAGATTCATAGATAGATAGATATAAACAGACTAAGATAGATAAGATAGATAGATGGTAACAGTCTGAGGTAGATAGATAGATGGATATGTGAGAAAAAAGCGAATCAGACAGTATGTAATATTATGAAAAATTTGAAAAACACAAGTTTATAAACAAGTCATGTTTATTTCGCCTATGCTGCAGTGTTTCGATCTGTTTCAATAGATCTTCATCAGGGCTTTCGTTAGTTTGAGAGGGAAAAAAGTATCACCGAAAATAAGAAATCTGCGAGACCCTTTTTGTTTTGTGGTCGGTCGGTCTATTTTAAAGATAATATATATATATATATATATATATATATATATATATATTAGATAGATAGATTAGATAGATAGATAGATAGATGTGAACAGACTGAGATAGATAGATAGATGAACAGACTGAGATAGATAGATGTGAACAGACTGAGATAGATAGATTGTGAACAGACTGAGAATAGATTAGATGATGTGAACAGACTGAGATAGATAGATGTGAACAGGCTGAGATAGATAGATAGATAGATAGATAGATAGATAGATGTGAACAGACTGAGTAGATAGATAGATGTAAACAGACTGAGATAGATAGATAGATAGATAGATAGGATGTAAACAGACTGAGATTAGATAGATAGATAGATAGATAGATAGATAGATAGATAGATAGATGTGAACAGACTGAGATAGATAGATGTAAACAGACTGAGACAGATAGATAGATAGAATAGATAGATAGATAGATAGATGTGAACAGACTCAGATAGATAGATAGATAGATAGATGTGAACAGACTCAGATAGATAGATAGACAGATAAAAATTCATCAAGTTGTCGACTTATTGATCGTAGTTATATAGAAGGATCAGTAAAATATAGAGATAGATATATATGAAATAGATAAGATAGATAGATAATGGATAGATTTGATATTGACACATCTTGCATGTTATACAAGATGTGTCATAAAAAGTATCGAGATTGAAGCTGTATTTTACCAAGAGAGGAATGAACAATAAATGTAACGTTAATTTTTTTTCAGAATACAAGGTGTGTAAAAAGTTCAGATTTTAAAGTTGTATTTACCAAGAAAGAAATGAAGAATGAATGGAAAATTAATTGTCCGGAATACAAGGTGTGTCAAAAAGTACTGAAATCTCGATACTTTTTGACACACACATTGTATAACCATATTAACGTACACAGATGAATAGATAAATAGATAGATAGCGGTATTTTGAAAGAATTGTTGATCGGTTTTAACGGCATGTCAAACAATCTGCGGTTATTTTATGCGAAGAGTTGAATGAGAGAGAAAATCAGATTGATTGTTATGTTCTTGGGGGGTGGGGGATTCGAAGGAGTTTTCTAGATTTTGAAAGTAAGTTGACTGATTCCAGCTGAGATCAGTTGCGTTAAACTTACGGACTAATACTCTTAGTGAAGGCATGAATCCATCTCTCCCTTTAGGTTCAGGCTAAGGATTATTTCTTGTTCCTGATGCCATATATATATATATATATATATGTGTGTGTTTAGCAAACTCCTCAGCACGAACAGGATGTGACACAAGCTTAATTTTCTTAAGTGGAGTTTAACGGGTTGAATTCAGAGTTTTCCTTCTCCTAGACTGGTTGCTTAACCATGGTGAAAGAGCCCTGTCTGCCCTAATATTTTACCCAGAGCTGGAGGGGAGATAGTTGGATTCCTACCTTTCCCGAAGGGTATTTGCGCTATGTGAAATGCAAACCGCCTCGTCACGGATTTGAACTCGTCTCGTCGTGTCCATTTCCTGCAAACGTAACTATTACACCACCACGCGCTCCTGGTACCATATAACCCAGTACAATGCGTCACAAGGGACATGGAAAGGAATTGTACTTCCACTCCGCGCAGTCCTGTTGGTTGCGGCTGTACAATACACCAGCTGCACCTCTATTGGCCATGGATACGATCCGTGTTTGTTAAGGAATGAATCCTGTAGCTGAGCAGTCTATAACATGCAACACTTCACTTAGGCACTTACTTGGGCAACAATCGGTTGGTCACATCAATCCCTAGCACCTATATAATTGTTCCGACCGTATTGCTCTTGTGGCAAACCCCAAACTTTTTTTCAATCATATATGTGCCAAAAGGCAGTGGCTGAGGATCTTAGTGTCCTGGGTATGATGTTAAACTGCATCTAGTGGTGAAAATCCAATTCTAGAGCTCCGGGGAGTATGCAATAACCGTTCATTTGCCATTACTTCCAGGTCCACTTTGATTCAAAGTGGTAGTACCAGTTAGGGTATCATCTATGGATTAAATAGATTAAAAATGAGTTGGTTTGGTTTGTTTTGTTTTACGGCATATCAACCTCAGTGGGCCATTTATGCCGATAAAATTTTGAAATAATCAATTCTAAAGGATAATACAATTTTTTATAAATACATTTTTCTATTTAACCCATAGATGGAGTTAAAAAATGTGTTTAAAAAATTAGTTTTTAAATTTGAATACCTAAAAATATGAATAAAATACAAACGCCTTTGGCATAAAATAACCCAAGGGTTGACATGCCGTTAAGTTCAACTAACTAACCA
>CM042145.1:103946909-103951909 GCA_023376005.1 Doryteuthis pealeii
GCACCGATTACAATTGGTACGATTTTCACCTTCATGTTCCACAGTTTTCTTAGTTCTCTGGCAATGTCCAAGTATTTGTCTATCTTTTCGCTTTCTTTCACCTTCATTCGGTGATCGGTCGAGACGGCAAAATCCACCAGATGACAAGTTCTCTTCTTCTTGTTAATCAACACTAATCTGGTCTCCTGCCTGGGATTAGATGACCGTCTGTACCTCAAAGTCCCAGAGATTTTTGTGTGTCTATAAATATTATTTTCTTATTATTATTTACTCTTTTTGAGTTTTCACATCAGCATTGGCTGATGGTCTTTCACTGGAGACTGAGTGACAGCAAGTCTCCTCAGGTCTCCAGGACTCTTCTGAGTATTCTGGCAGATTGCAGCAGTGCAGTGTTCTGAATGGTTTCCAATCCTTCCTCTGATATCCAAACTTTCCAAACCCTTTTCCAATCCTTTTGGGACTGTTCCAAGTGCACCAAGTACAATTGGTATCACTTTGACTTTCATATTCCACAACTTTTTCAGTTCTCTGGCAAGGTCCAGATATTTGTCCATTTTTTCATTTTCCTTTAGCTTCACCCTGTGATCTGCTGGCATTGCAAAATCCACCAGTTGACAAGTTCTTTCTTTTTTGTTAATCAACACTAGGTCTGGTTTTCTTGTTGGGATAAGGTGATCCGTTTTTATTTCAAAGTCCCAGAGAATTTTATGTGTTTTGTTCTCAAGAACAGATTCTGGTTTATGCATGTACCCTTTTGTTGTATGGTCAAAATCAATTTTTTTGCATAATTCCCAGTGGATCACCTTGCCAAACCAGTCGTGTCTAGTTTTGTACTCCCGTTGTGCTAGTTTGCTACATTCGCATAATACATAGTTTACAGTCTCATCTCTATTACCGGAAAGTCTACATTTAATTATTATTATTATTATTATTATTATTATTATTATTTACCTGCATATTACTATTTTTGGTTTGGTTGGTTTGCTTTGTTGGATTTTACGGCTGTCAACCCTTATTAGGTTATTTTATACCGACGACGTTTTGTTCTATTCATGCTTGAAAGGTGTTCAAAATATTTTTTATTAAACTCAGTTTTTAACACATTTTCTAAAACAATAGATTGGATTCTAACAGGTAATACCACTCTTGGTTAGAGTAGACCTGGGAGTAATGGAGATGAAGTGTGTACTCTACACTGCGTAAGACCTCCAAAACTGGAACTTCACCATTAGATGCAGGACGCTAAACTCTCAGCCACTGCTTTCCAGCACATATACGATAAAAAGGGTCGGAGTTGCCATAAGGGCAATAGGGTGCTAGAGCTTGACGTGACCAGCCGATTGATCGGAGGGTTGCGGGCTCACCGACCGCCCGTCTAGCCTAAGTAAGGCCCAAAGTGGAGTGTTGCGTGTCATGGGTTCCGTCCTTAAGCATCACGGGTCGCTACCCACAGCCAGCAGCTGGCCTCATTAGAGGGAATTTACCTATCTGCAGAGGTGCAGTCGGGATGTTCTACTGCTCCTGCCACCAACCAGCCAACCAAGCAGTCGGGCGAGGTTACATCATTACAATGCTTGGAAATAAATACAGCCTAATAATATCCATTGTATAATGTTCCATTGGAAATAGTAAAATGAGCTTTTTAAAAATTGAATACCCAACAAAAAACGTAACCCAAGAGTTGACATGACATAAAATCCAACCGACCAACCATACATAAAATTACTTAAGATAATCTATTTAATTAATAATCGAGATTTTTTTGCATAAGGTAGAGGAACCAAGTATGGAATCACTAGATTATGAAAAAAAAATACTATATGTTGCAAAAACAATAGTCTGCGGCATAAAATAACCCAAGGGTTGACATGCCGTTAAATCCAATTAACCAACCAACTATCCAGCCAACCAAACTTTCCAAAGATAAAATTAAAAATTTATAATTGCTAGCAAATATATGCAACATCTGGGTGCAAGTATTTAAGTTTTAATGTATTAAAATATTATATTGAATTTAGAAGGGCTAATAAAACTAAATAAGAATGCAGATAAAAAGATTTGAAAACAGAGTGGATATATTCGAAAAATAGAACAACTGAAACTTACTTTTCCTTCACTCCCGTCTTTCATTGCAAAATGTTCCTAATTTAACTATTTAGTTAAAATAGAAAGTAAACAATAAACTTACAGTTATTTCTTCTTGTTAATGGATTTCTTTTCAGATTTATCCCCGAGATTTTTGCTCATATTCATTAAGATAAAACCAAACAATTAGAAATCAATAATAAATATAAATAAAATCATGGAGAATGTGATGTAAATAACGAAGGGCGTTGTAACTTGGGTAGTGATATAGTTTCGGTTACAGACAAACACAATCTCCCATTATAACATGATTTATTTATTCATTTTATGTATCTACTTGTCTATCTGACTTAGTGCATACATCCGATTGTGAGAGTGTCATTTTAAATATATTTTGTAATTTTTTAATCTATTTTCTTTTTTAGGATGGGTCCCGGGGCAACACTGGAATGACAACTGTTATAGACTACCAAAATGGGACAAGAGCACTTAGATAATCGTGTCCTGGTTGAGAAGAATGGGGTGGTTCAATTAGTGCGGGGAATATGAGGCCTCGCGCCAATTATATAAAATAAATAAAATGGCGTCAGTAACAATCTGTCTGCGCATGCCTGTGACGCTCGCGTGTCGGAAACGGAATCAAGTTGAGTGAGGAGGGGGTCAATAGGCGGGAATCTGAGTACATACTTATATGCTTTTTTATTTATTTATTCTTTATTAATCTTTTATCAAGACAATGAAAGAATGTAATTCTCCTTTCATATTATTTATCATGGTATATATATATATATATATATATATATATATATATATATATAGAGAGATAGAGGGGTTTCTAAAAAGAGAAAGAAAAGAAAAGTTTTTTTCTCGATTCTAGTATATTTTCTTTGTTATTATATAATGATTATCTGACGAAACTGGGCAGTTTATTGAGTTACCGATCGAAATGAATTTATAATAGCAAATGATATATATATATATATATATATATATATATATATATATATATATATATATATATATATTATTATAATGGAGATTGTGGGTTTTCTGTCTGTAACCGAAACTATATTACTATTCAAGTCACAATTCCTGTGTTATTTAATCACATTCTCCATGATTTTTTTTCTATTTAAACTTCAATTTTAACAAAATTGTTTTACATTATTAATACTGTTACCATATCTACAAATGAATAATATGCAATTGTATTTATATATACACTAAAATAGCAGTTTACAGTGTGAATGGGAAGGCTAATTTGCATATTGAAATTAAAGATTTGATTTTAATAAATATGTGCTTAATATTATTGATTTTAATCGTTTGGTTTATCTTAATGAATATGATAAAAATCTCGGAATAAATCTTAAAAGAAATCGATTAACGAGAAGAAATAACTGATTTTATTCTTTACTTCCTATTTTAACTAAGTTAAATTAGGAAAATTTAGCAATGAAAGACGAGAGTGATAGAAGAGTAAGTTCCAGTTGTTCTATTTTTTATCATACCCCCTCTGTTCCAAATCTTTTTATCTGCATTCTTATTTAGTTTCATTAGCCTTTCTAATTTAATATAATATTTATTACATTAAAACTTAATACTTGCACCCGGAGGGTGCATATATTTGCTAGTATATATAATTCTGATTGTATGTAAATGTAAACTAGTAAAACGACATAGTGAGATTTTAATCCGAGCAATACACTTAGAATGCTCTGACTAATTGAGTAAGACACATGGTGCAATAGATATAAGCGTTGAGTTTATTCAACTCTTAGAGACAATGAACTGTAGGTTGCAGGTTCAATCCTGATCAAAGGGCCAAAATAAAAATAGAATACTTAACATAGCTTATCACTTGTAACCGGTCATGGTTAACGGAATGAGATCAATCTACCTTAATGAATTAAATAAAGGATTCGGTTTGAAATTCCCCGAAAGCTCCCGAGTACGTCATGAATTCCCCAAAAGTTGGTAAGATAGTTCATGAATTTAACAATAAAAAAGAAGGCCGTCTGCCCTCTGACTTCCTTCAGGTGTTTCTTGTCGAACTCGGGTAACCTTTTCAAACTCGGGCTCCCGAGTTGGACAAAGAAGTTCGAGAAGGTTCGCGATTTCAACAATAAACACCTGAAGAAGACCGGAGGCACATCGGCCGAAACGTTGTGTGCATAACAATAAAGATGAGAACAATACTTAGAAAAATCCAAATAACGCAAACTATCAAGCCTCATTTTAAAATTCAGACAAATGTAATATTTGAATTTAAAAGTTGACTGGTAAATCGTTATAAGTGTCATGGAAAATACCATAAACCCTATTGACAGCTTTTGACCCCTGTTTCACCTATGGCGTCGCATTTTGATTGGTGGAATTATCGCGTGATGGCTGTAATTACTGACAAAAGTTTAGAAAGTTATTGAGTTGAACTCTGTAATGCTCCGACGGGTTCTGCGAGTTCTCCGTGCGCTGGAAATGTTGGGTCTTTGGAAAATAAAAGACATAAAAGTTAAAACGAGTCTTTGTATTCCTTGGAATATTTTTGTTATATAAGGCGTGCTAGAATCCACCACTATAACTTATAGACACTGCGCAGCGACGTGGATTAAACCCCAGCTAATCAGCAGGTCGAATACGTGGTTAGTTAACTATTTAATCGCAGGTATGGACAGTCGTTCATTTGCGCGTTATTCGACATTGATGAATGAACCTACCATTAAATGATCATACCCAACAATAAGGGACACCAAGGAACAACGAAAGGATCATACCCAATACTAAGGACATCAAGGAGCAACCAAAGGTTTTTCATCACTATGAATCGCGCTCTGCTTAACACAAGGGATCTCCGTTGGGAGTGTTCTCGCTTGAAGCCTAAGGATAGTCACAAAAATCGTAACAATAAGAACAAG
>CM042145.1:103956909-103961909 GCA_023376005.1 Doryteuthis pealeii
TCATTTTTTTAATTAACTTTTTCAATTTAACCCATAGATGGGACCCTAACTCCTGGGAGTAATGGCGATTAAGGGGTACTCCATACTCCCAGAGCTATGGAATTGGAAATTCACTATTAGATGCAGTTTACTGTCATGCCCAGGACACTAAGACCATCAGCCACCGCCTTCTAGCTCATTTATGATGAAAAAGGTTGGTCGTTTGCCATATGGGCAAGGGGTTGGGACAATCATATAGGTGCTAGGGCCTGATATGACTAGCCGATTGATTGGAGGGGGGCAACTCTCAACGCTTGTCTAGCCTTAGTAAAAGCCAAAGTGGGGTGTTGCATGTCATATACTGGAGCTCTGGGGAATGTGGAGTACCCCTTCATCACCATTTCTTTCGGCCCACTCTGGCCCGGAGTGGTAGTACCTGTCAGGATCCCACCTACGGGTTAAATAGATAAAAAATGGAGTGTTGCTAGTTATGGACTTCTCAGCCTCCAGGGTTCCGTCCTTAAGTATCACGGGTCACCACCCACGGCTAACAGGTGCATTTGGTGTATTCTTCTGCCTCAGCTGACAAGGCGGATAAGATTCTACAACGTTAGTGTATTTTCCTTGGTTTGTGAAGTAACCGGCCATCCAGAACGCTTTCCACTCAGCCATTTAAAATATCCTGTATCACCTAATATCCTGTTTCCGGTATATAACTTGATCCCTATAAACCTGTGTTAACTTATCAAACGTGTCTGTCGCATTGTCCTTGTATTCGAAAAAAAATCGATCTTTCATTCTTTTGCGACTCACTTAACCAAGCACACCTGTGATGACCCATAACCAGAACTTGAATCCGAGGTAGCCTTTCTTCAGGAATGGGAGGATGCAGTCTTTTCTTCATTGTAATTTATTTATACACTGCATCGCACAATCGAAGATGTATGTCGGCAATTTTCCCTGTCTTCAATACTTCGGGGGCTGTCCCCAGCTCAGTCTATTCAAAACTATCCATCTTCATATCTATCTATCTCAATTTGTTCATATTTATCTATATTACTTTAAATAACGGGGCCGGGTTAGCTCAGTCGGTAGAGCGTTCGGCTAGATAATCACAAGGTTCCTAGTTCGATACCGGTCCCCGCCAACTCAGCGTATGAGTAGCACAGGGATCTGTGCGGTAAGTAAAGAGCTGATGGTAGGTGTGGCGCTCCACCTCAGATGCTAAAAACAATCTCCTTGGTCTAGCGCTATTGAAAAGGGGATAGACTCCCTCGCTGACTGGCTGATACCGACTTTAGGCCGCCCCGTTGACTTTACTTACTTACTTTAAATACTAAGATGTTTTTTTCATGTTTGTTTAATGTCTTGTTTTTAGTTTAAATAAACAAGAATTACGACAAAAAAGATGCAACCTCCCCCCCCAAATACATTTACTTGTCGAAAATATCTATCTATCTCCATTTGTTCATATCTATCTATATTATTTTGTTTGTTTATCTATCTATCTCAGTCTATTCCAAACTATATATCCAACTTTATATCTAAACAAGAATTACGACAAATTACGATAAATAAATAAGAATTACGACGGCTATTGCAATGCAAATGTAATTGTCTAATGTATTATTAATTTCAAAGTATCTTCATCTTCAGAGATGTTTTCAAGATGAACGTGGTGTTGTGTGTTCATATTTCCAGACGTTATAAACACGACGTCACATCGGAAGAGACGTGACTTCAGTCGTTCAAATCAATGTCATTCTTTTTTTATTACTAATAATCCATTCGATGTTAAATACTAATCTACTGTTAAATTGACTTAAAATTCAGTTAAAATATTTTTTTAGATTTAAATATGTATTAAAGGAATGTGCATGTTACTTAATAAAATCCAATCAATTAACCTATCTTAATTAGTCTTTCTAATATGATAATTTATTACACTAGAATTTAAATACTTGCGTCCTGGGTGTATATTTTGTTAGTAGATTATTAGTAGAATGATCTTTTAAAAATGTTTCTTGAATCATAAGAAATAGACTATTTACAGTGTCCTGCAATAATTTGTTACTAGCAAGATTATTATCCGATTGAAACAGATTCGCATAATCACTTCCGCGCGCTCATCCCCTTTCTCTATATTTCCCCTAATCCTTTTCTTTCTGTGAAGCATGTCCTTTCTCTCTCCTTTCTTTCTTTATAATAAAAACGGAATGGTCCATTATTTAGCGGAGGTGACGACACTCATAAGAAATAAGAATTCGATGGGTAAGCAACCCCAGATAATCAGCATCTTCATTTTTGCATTTTATCTTGGACGATTTGAACGGTCTCAATTTTAACCAGAGGGTGTTGCAAGATGATAACGGCCGTACTTTTAAGGAACACGAGTATTAACATGTAGATTACATTAAAACTCGCTCTACTGACTGAGCTAAACCGGCCCCTTCCGTGTTCGATATAGATCCCCGTCAACTCAGCGCATGAGTAGCACAGATTGGGTAATCTGATTCATGGGTAAAGTGAGGAGCTCATGGTAGGTGTAGCGCTCCACCTCAGAAAAAACTACCTCCCTTTAGCACTAGCGAATCGCTGTCCGGCTGATACCGACATTAGGCCACTCTACTGATTTACTTTTACTTATTGATATATTTCGATATAGAATTGCATATACAGGAATCTACAATTAATGTAGAGTACAGAAGTGTTGTTCAGAAGTAAACAATCGAATTGAAGCTAGAAAGGTTAATGTCCAATTGGACACATGGCCTAGTAGATAAAGGAGTTAGGTTAAGACAGTTCTAAGTGACAGTTATCTCTAGACTGCAGGTTCAATCCTGGTCAGTGGCAGCAGTAACATAGAATAATAATTAACACGGCTTAACGTCTCTACCCCAACTATTGTTAGCGGAATGTACCCTCGTGGACTGAATAAAGGGTTAGGTTCAAAGTTCCGTGATGGCTCCCGATTACGACAAGAAGTTTCCGAGTTCGAAAAGAACTTTTACTTATTGATATATTTCGATATAGAATTGCATATACAGAACCTACAATTAATGTAGAGTACAGTAGGTCAGAAGTACACAGTCAGATTGAAGCTAGAAAGGTCAATCTGGTTATCAACTTACTGACGAAATGCCAGACGGCCTCAACCTACCCTATTGTACGTTGGACTAACAGCCCAGTCCGCAAACATTACTTTTGAATTAAGACTTAAACACGAGGGTGAATAAAAAAAAGTAATGTTATTTTCTTTATTTCATGTGAAGTTTTTTTTTATTAAAAAAAATAAAACTAAGGTCTACATTGAGACCCTAACAAAGCTCAGAGCAAGAATCCGACGAGTAAGACCCAACTTGCCAATCGACAATGTCCTCCTTCTGCATGACAATGCTCGACCACATATAAGCATCAAGACAAGGGAGAAAACTTTTCCTCCATACCCACCAGATTTAGCGCCTTCAGACTATCATCTCTTCGGCCCCATGAAAGAGGGTTTGAGAGGCAAACATTATTCCAGTGATGAAGAAGTAAAATCTGTGGTGAGGAAGTGGCTCAAAGAACAGTAAACAGAATTTCACAGGGTAGGGATACATGCTCTTATTTGAAGGTGAAACATTGCTATCGAGAGAAATGGTGAATATGTAGAGAAGTAGGGATGGGATCCATGGCGGACCAGCTTCATTTTGATGTATTATACATGTTCCTCTGTTGGAATTATAACTGTCCTAAACAAAATGGCATTGCTTTTTGACTCACTCTCGTAATTGCGTCCCGGGGAGCATATATCTGGAAGTGGATTATTAGTAGAATAATCTTTTAAAAAAAAGTTTGTTGTATCATAAGAAACAGGCTCCGTACAGTGTCCTGCAAATAATTTGTTATATATCCTGCATCCTAAGTGTGTACATGAGAGTGAGATTCACTCTGACCCGGGTGTGTTGGTGGTGGGTACCCCTATATGGGTTAAATAGATCAAAAATGAGTTTTAAAGAAATGTGTTTAAAACATGTGTTAAAAAATTTGAATTCCAACCAGAATGAATAAAACAAAAACATCTTCAGCATAAAATAACCCAAGGGTTGACATGCCACAAAATCCAATCAACCAACCTATTGATTTGGTTTGGTTTGTTTTATGGCATATCAAACTCGATGGTCATTTAATGCCGACAAAGCTTTGAAATAAATTCATCTTTATTGGATACTCAATTTTTGTAAACACATTTTATTTAACTCCTACATGGGACCCTAACAGGTGCTACCACTCCGGGTCACCAACCTATTGAAAGAATTTTTTTATTATAATTGTAATTACTATATATACTATATCATCATCATTATGTCACACCAGCGGCACGGATATCCATGACAATCTTTCGCCAACCGTCCCTATCATTCATTGTTCTCAGCAGGTCCTCCACACAGCATGCATTATCCGCACAGAGCTGTTCTGTGTATATCTTTGCTGGACAACCCGCATTGGCATGTCCATGTGCTGGTTTCCATAGGAGAACATCGCTCATGAGTTCGTCATTACTTCTACAGCAGTGTCCAGTATATCTAACCGTAATTGCGTTCCTGCTTCATTAAATTCTGTTGACTGTTCTTTGAGCCACTCTTCACTATATATTTCACTTCCTCGATACTGAAATAATGTTTGCCTCTCAAACCCTCTTTCATGGGCCGAAGGGATGCAAACATTATTCCAGTGATGACGAAGTAAAATCTGTAGTGAAGAAGTGGCTCAAAGAACAGTCAACAAAGTTTTACGCGGCAGGGATACATGCTCTCATTCGAAGGTGGAACATTGCTATTGAGAGAAACGGTGACTATGTGGAGGAGTAGGGAGGTGATCCACAGAGGACCAGCTTCATTTTGATGTATCATACATGTTCCCGTGTTGGTAATTATACCTGTCCTAAACAAAATAGCATTACTTTTTGACTCACGCTCGTAATTGCGTCCCGGGGAGCATATTTTTTGCAAGTGGATTATTAATAGAATAATTTTTAAAAG
>CM042145.1:103964409-103971909 GCA_023376005.1 Doryteuthis pealeii
TTGGAACGGTCCCAATAAACCTGGAAAAAAGACTGGGGATCTAGAAATCAGAGGAAGAATGGAGACCATCCAGACTACTGCACTGCTGCAATCTGCTAGAATACTCAGAAGAGTCCTTGGAAATCTGAGGAGACTTGTTTGTCACTCAGCCTCCAGTGAAATAACATCAGTTAACGCTGATGTGAAAAACTCAAAAGGAGTGAAAATAATAAACCTGGGCCGCCGTCTCCATTATAAGATACTCTGGAACATTCTTAAAATGGAGAGAAGAGAATTTAAGACAGATTGACAAAAATACTAGGCCTTACACCCTAGAGACGATAGAGATGGGCTATATGTATCAAGAAAGGAAATTAGAAGAGGTCTTGCCAACATAGAGGATTGTGTAGATGCCACAATTCAAGGACTGGAAGAATACACAAAAAGAGCAAAGAAAGATTACTTATGGCAGCCAATAGCAGCAGCTGCAACACATGGACAAACAAAAACAAAAAAAAAAACAACGAAAAGAAGAAAACAGAAATGGGAAGAAAAATAATTATATGGATACTTGAAACGCCAAATTGGGAGGTTGTACATGAAAACTTGGACATGGTTAAGAAAAGGAAACCTCAAAAGAAAACTGATTCACTAATAATTGCTGCACAAAACAATGCCATAAAAACAAATTTATATAAAAGCAAAAATTGATAAGACACAACGAAACAGCAAATGTAGTGTATGTGATGACATAGATGAGACCATAAAAAATATATTAAGTGAATGCAGCAAACTAGCACAACAAGAATTCAATGCTTGGAACGACTGGGTTGGAAAGGTAATTCACTGGTAATTGTACAAGGAATTAATTCTTCACCATACAACTAAATGGTATATGCATAAACCAGAATCTGTTCTTGAGAATGAAACACATAACATTCTCTGGGACTTTGAGATAAAGACGGATCACCCAATCCCGTCCAGAGACGAGAACTAGTATTAATTAACAAGAAGAAGAGGACCTGGATTTTGCCACCCGGGTCGATCACTGGGTGAAAGTGAAAGAAAGCGGAAAGATAGACAAATACTTTGACTTTGCCAGAGAAATAAGAAAACTGTGGAAGATGAAGGTGAAGGCCGTGCCAATTGTAATTGGTGCCCTTGAACGGTCCCCAAAGGTTTGGAAAAGAATTCGGGTAAATTGGAAAGCAGAGGAAGAATCGAGACTATCTAAACTACAGCATTGTTAAGATCATCTAGAATACTTTGAAGAGTCTTGGAGACCTGAGGAGACTTGTTGTCATTCAGCCCCAGTGAATCCCGGCTACGGTAGGTGTGAAAAACTTAATAATATGAGGTTGCACATAAAAAACTTGGACATGGTTAAGAAGAGGAAACCTCAAGAGAGAAACTGAATCACTAATAATAGCTGCACAAAATAATGCCATAAAAACAAATTATATCAAAGCAAAAATTGATAAGACGCAACCAAACAGTAAATGTAGACTGTGCGGTGACAGAGATGAGACTGTAAACCATGTATTAAGTGAATGTAGCAAACTAGCACAACGGGAATACAAAGCTAGGCATCACTGGGTTGGGAAGGTGATCCACTGGGAATTATGCAAAAATTAAATTTTAACCATACAAAAAATGGTATATGCATAAACCAGAATCTGTTCTTGAGAATGAAAGGCATAAAATTCTCTGAGACTTTGAGATAAAGATGGATCAAATTATCCAAGCCAGGAGACCAGACCTAGTGTTGATTAACAAAAAAAAAAAAAAAAAAAAGAACGTGTCAACTCGTGGACTTTGCGGTTCCAGCAGATCACAGGGTGAAGCTGAAGGAAGATGCATATATACCTGGGCCTTGCTAGAGAATAGAAAAGGCTGTGGAATATGAGAGTGAAAGTGATACCAATTGTAGTTGGTGCACTTGGAACGGTCCCAATAAACTTGGAAAAAAGACTGGGGGATCTGGAAATCAGAGGAAGAATTGAGACCTTCCAGATAACTGCACTGCTGCAATCGGATAGAATACTCAGAAGAGTCCTGGAGACCTGATGAGAGTTGTTGTCACTCAGCCCCTAGTTAAATACCATCAGCTAACGCTGATGTGAAAAACTCAAAAGGAGTGGAAATAATAATAATAATAATAATAATATAATAATAATAATAATAATAATAATAATAATAGAGACAATCAACCATGTATTAAGCGAATGTAGTAAACTAACACAACGAAAAGATAAGGCTAGACACGATTGGGTTGGAAAGGTGATTCACTGGGAATTGTGTAAGAAACTAAATTTTGACCATAAAAAAATAAACAAAATGGTATATGCATAAACCAGAATCAGTTCTTGGGAATTAAACTGAACTAAAATTCTTTGGGACATGAAGATAAAGACGATCATCTTATCCCAGCCAGAAGACCAGACCAAGTATTGATTACCAAGAAAAAGAGAACTTGTCAACAGGTAGATTTTGCAGTATATATATATATAGCAATGATCGTAAATATATAGAGCAATGATCGTCTATTACTTACAGATTTGATCTCTCTGGTGATCGTAAAATATATACACAGATGTTTGTATTTATCAGTTAAAACACCGTTCCTTTATGGCAGCTGTCGACAACCGAGAGGTTAAGGAATCGGGCTGATGAAAAGTCAGTCGGGTTTCGATCCTGGTCAGAAGTAGTTGCTATGTCTAGCCACTAATGAGACGTGAAACGTCGAAACACGGTATATGTGGATAACTTATTACACTATATATATATATATATATATATATATATATATGTATACCCTAAAGGTGTGAATCCTACTCTCCTCCAGCTATGGGTTAAATATATAGTCTGAATTCATGTTAAACTTCGCTTAAGAACTTGACTTGTGTCGCATCCTGCTCGTGCGGAGGGGTTGTAAATATATATATATATATATATATATATATATATATGTGTGTGTGTGTGTGTGTGTGTGTGTGTGTGTGTTGAATTACATTTTTGAATGACCGATATTTTCTGGCAGAAGAACTTTGTTTTGACGTAGAGAATAATTGGAAATGAATTACCCGTGATCCTCTGATTATCAATCAGGGTTGCCAGCCTGAATTTTAAAAAAAAATCAGTTCATTAATTTCTAGATTTCTCGATACATTCTGTGTGAAGTAATGTTTTGCTGAAAACCATATCCTGTCATAATACTGTCCATTAATCCCTTTGTGCTATTTCCTGCTTCCAAAAAAAAAAAACCCAGCGAGCTGAGAATTTACTTCGGGACGTAACTGCCAGTATTATTCCCAGGAGTGAGGAGACAAAATGTTTGCCAGTGCGTGACTTTACAAAGTGGGGAAATAAAGTTGATTCGTTATTAACTCTTGATTTCCAATTCACCCGAATTCTTTTCCAAACCTTTGGGGACCGTTCCAAGGGCACCAATTACAATTGGCACAGCCTTCACCTTCATCTTCCACAGTTTTCTTATTTCTCTGGCAAAGTCCAAGTATTTGTCTATCTTTCTGTTTCTTTCACTTTCACTCAGTGATCGACCGGGGTGGCAAAATCCAGGTCCTCTTCTTTGAGAATAGCTTTGTAGGCTCAAAGCGATTCTCCCACCTCAGTGATCCTACCGTAAACTGCTGGCAGTGGCTCTCGCGTGTGTCATTTGTTTACACTAAAATAATGATAATCTGGGAATCAGATGGAGAATCGAGAACAACCAGAATACTCCAGAACACTGCTGCAATCTGCCAGAATACTCAGAAGAGTCCTGGAGAACCGAGGAGACTTGTTGTCACTCAGACTCCAGTGAAAGACCATCAGCTAACGCTGATGTGAAAAACACAAAAGGAGTGAACAATAGTAATAATAGGACTTTATTTGAATAGAATGAGTTATGGGGTGAATAGATAGTGAGATTTGAACTATCCCATCATACAGGTAAAGATATATATGTATAACCAAGAAAATTTGGTACAGCTGTGAGAGAAATTTGGTAGGCAAAGAGTTAAGTTGATAATATAGAAAATAAACGCAATCAGCCGAATTACTCAACAGATTGGCCTAGTATGATTGATTGAGTGATTAGTTTATTCATTCATTTTTACAGCATGTCAACCCGTCTAGGGTTATTTTGCCTATAGGTCAGGGAATGGCGTTCTTTGAATGTTCATATTTACATTTTCTGTGTAGTTATTTTTTTAAAGTCCTTTGCGCACAGCTGTATGATATAAAGTATTCCTATTTAATACGTTTCAAGTCATGGTTGGTGGGTTGGTCGGGTTTCAGGGTGTTGGGTTATTCTATGCCGAAGACATTTTTGTTTTATTCATTCTTGATGGTCACTGAAGATTTTTTTTAAATTCAATTGTTTTAAAATATTTTTAACTAATTAATTTTTTCTATTCAACCTATAGACAGGACCTGTGAGCAATGGTGATAGATGGGTACTCCACACTCTCCAGGGCCCCAAATTTGGAACTTCACCATTAGATGCAGTTTAACGTCACAGCCAGGACACTAATACCCTCAGCAACCACCTTTTAGCACATATTTGGTTAAAAAAAACCCGGGAGGTTTGCCATAAGGAAATAGGGTTGGAAAATCCTGTAGGTCCTAAGGCTTGATGCGACCGACCGACCGCCTAGCCTAAGTTTGTTTTGTTTGGTTTGATTTGTTTTACGGCATATCAATCTCAGTGGGTCATTTAATGCCGATAAAGTTTTGAAATAAATTCATTAGTATACTCAATATCTTTTATAAACACATTTTTCTATTTAACCCATGGATGGGACCCTCACAGGTACTTCCACTCCGGGCCAGTGTGTACCAGGGAGTAATGCTGATGAAGGGGTGCTCCACATTCCCCAGACCTCCAGAACTGGAACCTCACCATCAGATAGAGTTTAACGTCATTTCCAGGACATAAAGACCCTCAGCCTCCGCCTTCTAGCACATATGCGATAAAAAGGTTTGGGACTTGCCATAAGGGGAATAGGGTCGGGGCAATCATATAGGTGCTAGGGCTTGACGTTCCCAGCCGATTGATCGGAGAGGCCCTCTCCGACCGCCCGTCTAGCCTAAGTAAAGGGCTAAGTGGAGTGTTGCATGTCATGGACTGCTCATCCACAAGGATTCCGTCCTTAAGCATCACCTGTCGCCACCCACTGGGGAGTCTTACCCCTCTGCAGAGGTGCAGTCGGTGTATTCTAACGCCCAAGCCGACAGGGCGGCCTAGCCTAAGTAAGAGCCAAAGTGGAGTGTTGCATGTCATGGACTGTTTAACCACCAGAAATCTGTTCTTAAGTGTCACAGGTCGCCACCCACGGCCAACAGGTGGCTCCATTTGGTGGGGGAGGGGATTTTATCCCTCTGCAGAGGTGCAGTCGGTTTATTCTTCGGTCCCAGCCGACAGAGCAATGTATAGTTGTTTTTTTAAAGTTCTTTGTACACAGCTGTATGATATTAAGTATTCCTATTTCATACTTTTCAAGTAATTATTTCTATTTAAAATAGTCATTTATTTGCTCGCGACTATATGGTTTCAAATGACTAATAATAAATCTTTGTGAGCAAATTTAGCTTCAGGTAAGTATTATTAATGAAAATAATTCACAGTCATGTAGCAGACGCGCATTCGTGAGTAAATAGATACGAAGTGGAAAATTATGAACAATAGGCTGGTTTAGCTCAGTCGGTAGAGCATTCGCCTAGGAATAGCAAGGTTCCATTTTTGAAACCCGTCCTCGCCGACTCAGCGCATGCGTAGAACACTTGTAGCTCTGGAGACCATTCCATTTTATTACAAAGAAAGAAAGAGAAAGGGAAGGAAGAGGACATTCTGTACAGAAAAAATATAATAAGAAAGAAAGTGGAAAAAAAGAAAGTAGGAGAAATATAGAGATAGAAGTTAAGCGCGTGCGGAAGCGATAACGCTAATCTGTATCAATCGAACTTAATAAAAAGATAAAAAGAAGGAAATAAAGAAAGAAAGAGAGAGAGAGAGAAAGAGAGAGAGAGAGAGAGAGAGAGAGAGAGAGAGAGGGAGAGAAATCAAGATTATTATACGTTGTATATATTGAATTATATATTGCAATAGCTGTTAAGTAAATAAATAAAACGTTGTCATAATTAGATTATCATACCGTGGTATATCCACAGGTCCTGCTAGTATGAAATATTATTATAATCTTTCACTCCTTCCTAAATAGATGTATTTCCACATTTGAGTGTTGCATGTTATATACTGTCTTGGTGGCTGAGTATTCTATGACATGCAACACTCCACTTTGGTCCTTACTTAGGCTAGACGGGACGGTCGGAGAGGCCTCATTTGATCAATCAGCTGGTCACGTCAAACTTTCCCTACCTATATGATTGTCCCAACCCTATTACCCTTTATGGCAAACTCCAACCCTTTTTAATCATATACGAGCTAGAAGGCGGTAACTGAGGGTCTTCATGTTCTGGGTATGACATTAAACTCTCTCTGATGGTTAAGTTCCAATCCTGGATCTCTGGGAAATGTGAGGTACCCCTTCATCACCATTATCCCTAAGTCCACTCTGACCTGGAGTGGTAGTATCCGTTATGGTCGCAGCTTTGGATTGAATAGAAAAAATGAGTTTAAAAAATATGTTTTAAAAAGAAAAAAAATGAGTGACTATCAAGAATGAATCAAACAAAATATCTTCGGCATAACATAGTCCAACAAGGGTTGGCATGCCGTAAAATCCAACCTTCATCAGAGTGATTTTTTTTATTTTCAAAAAATCAAAAAAAATCACTCTGATGAAGGTCGTAAAAAAATCTCTCTGTGTACGGAACATTTTATACATTTTTCCTATTATTATTATCATCATCATTTCAACTCCATCTGATTATTTTAATAATAATAATAACGTAAATCCGTATACATTTTGATAAACAGACCGAAACACATGTGTAAGTGTTATCGATTAAAAGTGATATCGATAAAATTCATTTTTATCCATCTACATTTCTTTTCTTTACTCATTTTTCCTCATATTGTCGGATTCATTTTCCATTCTTACATACAGATATATTTATACATTTGATTTTTTTTTCTACTCGTACCTATCAGCATCTCTGATACTGTGGTATATCCACAGGTTCTGCTTGTAAGTATTTAATAATATTAGAATCGTTCACTACTTCTTAAAAAGAGGCGTCAATCAGAAGAAAAAAACAGTCTTATAGATGTATCTCTAAATTTGCGTTTTTCTTTTTCTTTTTTTTTAATCATCTTTTTGTTTGTTTTTCTTCGTCTTCTCATTATAATCATTATTACCAGTTTCCTTCTTGTTTCTTCTTCTTCCACCCGGATTAAAAAGACGGGGTGGACAAACCCTCATTTGCCATTGTCTGTCCACTCTCTGTCTCCGGTGTGAACCGCCTTTACTCGGGTCTCTCACCGTAGAGAAAGGACTTGTGCTCGACCGTGGACTAGCGGGCCCCGTTCAATAGATGAATCTTTCGCGCGCTTTTTTT
>CM042145.1:103979409-103999409 GCA_023376005.1 Doryteuthis pealeii
AGTTTCTTTCAATAGACGAAATAAACTTCCTTTATTTACAAGTGTGCCTCTCTTTTTAGCTGGTGTCGACTCCTCATTTAAACCTAAATGGGCTTAAAAGCGGTTGTTAGTAAACCGATCGTGGTTATTGGAATTAAGGTCACTAAAGTGCCTGACCACTTGCTGAGTCATTATTACGTAGTGCATTCGGAATTAAACGTGTTTTTATTTTTTATTTTTTTTTATTTTACTAGCAAGAATATTCACCCTCCCGGCGTAAGTATATAGGTTTTAATATAATAAAATAAGTTTTAGAAAGACTAACGAAATTAGATAATAACGTATTAAGAAATTTGAAAAAACAAGTGTTCCGAAAATAAGATGAATTTATTTATCGATGTTTAAACATTTCGGTTTCTTTAAACCTTCATCAGGATGTATCTTGGGGTGAATAAATTGATGGATGTTTTATAGATGACAGGAGATAAAAAAATCTTTATAAAATCTTTTTGTTGTGTAACTGTATTTGTTCAGCGTTATATTTTTGAAAGACATGTCGCGATCCACGCACGCGAAGATGTCATGACGCATGACGCAACTCGAAGAAATGCATTCAACAAAAGACAAGAAAAAGTATTAATGGACTGATTTTATGACAACAAAGGGAACAAAGTGGGAATGATAACTAAATAATTAAATGAAGCCTGGTATATAAAAAGATTAAACTTATTTTATTTATATTTTAATTGGTTTCTATATAAAATCATTCATAGGATTGATTTTAATACGTTGTAGAATAAAACGATAATACTAGAGATCAATTATTTATTAAACCCGGTTTTGTTAAAACAAGTATGCAAATTAACCACACCTATAATATGTAAACCTTTATTTCTTAGTGATATATAATATACATTGTAGGATTTTAAACGCAGTAATAACATGGACCTTTCCGGGCCTGTGTTTGTTAATGTAAATTAACAGCGTTGATCCCAGGGGGCTATCCCACCAGGCAACACCTGCCCCCTTTATTTAAAGGGGCATGGCTGGGTTTATTGCCCAGCGCATGAGGCGCCCCACTTGAGGTGGAATGCCAACGGGATCAACGTATTTTTGTGCCTACCACCCATGAGCTTCGGCTCGTAGGTGGGCCCACATAAAATGACCTTGTGTCACGCCCTCATAAGTGGGATGAGAGGCAAATACCATAACATGGGCAGTTTTGAGGTAAATCTAACTCAGATTTTCATAGAAACATAAGATTTATTCTATGAATTAAATTAATAATTTTGAGTGTAAATTGGATACTCATTGATTAAACTTACGCAATTTCTGGGGGTATTGTGACGTAAACAGTGACGTAGTTTCGGTTACAGACAGAGAGAAACCGAATTCCCATTATAATAAGATTTGTTTTTTCTATCTATTTTTTTTGGTCAAATTATTTCATTTTTTTCTTCTTTTGCAGACGTTACAAATATCACCTAGTTTAAATCTTTGCCTGCTTTAAAGCGCTTACGTCGGCTCTCTCATTATGAATTTTTTCTCTATATACCACATCCACGCAATGTAAAAAAGAACTGATGGTTAGTTCATTATAATTGAGCAGAAGGTTTGTTGGGTTTTACGGAATGTCAACCATTATTTTATGCTGAAGACGTTTTATTTTATTCGTTTTTGATAGGTACTCAATTTTTTTAACCAATTTTTTTTAAATACATGTTTTTCAAGGTCTTTTTCTATTTAACCCATAGAGTGGACCCTAACAGGTACTACCACTCTGGATCAGAGTAGACCTAGGAGTAATGGTGATGAAGGGATACTCCACATTCCCCAGAGATCCAGAATTAGAACCTAACCATCAGATAGTTTAACGTCATACTAAGGACATTATTTTATTTGTTGTTTTTTATATTTTTTTTTATACATTTTTTTTCATTTTGTTAATATTACTTATTTTCATTTTGCAGACATTACAAATATGACCTAGTTTAACTCTTTGTCTGCTTTAAACCACTTACTGCTGCTCTTCCACTAGGAACTGTTTCTACGCCTACCACATCCAAGCCGAGTAAAAAAAATGATTGTTAGTTCATTATAATTGAGCTGAAGTACTCAGATTATTAACACTTCACTTTGGCCCTTATTTAGGCTAGACGGACGGTCGGAGATGCCCCGTCCGATCAATGGCTGGTCACAACAATAGCTAGCACCAATATGACTGTCCTGGCCGTATTCCTCTTATGACAAATCCCAAACCCATTTTTACCATAAATCTGCTAGAAGGGGGTGCTGGATGTCTTAATATCCTGGGTATGACGTTAAATTGCATCTAGTGGTGAGGTTCAAATTTTGGAACTGTCAAGTACCCCTTTATCACCATTACTCCCAGGTTCAGTCTGACCGGAGTATATAGAACCTGTTAGGTTGCCATTTATGGGTTAAACAGATAAAAAAATAAGTTTAAAAATTGAATTTGAAAAACAATTAATGTTGGATTATTTTTGTGTATATATAAAGCGTGCTGCAATACACCACTTAAATTTATAGACTAAGTGAGGTCACGTGTTTTAACCACCGTCCATTTGCACTCTATTCGACATTGACGAACAGACCTGCCTGCAACACTAAGGAACAACCAAAGGATTCTTCACTAAGGATTACACTCTGCTTAACACAAAGGATCTCCGCTGGACATCGTTCTTGCTTGAAGCCTAAAAATGGCCACAAAAATCGTAACGTCCATCAAAAATGAATAAAACAAAAACGTTTTCGGGATAAAATAACCCAAGGGTTGAGGTAATTATGAACTTTTTTTTAGTAAATTAGGGTGTCCCCCCAAAAAACAGAACCCACAAATTTTGTAATAAAACTGTTAATTTTAACTAGGGGGGTTTAGCGTTAGGGTTAGAGTTAGGGTTGGGGTTGGGGTTGGGGTTAGGGTTAGGGTTGGGGTTGGGGTTAGGGTTGAGGTTAGGGATTTTTGTACTGTTTTTTTCTGGGTCACCCTGTATAGGGTGACTCAGAAAAAAACAGAACCCAAATTATTTATCTATTTTCCCATTAAACTAACCCTAAACACTAAACCCCAACCCAAACCCTAACCCTAAACCCCAACCCTAACCCTAAACCCTAACCCTAACTCTAACCCTAACTAGTTTAGTAAATTAGGGTGTCCCAGAAAAAACAGAACCCACACATTTTGTAATAAAACTGTTAATTCTAACTAGGGGGTTTAGAGTTAGGGTTAGGGTTAATATGTCATAAAATTCAACCAACCAACCAGCCAACCAACCAACGAAGGTATTAGCAACATTCTTAAATTCCAAAGGATGCTGTAATAACGGAAGCCGACTTTAATTTTCAACAATTTTTCATTTCTTATTCTTATTAATTCCTAGTTTACTGACGCAATAAGTATAACTTACATTAAATTAAAATTACTGAGTTTTACATTTTAACTTAATTTGTGTTGACAGCCTCGGATCATGTTCGTTGTATGGTTTTTATAAGGAGGGATTATGGGCTTAGAATTTCGCGCGAAGAGTTATCTATTAGCCAAGGAAATCTATGAAGACTGTGTAGCTGACCCAAGGGACATTTGTAACCGAAATGAAATATAGTTAATTTCGTAGGCTTACACGTACTGCATAAGATACCAGGTACTAATGCACAAAAGCACGCAAGTGATAACATCATTAGATTACGTATAAAAAAGAATTACATTTCACGGAAATACACGACACCCTTGAGACGCTAGGGGTAGGGCTAGAGTATGGGTTAGTGTTAGTGTTACGGTTAGGGTTAGAGTTAGGGTTAGGGTTACGTTACTTCGGGAGTTTCCGACATCTAATGCCATTTATACGTAAAATGCGATTCTAATGATATTATCTCTTGTGCGCTGTTGTGCATTTGTACCAGATATCAAAGGTTTGTCAAAAGATATTGAGTAAAACAGGCTATTATGTTATATAGCCTTCTTATCTGTCTCTTACAGATAAGAGACAGATTGGTCGCCCCCAGCTGCGTTTCAAGGATGTCTTCAAGAACGACCTCAAGTGCTTTGTCATTGCCCCTTCCAGCTAAGAAAATTTGGCTCAGGACCGCCAATAGTAACGGCAGACTCTCTGTAGAGGACTGTTCATGTCTGAAATCACTCTGGTGCAACACCATGAAGCTAGGAGGTCCAGAAGAAAGCAGCAACAAAGCGCCGGCACATCAACATCTTCGGGGACAGCCTTCACATGCGACATCTGTGGTCGAGAATATTTTTCTAACATTGGACTTTACAGTCACAGGAGGCGCTGTAACTTCAGGGGAAGCCTTCTTACTTCTTTTATATTCTTATACTTATCTTCTTCGCTGGTGGGATCCTTAATCTATAAGACTTTGTTTTTTTTTTTATCAAAGATTTTATTACTGCCAATTCTGATTCACCGTGCGGTCTGAGTTACAACCTTAGCAGCACACGTCTGTTCTGCTTTATCTCTGGTTGAAAAATGACTTTTTAACTAACTAAAACACATGACGTGCGAGATTCCCGCCTTTGGGGTCAAGGTTCCCAAACGGTCTGGTATTTTTCCACTTGGGCCCTTTGCATTCTCGATACAGGTTATTGTCAAAAAACACACACCACCATACAATTATGCAACACTTGTCCTCTAAGAATTACACCATAAGGGGACGCCCTTTACCCCAATCCTTCAGCAATGGTAAGATGTGTTACAAGACTGCAAATATGGGGCATCCAGCGAGGATCAAACTTGCATTTCAGTAATAATGGATCTACAAGACTAGCCCTCTAACGGTTACACCACAATGGGGCGTACTTTCTACTCAACCCGTTCGCCATGAGAAGGACGTGACAAGGTAGCAAGTATGGACATCCATTTGTGAGACTAGCTCTACAACTATAACACCACTGCAATACTCCACTTTGGCCCTTTCTTGAGCAAGACGGCGGTCGGAGACCCCCCCCCCGATCAATCGACTGGACATGTCAAGCCCTAGCACCTATATGATTGCCCAACCCTTTTTATCATATGGGTGCTAGAAGGCGGTGGCTGAGGGTCTGCATGTCCTGGGAATGACGTTAAACTATCTGATGGTGAGGTTCCACTTTTGGAGGTTTGGGGAATGTGGAGCACTCTTCATTACCATTGCTCCCTGGTCCACTCTGACCCGGAGTGGTATTGCCTGTTAGGGTCCCATCTATGGGTTAGATAGAAAAACATGAGTTTATAAACAAAATTTGATTATCAATTAAGAATGAGTTTATTTCAAAACTTTGTCGACATAAAATAACCCACCGAGGTTGATATGCCGTAAAACAAAACAAACAAAACAAAACCACTACACCACGATGAGCCACCAAGATGGTTATAAACTATTAAAGTTCAACAGGCTATTTGAACCTGTTTCGCTTAATACATATATAAGTAAAAGTAAAAGTCGTCGGGCGGCCTAATGTCGGTATCAGCCATCAGCGAGGGAGTCTATCCCCTTTTCAATAGCGCTAGACCAAGGAGATTGTTTTTGCATCTGAGGTGGAGCACCACACCTACCATCAGCTCCTTACTTTACCGCACAGATCCCTGTGCTACTCATACGCTGAGTTGGCGGGTACCGGTATCGAACTAGGAACCTAGTGGTCTCTAGCCGAACGCTCTACCGACTGAGCTAACTCTTGCATTAACTTTTGACTTGTTATGAACTACATGTTGGGTTATCAAACACATTTTGTTTAATTTCATTTTTAATTCGTTCAGATTAGATCTACAGTGAATCTGCCGAAGTACATTAACTCTTTGTTTACCAAATTTTCTCCACGGCTGCACCAAGCATTTTCTTAGTATTTTCTACCTGTATGATGGGATATTTCAAAGTTCACTATTCATTCACATCAGAACTCATTGTATTCAAATAAAGATAGCAGGGGTTTTCACGTAGTGATTTTTTCAGTATAAACAAGTGACACATATGAGAGCCGCTACCATCGGATTACATAGGATTGCAGTGGTTGAGCCGCTGTGGGCGGTTTAAAGTAGGCAAGAGTTATGGGAATCGAAGTCAGAGTTCTTGCCCATAAAAGTTTATAAAAGAGGCCACTTTTATTCAAATAAAGCCCTGATTTTATCTTAATCTAAGTCCTTCTCAGTTATAATGAACAAACCATCAGTCTTCGTATTTTAGTTGGAGACCGCTGCAAGTGGCGTAAAGTAGACAAAGCGTTATATGAACATTGATTTATACTCTTATGACTTTATTTAAATTTTCTAATGGAGAATGAGAGGTAAGAAATTTTAACCCTCCCTCGTACAAAAATAAGGTGTGTATTTTAATGAACATTCCTCTTTGTTAGTCTCCACCAATTGTCCTTTTAGGACGTTCGCTTGGTCGTTGCACAAACAAACATACATACAGACAGAGTGACAGACATAATTTCATATAGGAGATTATTGATGTGGTTATTTGCAAACGGTTCTTTTAAGCCTTTCGCTAATATAATAAAAATGGAATTGTTCATTATTATCAGATGAGTTGACGACAATCATGAGAAAAAAGAATTTGGCGGATAAGCAACTCCAGATAATCAGGATTTACAATTTTGCATTTTAATTCGGGTGATTTGAACGGTTTCATTTTTAAGCAGGGTTCTTGCAATATGATAACGGTCAAACAATTAAGGAACACGAGTATTAATATACAAGTGTGTCAAAAGTATCGAGATTTTTAATACTTTTTGACACATCTTGTATTCTTAAAAAAATAACGTCCATTCATTCTTCATTTCTATCTTGGTAAATACAGATTTAAACTTGGTACTTTTTTGACACAACCTTGTATTCTGAAAAAAAATAACGTTCCATTCATTTAATTTTTTTCTGAATACAAGGTGTGTCAAAAAAGTACCAAGTTTAAAAGCTCTATTTACCAAGATAGAAATGAAAATGAAGGAAAGTTTTTTTTTTCAGAATACAGGTGTGTCAAAAAGTACAAAAAAAACTCGATAATTTTAGACACACTTGCATAGATAATCATTAGTGAGTTCTCAACAACTGTAGCCTTGTGCCACACTATGCTTATTGTTTCCCAATCTTTGATGCAAACCAGAAGTTTTTTTAAGTATTAACTAAACGCAGCTTGCTGGTTGTTGAAAATAGAATCACCTGACGCGAAAATGGTAACCGATCCATTATATATATATATATATATATATATATATATATATATATATTTTTTGGTTTTGGAAATAATCCAGAACGTTAAATGCTATCAGAAGAGTCCCGGGAGAAGAACGTTCGTAAAAAGCAAGACGCAATAGGAATAACTGTCTGCGGAATCGGAGAGTTTCGAGTTTAAGAAAAGAAAGAAACAGGTACGCGTCGAAGTGGAATTGGCATTACGAGAAAACCGGGACAGAGAAAGCACCGATTTGGCATTCAGCAGGGGTAGGGTTAGGGTTCGCGGCATTCGGGACATAAAAATCTCGAAAAACACTTCGCCAAAATCTTATAGCCACTCCACGAAACACTAATAGCGCAAATTAGAAAATAAAGAATGTTCGTACTTGAGAAAACATGTGATAAAAATATCTTGAGAGAAAAATCATAGCGTCGAAAATTATTTTGCTTCAGCTCAATAATTTTTCACCGAGAGCAGCAGTTCCCAGACTGTTCTTACCCGGGGCGCGCTTAAATACAACAAATATATAATATAATATATATATATATATATTATATATATATATATATATTATATATATAGGAACAACAGTCATTTGATAAAGGGTATCTAACGAACCCGAAAATTTATGATAAAAAAATAATAATAAAAAAACAAGTGAATCCAATACTCCATAACATCGAGTTCATTCATTTATTTTTAGATGCTTCGTAATAACGCCCAAACTTAAAAAAAAAAACATATATATATATATATATATATATATATATATATATATATATATATATATATAGAGAGAGAGAGAGAGAGAGAGAGAGAGAGAGAGGCAGTGGTAAAAACTATCCAATTGTCTGGTATGTTGGGGATAATTCTATTCAAGATCATCAATATCTCCTGTATATCCACAATGCATGCTCATGTTGATGCAAATTTATAGATGGATACAAGGATTTTTATAAATCCCTAAGAGAGCTCAATTTATGATAATAAATAATTAATATATACAGAGCAATATTTATACTTTCAATAAAAAAGAAAAACTTAATAAACTGTCGTTTTATCTATTATGAATTTATTTCAACCAGAACACAATAAATGAGCCTAGTCTCATCAGATTAAAATATAATATATATATATATATATATATATATATATATATATATATATATAATATGTGTGTGTGTGTGTGTGTGTGTGTGTGTGTGTGTTGTGTATCGCACACGTAGATCTATATCTAAATGTATTTGTGTATTTTGGTTTGGTTTATAGGATTTTATCGCGTGTCCACCCTTGTTGGGTTATTTCATGCAGAAGACATTTTGTTTTATTCATTCTTGATAATATTCAAATTGTTTTCAAACTTTTTTAATCCATAGATAGAAGCCTGGCAGGTGCTAGCACCCCGAATCAGCGTGGACCTGGTAGTAACGACAATGAAGGACTACTCCACACTCCCCAGAGCTCCAGAATTGAAACTTCGCCATTAGATGCAGTTTACCTAGGGCAATAAAACCCTCAGTCACTGTCTTATAGCACATATATGATAAAAAGGTCTGGGGTTTGCCATAAAGGTAACAGGGTTGCAACAATTATATAGGTGATAAGGCTTGAAGTGACCAGCCGATTGATCGGATAGGGCCTCTCCAACCACCCGTCTAGCCTAACTAAGCACCAAAGTTGAGTGTTGCATGTCATGGACTGTTCAGCCACCAGAATTCCGTTATCAATTATCACGGGTAGCCACCCACGGCCAATTAGTGGCCATATTGGGGAGGGATTTTACCCCTCTGCTAAAGGGCAATCGGCGTATTCTACAGCCCCAGTCGACAGAGTGATTATGCATTTTTTTTAAATATGTTAACATGCGCATAGGTAAGACAGGGCGTCCTATCGTGGAGTAATGGTTATCAAACTCGTCTGGGCATACTTTTACTAATGAATAGCGAGTTTCGAACCTTGCTGAATGACCCCATATTTACGATCTTGTGTCACATTCTCCCATGGCAAACGGGTTGGGTAAATACCTACCTCTGGGATTAAAAAACGGTGTAATGGTTAGCAAGCTAGTCTCGCAGACCCATTACTACTGAATAGCGAGTTTGATCCCCTCTGGGTGCCCCATAACTGCGACCTTGTGTCCCAACCTACCAGTGGGTAACGGGTTGCGTAGAAAGAACGTCTCATATGGTGAAATGGGTAGCAAGTTAGACTTGCATATCCCTTACTATCGAATAGCGATTTCGATCTCGCTGGATGCCCCCTACGGTCTTATTACATTCTTCTCTTGGCCAACGGGTTGTGTAGAAATGACGTCTAATCATAGTGCAGTGGTTAACAAGCTAGTCTTACAGATTCATTACTACTGAAAAGAGAGTTCGATCCTTGCTGGATACCCATACCCATGATCTTGTATCAGATCCTACCTGTGGCGAATACAAGGTGTGTCTAAAAAGTAATGAGACACAAATAATTCATTTAAAATCCAAACAACAAACTAAATGTTTTATCCTCCAAAGTAGTTCACTCTTGAATCTAATGCACTTTCCCATTCTTCTCTGATACGCTTCCCTGTCCTGCTGGAAGGATTCTTCTGGTATGTCTCCTCTTGTTACGGACCTCTGATGGCCTCAACGCATTCAAAACGGATCCCCTTGATGAGCCCCTTCATCTTGGGAATAAGAAAAAAGTCACGATTTGTCCTACCACAAATATTCCCGCGCACTTCCCAATCTCATTACTTTTCAGACACACCTCGTACGTTGCCCAATCGTAGTGCAATGGTTAACAAGCTTGTCTATTACCACTAAATAGTGATCTTCAATGGATGCCCCATACCTGTGACCTTGTGTCACACCCTACCCGTGGCGAAAACCTCTTTGGCATAAAATAAACGAACAATGGTTGACATGCCGTAAAAAAACAACAAGCCAACCAACTATATATGTGTTTGGTTTGATTTGGTTTGGTGGTTAAATCCTACTTAACGGACATAACCACCATCGTACGTAAGCCGAAAGAAAGAAACTAAAAATCAAGAAATTAACCGAATTTAATGAAATTTTCAGTGCTGATATATTAATGAATACACAATACAATGCACGGGTTATTTTATTTGAAAACTTTTACATTTTTTCAGGTCAGTTAACTTTGAACCACGTATCTTTGAGGCGTAACACAGATTCACAAACATACGTGGTTCAAAGTTAATTGGCCTGAAAAAACGTAAAAGTTTTTAAATAAAATAACTGGTGCATTATATATTTTATTCCTTTATGTATCGACACTGAAAATTTCATTAAATTCGGTTAATTCCTTGATTATTAGTATTTTTTTCTTCTTTTGGCGGGGTGACGTACGATGGTGAATTTATGTCCGTTGAGTGGGATTTAACGCTTTGGGTTATGTTATGCCGAAGACGTTATTCATTTTTGTTTGGTTTTCAATTTTTTAACTCATTTTTTTATACAGATTTTTTAAACTCATCTTTTTATCTATTTAACCCATAGATGGAACTGTGACAGGAACAAGAAGTGGACCTGGCAGTAATTACAATGAAGGAGTACTCCACGCTCCCAAAAGCTCCAGAATTGGAACCTCACCACTAAATATAGTTTAACATCATACCCAAGACACTAAGAGCCTCAGCCATCGTCATCTAGCACATATATAATAAAAATTGTTGGGGTTTGCCATGACATGTCGCCCGTGACAATCATGTATGTGCTAGCCGATTGTGACGAGCCGATTGATCAGGGTGGGAGAGGGCTCTCCAACCGATCGTCAAGCCCAAATAATGGCTAAATTGGAGTGTTGCACGCCATGGCCTGCCAGCCATGAGTATTCTGTTGGTTATGTATGGGAATAGTTTGTAGATAAACATATTGTAAACAGTTGATAATCAATTTTTGCTTTACAGATGTATTTCTGGAAAAATCATTTTTTTCATCTATTTAACACATAGAAGGGGCCCTAACAGGTAAAACCACCCGGGTCAGTGTAGACTTGGGGGTAATGGCGATGAGTATTCAACACTCCCCAGAGCTCCAGAATTAGAATTCTCTAATAGATTCAGTTTAACGTCATACCCAGGAAACTAAGACCCTCAGCCACCGCCTTCTAGCACATATATGATAAAAAGGTTTATAGTTTTGCCATACGGGCAACAGAGTTGGAAAAATCATATAGGTGCTAGGGCTTGACGGGACCACCAGCCGTATTTATATGTGTGCGTGCATTTACAAATGCATATCACACATAGATGTACACATATATCAAATCTATTAAGATTAAGCCAGTTTTGGTTTTATTGCTAAATAAAATGTAGTAATCAGTAATGCTTTAACTGAATGACAGGGATAGATGGTTTCATGCCTTTAGAAAAGATATTCATGCAAAAGGAACACAAACTACTTCTGTCGGAATGGTGTCCTCGGTATGACTTCACACTGCATCTAATTGTGAGGTTCCAATTTTGGAGCTCTGGCGAGTGTGGAGTACCCCTTCATTGCCATTACTCCCAGGTCAACTTTAACCCGGAATGGTAGTACCTGACAGGGTCATATCTATATTTGAATAGAAAAATGCGTTTTGAAAAATTGTAAAAAAAACATTGAGTTTAAATTTTTTAAAAATATTTTGAATATCCATCAAGAATGAATAAAACAAAACGTCTCGGGATAAAATAACCCAACAAGGGTTTACATGCCGTGAAATCCAATCAACCAATCTTCAGCTGGAATGGGCACATCGTGTGGTTTAGCGACCTATGCTGTGGGGCGTGAGTTCGAATCTCACTGAGTACCCCATACTTCTGGCCTTGTGCCAAACTACGATTAGTAAGTGATAACTACCTCAACCGGAATTTGAACTCGGTTCGCTGAATCCAATTTACTTGCTGTTAAACAGTAGACCATTTCGGCACCCCCACCAAACTGATACACCCTATAAATACCCCAAGATGACTCAGACCTCATGTCAGAGGCCGGGTAGGGGTGGAGTGTGTGCTGTCGGGTGTAAACCTGAGGTGTTACACAGAGAGTGAATCATGCGCCGGATACGAAAATCGGGATATGAAGATGAGAAAACGCTAACGACCCAAATGCAGTTGCCAAACAGAACCTTTTTCGGTAAGATTTCTTTTTAGTGCCCTGATAATCTAGACTAGGGCTTCATACCAAGACCCGAACATTATTATTGGCCTCCTTTCACAACAACAAAAAAATCCATGCTTCGAAACATCGACTAGAACTAAAAGACTCGAATATGCCCTCCCTCTGTCGATAAGGCTTAGAATATGCTGACTATATCCCCTCAGTCGGTAGACCACCAGCCTCGGAATCGTAAGGTTCCGGGTTCGATACCATTCCCGCCAACTCAGCGCATGAGTTGCACAGATTGGATAATCTCATCTGTGCGGTAAAGTTGTGAGCAGACGGTAGGTGTGACACTCCATCTCAGAAAAAAAAAATTGAAACAATATCCCTGGTCCAGTGCTAGTGAAAAGGGGATAGACTCCCTCGCTTTCCGGCTGATACCGACAATAAACTATTCCACTGACTTACTTTACTTATATCCCGTGCAGAGTGGTAAAACCTTACACCCCTAAAAATATTGTGTTTTCTGGTTATGAAAATAAACCGCATCTGATGGTGAGGCTCCAGTTCTGGAGATCTAGGGAACGTAGAGTACTTTTTCATTGCCATTACTCCTAGGTCCTCTCTGACTCGGGGTAGTAGTACCTACTAGGTTCCCATCTATGACTCAAATAGATCTTATTTGTATTTTTTTAGATGAGGCTTGATGTGAATAATTTGTTGATCAGCAAACTATTAAAAATGATTTCCCAGGTTGAGTCATTATTCCAATATATAGTGAACACCTGAGGAAAACCGGGAGATACAGTTCTTTTCGTTATTATGATTATCATTATTTCACACCTCGCGCGCGAGTGTTTCACATTTGACAGAAGTCTCCTCGGGTGTCCTGGACTCTTCTGAGTATTCTAGCTGATCTTAACCATGCTGTTGTTTTGGGTGGCATCAATTCTTTCTCTGATTTCCAATTCACCCATAATCTTTTCCGAAACCTTGGGAACCGTTCCACGGGCATCAATTACAATTGACACGAGCTTTACCTTCATGGCCCACAGTTTTTTTTTTCAGTTCTCTGGCCAGGTCTAAGTATCTTTTCGTTTTATTTTCATTTTCATTCGGTGGTCCGCCGGGACATCAAATCCACGAATTCTTCTTCTTCTTCTTCTTCTTCTTCTTCTTCTTCTTCTTCTTATTATTATTATTATTATTATTATTATTATTATTATTATTTGACTCCATGAGAGTTCTTCCCACGTGCCTTAGCTGGTGGTTCACTGGAGGCTGTGTAAGCAAGTCTCCTCAGTTCTCCCGGACTCTTCAGAGCATTCTAGCCAATTTCAAGAATGCTGCTGTTTGGATGGTTTCGATCCTTCGTTTGATTTCCTGCCAACTCATCCAGACTCTTTCCAAAAACTTGGAGATTGTCCCAAGAGCACTAATTACAATTGATACAACCTTTACCTTCATGTTCCACATTTTTTTTCAGTTCTCAAGCTAGGTCTAAGTATTTATCTATCTTTTCGTTTTATTTTCATTTTCACTCTGTAGTCTGCCGGGACGTCAAAATCCAAGAGATGACAAGTTCTCTTTTTCTTCTTCTCTTCTTCTTCTTCTTCTTCTTCTTCTTCTTCTTCTTCTTCTTCTTATTATTATTATTATTATTATTATTATTATTATTATTGAGTTTCACGCCTGCCGTGGCCGGTGGTTCACTAGAGGCTGAGCGCCAGCGAGTATCCTCAGGTATCCAGGACTCTTCTGAGTATTCTAGCCGATCTTAACAGTGCTGTAGTTTGGATGGTCTCTGAATTCCAATTCACCCAAATTCTTTTCCAGACATTTGGGGATCGTTCCAAGAGCACCAATAACAATTGGTACGACCTTCACCTTCATGTTCCACTGTTTTCTAAGTTCTTTTTGTTCTCTTTCATTCTTACTCCGTGGTCGGCTGAGAGGGCAAAATTGACGAGATGAATTCTCTTCTTCTTGTCAATCAATACTAGGTCTGGTCTCCTGGCCGGGATTAGGTGACTCGTCTGTACCTCAAAGTTCCAGAGAATTTTATACGTCTCATTCTCCAGGACAAGTTCACGCTTGTGTTTAGACCATTTAGTTGTATGGTGAAAATTGAATTTCTTGCACAATTCCCAGTGAATTACCTTTCCCACCAAGTTGTGCCTGGTCTTGTACTCTCTTTGTGCAAGTTTGCTGCATTCGCTTATTATATGATTAACCGTTTCGTCTCAGTCTCTCCACATTCTGCACTTGCTATTCTGTTGTGTCTTATCTATTTTTACCTTTATATAGTTTGTTCTAATGACATTGTCTTGTGCTGCGATTATAAGAGATTCAGTTTCTCTCTTGAGGTTTCCTCTTCTTAGCCATGTCCATGTCTTCTGATGTGACATTTCTTCAGATTACGCTTGAAGTATCAATATAGTGGAGTTTTTCTTTTTCTTCTTCTTTTTTCCCCTGTTTTTGATGAATTTCTGCTGCTTGACAGTTATTATTATTATTATTATTATTATTATTATTATTATTGTTGTTGTTGTTGTTTTTTGCTTTCTTTTTTAGTACAATTCCTAACTGAGTCATTAACCGTGACCTACGACAAGGGTGGGTAATGAATATATGCATTCTGTTTGCACACATTTTGGTGTTAAGTGATACTTAACATGTGCATTGTTAATATTTTCTTTTCATTCATAAACCTCTCTTGAGTAGTTGAGTAATTTAAGATTGGGTATTTTTTCGACATCATCATCATTATTATTATTATTATTTACTCCTTTTGAGTTTTCGCATCAGTGTTAGCTGATGGTCTTTCACTGGAGTCTGAGTGACAGCAAGTCTCCTCAGGTCTCCAGGACTCTTCTGAGTATTCTGGCAGATTGCAGCAGTGCAGTGTTCTGAATGGTTTCAATCCTTCCTCTGATATCCAAACTTTCCAAACCCTTTTCTAATGCTTTTGGGACTGTTCCAAGTGCACCAACTACAATTGGTATAACTTTCACTTTCATATTCCATAACTTTTTCAGTTCTCTGGCAAGGTCCAGATATTTGTCAATTTTTTCATTTTCCTTTAACTTCACCCTGTGATCCGCTGGCACTGCAAAATCCACCAGTTGACAAGTTCTTTCTTTTTTGTTAATCAACACTAGGTCTGGTCTTCTTGCTGGGATAAGGTGATTATTATTATTATTATTATTATTATTATTATTATTATTATTATTATTATTATTTCACTCCTTTCGAGTTTAACCAATCCTTATGCTATTCACCATATATACATGAATCACTACATCTTCAAACCCAGCATCTATGACCCACTCACTCCCAAACTCCTAACACCTGTGGCATCATTATCAGAACCCCATTGATACACGCCCTATCTGAGAGAAAAGGAAAATCGACTACCAACCTCTTCTAACACCAACAACTGACCACCGCTCCCCTTATTCACAACCTCCTGATTCACCAGTATGAAAATGTTCCCCATTGAAGCAAAGTCCTGATGAAGGTCTAACAGACCGAAACGTTACAACGTCGACATCACTACCAACAATAAACATCTATTTTCTACAACATCCCGTGTTTGTCTACCTTTCTCCATATATATATATATATATATATATATATATATATATATATATATATATATATATATATATATATATATATATATATATCCTTAAAACACACATACATACACAGACATATATATATACAAGGTGTGTCAAAAAAGTATCGAGATTTTTTGTACTTTTTGACACACCTTATATTCTGATAAAAATTAACGTTCCATTCATTGTTCATTTCTATCTGGATAAATACACCTTCAATCTCGATACTTTTATGACAAACCTTATATATATATATATATATATATATATATATATAATGGAGATAGACTGCATTTTTGTCTGAAGCCGAAACTATATTACTACTCAAGTCACAATTCCCTTAATTATTTACGTCAAATTCGCCATGATTTCATTCTTTTAAACCTTCAGTTATTAATAAAAATTGTTTTACATTATTAATACTGTTGATCATATCTACGTACTAATAACATGCAATTGTATTTATATATACAACAAAATAGCGATTTACAGTTTGAACGAGAAGGCTAATTTGCATATTGATATTTAACATTTTATTTTTAATAAATATGTGCTTGGTATTATTGATTTCTAATTGTTTGGTTTTATCTTAAGAAATATAAACAAAAATCTCGTGGATAAATCTTAAAAGAAATTTATTTACAAGAAGAAATAACTGTAATATTATCCTTTACTTCCTATTTTAACTAAATAGTTAAATTAGGAAAATTTACCAATGAAACAGGGGAGTAATGGAAAATGATGGAATAGTTAGTTTCAAAGTTGTTCTATTTTTCGATTATACCCCCTCTGTTGCAGATCTTTTTATCTACATTCTTAGTCAGTTTCATTAGCCTTTCTAATTTAATATGATATTTTATTATATCAAAACTTAAATACTTGCACCCGGAGGGTGCATATATTTGCTAGTTATTATAACTCTGAAAAAGGAATTCATAGTTAAAATAAGAAACAGGAAGTTGTAGAAGCATTAGATCTTTCCAAAAACAAACTGGGCCTATTATATTTGATTGTCAGTCTATGGTTTAAATCACTACTCCAGCCCGGTAAAATTAGCCGCTCTGTGTGCGAAGATAATTTTCCCTCGTCAAAAGTTCCGCCTCATACCTACCAACTCACAGAAGCAAGGAACATTTCTTTTCTTTTCGAATTTTCTTTTTTTTTTTTTTTATTATCTCCGTCTTGAGAACATTCCAAAGTTCTACTTAGAGAATCGGAAACCTGTCTTGTGGAATTCCAAGCCTTTCCATCTTTTGCCAAAGAACAAAGACAGCCTGCCCTTGGCAGCGGACAACGGTTACCCCCACCCACACGCACACACCTAAGGCCGTCCGTATTTATCTACATTTGACGATCTGCAAATCGAGGAATGCGGAGTTTGGTTTTCACTGGTGCGTGTAGTGGTGGGTACGTAGGGCTACCAACTTCTTTCTTTTTTTGCAACTTATTTATATTGTTGGACGAATGTCATAACAATAAATACAAAGTAAAAATCACCGGGTGTTCCATCAGCCGCGTCTAAGATTTCTTCACGGTAATCAGCGTTTCCACACATTTCAAATTATAGCTCAAGAGTATTTATTCTGAGTACCAATAACGAGAAAAATGCTTAATATATATATATATATATATATATATATATATATATATATATATATATATGTGTGTGTGTGTGTATGTGTGTGTGTGTTGTGTGTGTGTGTTTGAGTGTGATACAGATAATATGAGTGCTATATTTTTAAGTAAACAATACTCAATATCATTAGATATAGCATTTATATCTAAGTTAAGGTAGCGTGGACATGGAATCAAAAGCGTTTGGTTACTGATAGTTTCTCGCTTATGCACACACAAAGAATTTGGAGAAATAGACATTAACATAGTAGCATAAAACAGAATAGGCAGATTCTAGGAATAGTCAACATCTTCATTTTTGAACTCCGTGCTTTCAGAAAACTTCTGCTGATGCGATTTCTTCATCCCGAAATATTAAGAGAAAAAATCATCAACATCATAGTTACCTCGTTTTTCTTTACACTTGCATTGTGATAGCGTTTCAAAACCAACAACGAAACCAATATATATATATATTTGTCTTATTTTTTACCCTTAAAACCCACAACAGTGGGCATTGACAAAGTTATCGTATTCCTCATTTGGAGTGCATGTTGCTGATATCTCCTGGAGGAAGTCAAATTTATTCCTAACTGTTACCGAGTAGCGATCGCGTATATCGCTGTTGGCAAGTGAGGACCAGTCGTATCATGTCGATTTACTGGTTTGCCCTTTGTTTCTGCGTAGGCTTAGGCGTATTTTGGCTGTGACTATTCTGTGAGCGGAGGATACTCCTTCGAAAGAGGAATATGCTTCGCAGTTCATAGCACTGTTTGTCCATATTTTATTTATTAGGATGTAGTCTAGTTCTGCTTTTGTGCTATTTGGATAGGTGTATGTCCATAATTTACCCTTTCTCTTTTGGAATTTAGTATTTAGACATACAAGCCGATTCTCAAGGGAGAACTCTGCTAGGCATCGTGTAGGCAGAATTTATTGTTACCGTTTCTGCCTGTCTGCGCATTCATGTCTCCCCCAATGATGAGTACATAGTGTTTGGGAGTGTGTCTGCATATGGAGGATAGCTCGTTATAAAAGTGTTCATTGTTGATGTTTGTTGGCTGTAACACGAAACTACAGTTAGGCAGGGATTGCCATTAAACGTAGTACTCATAATTCTCGGTTGGATTTTTTCTATGCTGTTTAATGAATTTAGTGCTCGAGGGCTCAGAAGCATTCCTAAACCCCTATAGTGGCATTAGCAGAGTTTTTATCCACGCAGATGCTGAAACGAATGTCCAGCCATTACCAGATTCATGGTATTTTATTTCTAGATCGCTATGTTCAAATCTGCGTTCTTATACACATAGGATGTCTATATTTTTTCGGCTGCAGACGCAGTTCACTCGGGTAGTTGGCTAATTGTTCTTAACGTTCGAACGTTGAATGTTGCTAGGTGAAGAGTTTTTATTTTGCATCTAAGTAGATTTGTATTATTTTTAGTTTCTTTGACTGTATTTTCACATATTGTGGTCAGAGCGGTGACCTTAGTAGTGTGTGTGTGTGCTGTTTGTTTGTGCTGTGAGTTATGTGTTTTGCGGGTGAGATGTTTTTTGGACTCTGTTACTTATTATTCGAGTACTGGGCCAGAGCTCGAACCTCAGCAGAACGCGCACATTTTGTTATGTCAACGGGCATGGCGATCCTGCATGTTTTTCCAATATTGAGTAGTCATGAGGATTTGATTGTTTCGATGTCATGGATATCTATTGGTGGCTGTTTTGTTGACTCATTAATAGGCGCTAGTCTTAGAGATGAGGAGCAGTAGTTTCCTAACTGAACTATTATCAGTCATACGGAAATCTATACTCACAGACAAGTCAAAGAGACAATTCTTCCAAGCCGTTGTCGTGTCAGTCATGCTGTACGGTTGCACAACTTAGACCCTAACAAAGTGCCTAGAGAATAAACTAGATGTGAGCTGAGTGCAATCTTAAACAATCGCGGAAACATCACCCTACGAGAAAACAGCTGTACGGCCACCTGCCCATATCACCCAAACCATCCGAGTAAGAAGGACAAGACACGCAGGGCACTGCTGGAGAAGCAAGGACGAACTCATAAGCCACGTTCTCCCGTGGAAGGTAGTACATGGTCACGCCAGTGTGGGCCGAACAGCAAAGACGTACATTGACCAGCTCTGTGCGGATATTGGATGCTGCGTAGAGGACCTCCAAGAAGAATGAGTGATAGTGACGGCTGTAGAGAGATTGTCATGGATATCCGCGCTGATAGCGCGACACGATGATGATGATGATGATATATATATATATATATATATATATATATATATTAAACATATGTATGCACACATATATATAATATGCATACACACACACACACACACATATATATATCTATATATATATATATATATTATATATTAAATTTTTACTTGAAGGCACTTACAACGCATGTATCGCATAAAATTCGATACTTTTTCTTATAGAAATGAACTTTTTGACAAGTATAATCCGGCAATGGATGGCTCGGTGTGTAGAATACC
>CM042145.1:104004409-104011909 GCA_023376005.1 Doryteuthis pealeii
AAAAATGCTGACGAAAAGTTACAACACATGAAAGAAATTATGGCTAAAAGTAAAAGTTGTCGGGGTGGCCTAAAGTCGGTATCAGCATGACAGCAAAGGAGTCTATCTCCTTTTCACTAGCGCTAAACCAAGGAGATTGTTATGGCATCTGTGGTGGAGTGCCACACCTACCATCAGCTCTTCACTTTACCGCACAGATCCCTGTGCTACTCATACGCTGAGTTGGCGAGGGCCGGTACCGAACCCGGAACCTTGTGGTTTCCAGTCGGCTGCTCTACCGATTAAACTAAACCGGCTCTACTTTTAGGGAATTCGGAAATTTGAAGCAATCAAATTTTTAAAAAAAGTTGTGTAAGTTAGGGGACTATTCTATTGTCAGTATCAGCCGGACAGTGAATGAATCAATCCCCTTGTCGCTAGTGCTAGACCAGGGAGATTGTTTTGTTTTTCCCCACTATACCGCACAAAATCAGATTACTCAAAATGTGCTACTCATACACTGAGTTGGCAGGACTGGTATCGAACAGGGAACCTTACGATTTCTAGGTAGGTACTTAACCGACTGAGCTAAATAAATAAAAAACTTTTTTGTTTATCTCACAGCGACAGCAACATGGGCAATTCAAATTAGTATAAGGGGATTGTCTGTGGTCAGGAATTAAGTACTGTATAACCGATAGAATAGAGAGATATTCGTTTGAAGAGATCGTTCTAATTAAATTCAATTTCATTGAGATCTTGAAAAAAAAAAAAAAAAAAAAAAAAAAAAAAAAACGGAAGTCAAAATGAGGCGCTAAAGCTAACATTTAACATTAGCTTCTTTTTTTTTTCTTTTTTTCTTATTCGTTGATTTTATTTTTGGGAAAATACCCTGAGAAAAGATCGGTAAGTAGGTATATTCTATTGTTGATTAGGTCTGATTGTGATTCATCAGTGGCTTCCAATCTGCCATCAGTCAGTTTTTGATATAAGTAAAGGAAGGGAAAAGGAGAATGATGTTGGGAAAGAAATCAAAGGTTAATTTTGACAAACAATTACAGCTTCCAAAGCCTTTTGTAGTCAAGTTTTACACGTTTCTCTGTGCATTCAGAATAAATAAAAAAGTTTATATGCTAGCCGGCATTATATATATAATATATATATATATATATATATAGGGTTTACGTAAAATCTTCCAACGGTTCTAAAATTGAAAAATTAATAACCCACGTTGTACAAATGATGGAATCATTTAGTAAAAACCATATGAAAGTACCATTCTTGTAGTTTTATCTTTCATGTGCGTTTGGATGATTGCATTTCAACAAGACTGCCATCTTTGTTGTTACATTTTAATTCTGCTGCTGGACTTTATAGACACTATATATATATATATATATATATATATATATATATATATTATATATATATAATTGAGTTGTTTAAGAAATGACAGCTGATTTTAATTCATCTTTAAATATAAAATCGCCCTTTATTTCTCAAACAATCTAATCTTTTCTTTTTTTCAGTTTTTTTCTGGTTCTCGTACACCATTTTTTAGGTGCCTTCAGATAATCTTTAAGTATCGGTTTCGATTATCTAAATTATTGAATCCAGAACCTTACGATTCCTAGGCAGGTGTTCTACCGACTGAGCTAAACCCGCCCCTTATGATGATGATGCTATAATGCACATAAACTTTTATCTTATACTGAATTTTCAAGAGATCAAAAAACAAAAACAACAACAAAAAACTTACTGTATTTACCATCATATACTACACATGTTCCATAAAATACTCTGGTCATAACTCGAGCTCCCACCCCCATTAACCAGAATGACCACAAGTGGCCTACGGACTAAAATGTTCCATGTGTGTTATATGGCGTAAAATACGGTAGTATAACTCATTCATAAAATTCATTCATTCATAAAATTCTGTTGTTCAAATGGTGGCGTCTTAAATGTAAATGATATGAATCAATGTTCAAGGAAATTCAAATGTCCTTTGTAGCATTGTGTTCAGAAGAGTTCAATTAAGGACAATTTACATGCCACCAATCTCATACGTACATTTTATCACAATTTTAAAAAGATGAGGTCTGAAATGACAAAAAAAAAAAAGAATTGTCAGTCTGAAGTCATTTGCTATGTTCTTTCTTTCTTTCTTTTTTCTTTCTCTTTTTCTCTTTCTTTTTTTCTTTTTTTTCTAAAATTGAAATTGGTCCATTTTACCATTGTTTAAAAAAATCAATTTGGTAGAGATCAATAGGTAATCAATAATTCAGTTCATTGGATCTCAAATCAAGTGTAAAAAAAAGTGATAAAAAAAATTTAAAGTCACAAATAATTTTTAAAGTCTTAGAAAGAACAGAGATCAATTGATCCGGTATATTTTTTTATAATAAAGAATGGAATTTTTTTTTTTTGCTTTATAATTTGGTCCACTTTTGTTTCTCTCTCACGTATTTTTCTCCCATTTTTTTTTATTGAACAATTTTTCTTTTTTTCTTTTTTTAAATTACACTGGTATGTTTTCAAGGTCAAATATATAATACCTGATTTTAAGGCATTTTTTTTACGCTAAATACAAAAATCATATTCATTTTGTCTAATCAGATCAAATTTGTAATATACAAGCTCTTACTTGAAATGTATAAACAATATCATAACTCTATTTATTTGTAACGGCTTTTGAATAAGTGTTGTATGCATGTACAACTTGTAAAGTATTCAAGCACATCTTTAAAAACCAGACCTGAACAAACACAATGAATACTATATTTGTATTCCACATAAAATGGCGATCATATATCACTTGGTAAAAGTTTGACCTTTGAAGAAAAAAATTGAACGCAGGCCAGTGTTATTAGAATGTCATTTTGCCGGAATTGAACACCCTTCATCGATTTCAATATCGAAGTGATTCGTTTTGATTTGAGATCACTCGATGGAGGAAGAAGATTGGTTGCCTTTTTTCAATTTCCTAATCATGGCTATATATATATATATTATATATATAATATATATATATATATATATTACAACAACCAATAATGTGGGTGTCATTTTCTTCCAGCATTTTGTCGTTCCTGCACCGTCCAAAGATGGCGATTCCCGCCAAAAAGCGTGACAAATACAGGTTTCAAAGCAGCAGCAACTGCAGCACCAGGAGGTATGGAAGTGTATACTTTAGTAGGATTTTTTCAACCCTTCTTTTACAATCTTCTCTCGACCGTATCCGAGAATAACCGGTTTTGTTGTTTTGGTTTCATACCAAGCCTCGTATCTTTGTCGAGTTCTTTAGCCTCCATCTCTCTCAAGGTATTTATCGACGCTATTCTTCATAGAAGAATAATTCGATAAGAAGTGAAAATCAATTCTTTTTAACCCATGTTCAGTCGTATGAACATTCCAGAGCTCCCGAATATCGAACTCTGTCCAGCAATTTCTTCCATTGGTTCAGATAAGGCGCGCACGTGAGGTGCAATCGGTCGAAGCGCACTCGACCCATGAAAAGAAAGATTCCGGTACCCCGGGTGACTTCACATTCTAAAGGGACGTGCACCGTTCCTAATAAAGGGCCTTTTCGCCGGCGACGATAGAACGTGTCGGTTTTGGCGTGGACTTGTCGGGATATGTGAATTTCCATCGCTGTCGTCTTTGTTTCAGGACGGTCCTGTACTTTCCCCATTACTCCTTCCACAACTGAAAGAAAAAAGAAAAAAAAACAATGAAGTTTATTTATAAAACACTATATTCACTCTCTCATCACTCTTTCTGTCTCTCTCTCTCTCCACACACACACACACACACACACACTTCTCTTCTCTCTCTCTATATATATATATATATATATATATATGTTATAGAGTACAATACATTGAAGGTGCGATTGCTACCATTTTTCAAAGCAGCGTATTAGTCACTTATCATCAAGACAACACGCCAGTGAAAATAAATACAGCTCTTATACCCGTAATCGAGCACTTTATTTTCAATTCTCCAATACTAAATAATAACAAATATATATATATATATATATATATATATATAATATATATATATATATATCCGACCCGTCGCGAATGGATTGGGTAAATACCCACCGACATCTAATATCGGTATGAAACAACACAGTTTGGAAACCACTGCTACAAAAGATACACTTAACAGTAGAAAAAAGGATGTAAATCAAATTCTCTCTCCATATATATATATATCTATATATCTATGTAAATATATACTTACTGAAACTACTGGAGCAGTAGGCGCGCAAAAGCTCGTCATCCGAACAGGGTCTGCAATCTGTAAAAACAAAATGAAAAATAAATTTAAGGCGTGAATCAAATGGGGAAAAAAGTAAATATTTGGAGTGCGGGCTTTTATCAGATACACAATCAGAAAGAAAAGAGGGAAAACGTGTCTTTAATATTTGCCTCCCAAATCCGCCCCTCCACACACACACACTGGTAGTACCAAATTTTCTTGATACTTTTTTTACCTGTATGATAGGATATTTCATAGTTGATTATCTATTCACCTCAGGACTCGTTCTGTTCAAATCAAGTCCTATTATTATTGTAATTGTAGAACAAACATACTAAGTTCCAATTACCGTCGAATTGTTAAGACAAGGCAACAAGGAAGCCGGAACTTAATACGGATATAACCTTAGTGCAAGCATACTGCAGAATGCCAGAGTATTTATGAAGCCTAATAAAACGATAGAAACCAAGCAGCCAATCAGGACTCAATGAATGGAATCACCCGAATACATGAATGGATTATTCTTGAGTTCTATAAACACCAGTTGTTTTGGGCACCAGTCAGTAGTGCTTAGTTGCTGTTGTTCAAACCAACAACATACTCAGCTCACAGCACAGTTGGATGCTAATCACCCAACAAATTTCTACAGTAATCAGAGTCCCTCTGCTCAATTATAATGAACTAATCATCAGTTTTTGTACTTTGCTTCGCAGTGGTTGGAGAGCCCCTATGAGCGGCTTAGAGTAGGCAAAGAGTTAAACCTCTTTGCATAATCTTTTTTTTAATGATGTTGTTTTCTGTTTTTTTTTTTTTTTGTTTATTTTTATTTGTTAAAAAACTTTAGGATCAAATATTCATTTTGAACATAAAACTTTCATTTTATCATTGTAATCTGAGTCCTTCTTTTCAATTATAATGATCTAACCATATATTTTTGTACTTCGTTTACGGTAGGATCGCAGTGGTGGGAGATCCGATGTGAGCACCTTAAAATAGGTAAAGAGTTCAAAGAACTCCTTTATTTTCTGGATTATACACCAGGTGAAGGCTGAAGATTCGATCGGCCGTAAAATTACAATATAAAAAAGAAACGAATGAGTTGACATGCTGAAACAAAGAAAGAGACATATTGTCAAATATATATATATATATATATATATATATATATATATATATATATATATATATATATAGAGAGAGAGAGAGAGAGAGAGAGAGAGAGCATAATGAGAGAAAAATGAGGGAGAAACGACAAAAAATAGAAAAAGAGAGGAGCTAGCTATAGCTAGCTAGATATATAGAGATGGATGGATAGATAGATAGATAGATAGAGAGATAGATAGATAGATAGATTAGATAGATAGAGAAGAGAGAGAGAGAGAGAGAAATATATGTATATATATAGAGAGTGAAACAAAACAGAAACAATGTGAGAGATAAAAGAAAGAAAGAAAAAGAAAACGGACCACAGAGTGCAAAATGCAAAAGAAAGCAGCAATATAATAAAGTTTACTTAGGTTGGCACAAGCCACAAGAACCATTGTTTCTCTTTGTCTCGCCCCCCCTCTCTCTCTCTCTCTCTCTCTCTCTCTCTCTCTCTCTCCTGAGTTTCTTTTACGTTGTCTTTAACTCTCACATTGTTTATGTTCTCTCTCTTTTTTCTCTCTCGCTATCTCTCTCTCTCTCTCTCTCTCTCTCTCTCTCTCTCTCTTCCTTATTATTTCGCATTGCCTTCTATATCATTGTTTCTATATCTATATCTATCTATCTATCTATCTATTCTTGAATCGAACTCAGTTACAACGATCTTGTTAACCATCTCACCTCACAAAGCGCCTAAGATGTCAAAAAAAGAATAAGATAAAAACCTAGAATGGCAGAAAAATGGTAAGGACAAAGTTGTAGCAGCAGTCAAAGACATCCAGAAAAAAAGTAATAATAATAATAATAATAATAATAATAATAATAATAATAATAATAAGAGAAGGAGAAGGCAGAGAGGTAGGAGGAAGAGGAGTACAAAAAAAAACTTTCGTAGGAAGAGAAATAAGAAAGTTAAAGAAAGGCAGTGGAGAGCAACACAGATGGGAACAATTTACTCTTTTGCTAAACGCCTGGAGAACCCATACGCTGCTACAGGCAGATATCACTCTCGAACAGGGCTACAGACACACACACAGGCGGTCAGAGTGTGGGAAAGTTTGAAAATTTCTGCACACTCCCTCAGACATACACGCTTTTCGGCAATGCCCTCACCCCCACACCTCACACTTCTTCCAGACTCGGGTCTCGTTCTTGTTTATGCGTTTCGTATAGTTATTTATACACTTCATTTTCCAGTGCCCCTTACTCTCGCCTCTCTCTCTCTCTCTCGTTTTCTCCACACACACACATAAAGACTAACACATACTACACACGTATATATATATATATATATATATATATATATATATATATATATATATAAATTACACGAAATTTGCATAGTCTCTCCTCTATGTTTTCTTTAAATTGTATACATTCGTGTCGCAACTTCTTATCAGTATGTGCTAAGCTTGGCTTAATTTGATACGACAACACAAGTGTAGAGAACCAAGTGAGGATCGAACCTAATATCTACAAATTAGCTTAGTGCGAAACCAAAGTCAAATGTGAGAAAATTTGGCGGGAAAATGTATCTTTATAGAAAAAAAAACTATATATATATATATATATATATATATATATATATATATATATATATATATATAAGACGTATACTTATTTTTGGACTGCAACATATTCATATTTGTATTAATTTCGTAATAAATAATGCCTAAAAAGAAATCTCGTTTTTTGTTGCATTATGTTCCATTAGAGAAAATAAAATCCTAGTTTGTAGACAGAGCAGCCGCCTGGGAATCGCAATGTTCTTAGTTCGATACCGGTCTCTCACCAACTCAGCGCATGATTAGCACAGATAAGGTAATCTGATCTGTGCGATAAATGAGGAGCTGACGGCACTTATCATCAGAAAAAAATCTCATTAATCCAGTGCTAGCGAAAAGGATAGACTCCCTCGCTGTCCGGTTGATACAGAAAAACGCCACTCACTCCACCAACTTTTTTCATCTTTGGTTTATATCAGTTAGTAGAGCATCCATTTAGGCAACCAGAGGGTTCTTGGTTCGATACTGGCTCTCGCCAACTCAGCGCATAAGTAGCACAGCTTGGATCTGTGCGGTAAAATGTGGACCTGATGGTAGGTATGGC
>CM042145.1:104016909-104049409 GCA_023376005.1 Doryteuthis pealeii
AGTTATAAATAAAACATGTTATTCCTAAATCTCCCCCATTGAAACACGTCAGAAGTTATTAAGTATCGAAACGGATTTCTTTAAGAATGCTTTCAGGTGTTTTGTTAACCTTCTTTGCTTGAAATAATTTCTAAAATATAAATATATATATACATATACATGTGCACACACAAACACACACACACACAGACATATACATCCAGAGATGTGTTTCGACACAGACATATATATTGTGTCATCCAGAGATGTGTTTCGACGTATCACGTCTCTGTGGCTAGACTTAGCAGGCTACCTCTGATCGGGAGAGAAATCCAACTAAGTTTTTATCAGTCCGGCAACTTAACCACTTCATCAACCACCAGCAGGGAGGGGTAGATTTTAACTAATAAATACACACATAGGTATATATGTCACAGTCACTAGAGGTCATATCCTGTTTATACGAGAGCCTTGCCATTTAAGCTTAATTTGCGACCGACATTTATATATATATATATATATATATATATATATATATATATATCCACGCAGAGCTGATAGATGTAAGTCCTTGCTGGGTGGCTCAAACTGGCGTGCCTGTGTCTAGTTTTCCACAGGAGAAAGTCCTTGGTTCTTCATCAGTATCCAACATGCCTTGTTCAGCTTACTCGAATGGTTTGTGATAATGAGCAATATATATATATATATATATATATATATATATATATATATATATATATATATATATTAGAAGTAAACACTCAATGTGTTTGAATTATTATATTGAAAAAAATATATATATATATACCAACCTCTCCACACGAGTAGGTTTGATAAATGATACATTTTTTAAACAGAGTTAACAGTTTTGAATTCGGGTTTTTCCTTCTCCTACACTGGTTGCTTAACCAAGGTTAAATATCCCAGCCTGCCATACTATTTACCCATTGGTGGAGGAAGAATAGTTGGATGCATACATTACCCAAGGATATTAACGATATGCGAAATGTCGTTTAGGATTTCAACTCAGGTCTCCGAGTACATTTCCAGCGACGATAGCCGTTGCACCACGTGCCTTCAAAATACAAATCTGAGGGATTTTCTTTTTTTAGGAGATTATTGAAAATGTGGACAACAGGCTTCTCAAAAAGGATCGCCCCACATAATCTGGAGATTACTAGGGTCTTGTTTTTTTCAAGTTTCAAATAGACTATAATTGTCTACGAATTAATGATAGAATCTTAATCACATTGTATGTAAAATCAGAAAGAGCATTTTTATTCCCCTCTCCTAATATCTCCGTTCATGTTTGTCTTCTCCGATAACGAGATGGCTACTGGCGATTTTTTTTTTATTAAAAGAAAATCCCTGGCATCTCCAAAATGAAATCTGATGACGTTAATGATTCTACAAGCTAATCCTGCTAAAGAGGGGATCAGAGAATCGGGGATGAAATATATTCATTGTGCAAAAAAAAAAGATGTTTCAAGTTACTACCATGATGATCGAGGGGAGAGAAAAAAGAAAGAGGAAAAAGGAAAGAAAAAAAAAGAAGAAAAAAAAAACGTAGAAAAAAATCCCTAAATCAGCAAAAAAAATAAAACAAAAATTTTGTTCGTTGGTTGGTTAGTTGATTGGTTGAATTTTACGGCATGTCAACCCTTGTTGGGTTATTTTATGCCAAAGATGTTTTTTTTAAACTTTTTTTTTCATTCTTGTTTTTGTTTTATTCATTCTTGATAGATACTCAGTTTGTTTTAAACACATTTTTTTTATTTAACCCATAGATGGGACTCTAACAGGTACTACCATTTCAAGTCAGAGTGGACCTGGAGGAAATGGTGATGAAGGGGTACCCCGCATTCCCCAGACCTCCACAAATGAATTTCACCATCAGATAGAGTTTAACATCATCCTCAGGACATGAAGACCCTCAGCTACTCTGGCATATATATAATAAAAAGGATCAGGAATGTGGTCTCCTTTTTCAGGGGTCCACCAAAGCAATGTTTGCCTGACCTTCTTGTAGTCTAAACTTATTTCATAATGGCTATCTGACGAAACTGGACTCATTTATTTAAATTTATAATAACCAAATGACGATTTGTTGAGGTTTTTTTTCTTACTAAAAGTATATATATATATATATATATATATATATATGTGTGTGTGTGTGTGTGTGTGTGTGTGTGTGTGTGTGTGTGTGTGTGAAGAAAAGAAAGTGAATCCGACGGTATGTAGTATATTAAGAAAGAATGAAAAAACACAGGTTTAAATAAGTTAAGTGGTGAATTTATTGGCAGACGCTGCAGTGTTTCGATCTATTAATTAGATCATCTTCAGGGTATTTGTTGCTATATGGAAGGTAATAAGAATTTTTTCATCACAGAAATAACGAGAAAAGCAAGTGATAGTCCTCGTTATCAGCCTGTTTAAAATTGAAGTTTGAAAAAAGGAGACGGTTTGAAATGTGACGTCAAATATTCTCTTTTACGGTGTGAGTATGTGACTATATATATATATATATATATATATATATATATATATATATATATATATATATATATGCGCAGATTGATGGATTGGTATGTTGATTTACTCACACACCTTACATTCTTTCTTACACGCACACACCCAACATTTTTCTTTCTTTTCATTTACTCTCTACCTTTCCTTTTCTTCATTAATTCTGAAATTCAAAATCATGTAAATAACTAATAATAATTGATATAGATAACTAAATGCCTTTCTTCTTTTTCTTCAAAAAATGAAGCGCTTCTTATATCTTCTGAGATTTGCATAAATCTAATGAACTACTTTTCCATTCTATGCATTAAAATAATAGAGTTGTCCTGGGTAGGAAGTTAAACTGTATCTAGTGGTGAAGTCAGACATTATAATCGGATATTGATTTTGAACACAAACCTTTCACTTTTTGTGGCTATGTTAAAAAAAAGATGAAAAGAAAAATCCCTGTGACTTGTCTAACTTGCTTAACAACACAAAAGAAATAAGTGATTCATATTTTCTTGTATAAGTTATTGCTCGTCACAAACGTCTTACCTGATACATTTGACTAGTTATATCTGGCCCATTATGATATATATAAACATATATACATACATACATACAAACACACACACACACACACACACACATATATATATATATATATATATATATATATATATATATACGCACACATGCATACACACATATATATTATAGTAAAATAAATCGTTAGATTAATAACTTCCACACACAACGTATATATATATATATATATATATATATATATATATATATATATACGTAGAGAGAGAGAGAGAGAGAGATAGATAGATGTGTATGTGTGTGTGTGTGTGTGTGTGGTGCGTGCGTTCAAGCCTCAGTGACTATTCATGCATTTACTTATAGGCGACTGCATATTTTATAGAGAGATCTGCTTGGTTGCGGAGAGATTAGTTTAAAGATTGAGTTGACCTTCTTCACGTCGATTTTTCCAATCCTCCCTCCAACCCGCTCCAGCCCATTTATCAACATTTCACTCTATGCAGCGCAAAAACTGTGTAAAACAACTATATATATATATATATATATATATATATATATATATATAAGGGTGGCTTACCTGTGAATATTGGCACGATCGTTGGAGGTGCACAGGATCCAGGGGTTAAGTCAATGATAAAACAAATACAAAGTGCTCAATACAAAGTAGAGCAAATTTATTGAAGAAATGGATACAATGGAATACAATTAATCGAGTTACCGATTAATTGCAGCTGATCACACGTATGTTCATTGAATAAGATTTTTCTTATTCAATGAACATACGTGTCGTGTGATCAGCTGCAATTAATCGGTAACTCGATTAATTCAGTGGATTTAACCTTGATGATTCTATCGATGAAACTCGAGTAGGTTTCTATTGTATCCATTTCTTCAATATATATATATATCCCCCTCTCTGTCTCCAGCCATAGAAGAAAAATTTCACCTCACTCTATATAAAAGACCCAGTGATCCTACCCCAACAATTACGAAAATATACTGATTACTGCTACTGCTAAATATTTTAAACATCATTTGTTTTTTTTTTTTTTGTTTTTTTTTTTTTGTTTTTTTTTTTAAGGGAGATAAAAAAAACATTGATAACTTACCTCCCATGGGATCGAACTGGTTTTGTAATTGAACAATTTCATGTTGAATCTCAACTTTAGGAGGACCCGTGTACTCATGGGAACGTTCCGGTTCGATATACAATACGACCGGCTCAGAGTTCGATAATAAACAATGTTCTATCGAATTGTTGCTTCGAATAATGAACAGAGTCCTTAAGTCACTGATCCCATTTGGCGTCTCCTCGGAGACCTTGATCGATACGAACTGCGTCCGTATGAGGAAGCAAGCTCGGAACTTCCCACCTGAATTGTTAGGGCTCAGTCGTAGACGAATAGCTCCGTACGGATGAAGCCAACGAATTGTACCCTCCATGCATTGTGGTCGGACATGAATAACACCCTTCTCCATGTTGCTCTCGCTAGAAAATTAAAAGAAAGAAAAAGAAGAAATTAATTTTTGTTAGACATTCATAAGAGAGAGAAACATATTTTCTTTTAAAAAACGAAAAGAAAACAACGAATAAAAACAAAAGATGAGGTTTTAACACATACTCTTGGGAAAGGGTATAAACGCTAATACCATTGGGAAAGGTATGCATCAAATATTCTCCTTCCAGCTAGTGGTAAATAGCAGGACACCCTGGACACTTTAATCTTGATATGGCAACCGGTATATATATTTACCAAACCCTCCACATGAGTAGGATGCGACACAAGGTCAATTTCTTAAGCGGAGTTAAACAGGTTTGAATTCAGAGTTTTCCTTCTCCTAGACTGGTTACCTAGCCATGGTTAAAGAGTCCAGTCTGCCCGGCTGTTTACCCATATCTGGAGGAAGAATTTGATTCATACCTTTCCCAAGGGTATTAGCACCATGTGAAATTCCAACAGCTTCGTCCAGGAATTGAACTCGCGTTGATGAGTCCATTTCCTACGACTCTAACCATTAGACCACGTGCCGCTCGAAATGGCAACCGGTATAGAAGGAAAACTCTGAATTCAAACTCCGCTTAAAAATTGACTGTGTGTCGCATCCTGCTCGTGTTGATATGATTAGAGAAAAAAGAGACGCCATAGCTGGTCGGGTGGTCAAATTCCCGAAGAAGTTGATGGGTCTGTACTTTAATCGGAGGAAATTAGGTTGTCTAGGACAATCCAGAAAGTCCGAAAGACATGAGGAAACATCAAAGCCTAAAAGCTTATAGAGCAAGAAGCTCATTTTCATCACACCTCGTCTCACGAAAGCCAAAGATGATTTTGCATTTCGTCTCTCGAACACAATGTTCTTTTATTTTTCTTTCTTTCTTTCTTTTCTTTTTTTAATCGAGTGGCATCTGTATCAGTTATGTCCAATTGTAACACTAGACAATCAAATATAACTTTAATGTAACCGATCGACTAGAACACCTGTTGTTTTATCTTCAAGCGAAAACGCTCAAATCATGGTTAGTACATTGAGTACAGACTGTTTCTCAAATTTGATCCGAAGGGGGAGAATTCTGATTCAAACCGTGACTCTTCAAGGGTCAACAAAATCTTAAAACAGGCACATAAATTTGGTCACTTGATCCTAGTGATGGTCATCACTACTTGATCTAGGAAAACACCTATTGTTTCGTTTCTAACCGAAAACGCTAAAATCCTGCTAACTACAATGAGACAAATTTGGCTCAGTCGGTAAAGCATTTGCCTATGAATCGCAAGGTTCTGAGTTCGATACTGGTCTTCACCAACTAAGTGCGTGAATAGCACAGCTTTGGTAATCTGTGTGATAAAGTATCCTAGATACATAAAAAAAAAACATTGTGACGCTCCACTTCGGCAAAAACAATCTTTTTGGCCTAGTACTAGCAAAAAGGGGATAGACACCCTTCTCAACAAGTGGATGAGGACTAGCCAGGAGCAATGAATGATAAGGACATGTGGCGAGAGTGAGTCATGGTAATCCGTGCTGCCAGCACGACTTGATGATTATTATGATTCAAAATAGTATCGAATTTTCAAACACTTAAGAAACAACCACACAATAAATATGAATATAAACGTACATTTAGCGCAATTCCTTAACGTTTAGGCATAAGATAACTCAAGACGGCTTGAAATGCCCTTATAATCAAGCAACCAATCAAGCAATCCTCTGAAAATACACACATTATGTGTTGCTTTGTATAACCCGGCAACCGTTTAATTTTGATAAATTTTCTAGTGTGGCTCTTTTAAGCAGAATACAATCTATAAAAAAATCTCCCCTAAACTATCAATAGTGAATTTGCCTAGCTGACAATAGCATGCTTTGAAACTGCTCCAGTCGTTTCAAATATCAGCATTATACTTGGAGGCAATGGTGCCCCTGAAAACACGAAGCGGATTACGTGAAAATGAAGACGCATCTTAGGAAACCATAATGTTATTTAAATTTACTGAGACATTATAAAAAGGAAGAATGTTTCTTAACTCCCAACACTTGTCTACCGAGTTACATATGACAGCTTCTTCGTGGGAAAACGTAGGTGTTATTAAAGAAAGAAACTTAGAGAAAGAAAAAAGAGAAAGTAAGAAAAAAAAATAATAAAAGAGAAAGAAAGAAAAGAAAAAGAGAAAGAAAGAAAGAAGAAAGAAGAAGGAAAAAGTGAAAGAAAGAAAGAAAAAAAAGAAAGAAAGAAAGAAAGAAAGAAAGAGAAAGAAAAAAGAAAAAGGGAAAGAAAGAAAGATCAGGAAACTAGAGAAACAAACATCGTTGAACAGGAAAGAGATCCGGCGTACGTCGCCATCATCTTCCAACCATTTGGGGGCATCGTGATCACGTGGTACGACTCGTGACATTGATCGGGCGTAAAGTGAGACGGATAAAAATTTCCCGCCATTTTCTTCTTCTTCTTCTTCTTCTTCTTCTTCTTCTTCTTCTTCTTCTTCTTCTTCTTCACCTCTTCCCCTGCCATCGTGTTCTTTGAAGGCGTTTTCCACGTTTCCAATACCGGAATTCTTTTTAAATAGACAATTTTCTCGGCTGATTTGAGAAGATGTTTGCTTGAATTACTGTCGCAGTTCAAGGGAAGGAAAAAAAAAAATGGTTGCTCGTCTTTGCCAATAAGAGTTTCCCGCCAAAAGATCATTAAAAAAAATTTTTAAAAAGAGAAAAAAAAAAAAAGGGCCAGGTCACGCGCTCTGCCATGAAAAAAAAAAAGAACATTTCTAAAATGGTTGTGACTTAAGGAATGAAGATGCCGAAATTGGAGTTAGGGCAGGTGAACTGAACCAAAGAATGAGAAGGGGGGTGCTTAACATCTGGTCTGACTTTTCAAAGTTTCCCACCCGCGTCAAAATAACATACAACCAATAATTCTTGAAAAAAAAAGCGTTATCCATTTTTTAACGATCCTGTTTGAAGATATATATATATATATAAGACTCCATATATTGCTCACAGCTAGATGATCAATTGATTTTAACGGCATGTCAACCCGTCAAGAGTCATTTTATACACAGAGGATATGGAATCACGCTAATTGCACATTTTTGTGAGGTTGCTTCTTTAACTTTTTCTAACTTTTTTTTTTTTGCACAGTTATATGATTTCTTTTCTTTCTTTACAATCGATTCTGTATGTTGTATGGGAAGATATTTCCCCTACAAGATATTTGGACTCGTCCAACATAACACCTATAAAGATACGAATATGCGAGGTAATTTGTAGTCCAGTCACTACTAATCGAATAGCTAGTCAAACTGTTGGAGAACTGCGCGTAGACTCTATTGTTCATAGTACTGTACAAAAAGTAATAAACCTTTTCCGGACTTTCAATGTTGTTAATTGAGTAATTCAGTCACAACACTGTAGATTTCATCTTACTTCTAATTCTCATTATGTTCGATTGAAACAGATTAGCGTTATCGCTTCCGTTCGATTTCTGCTATCTAAATCATAGATGGGATACTAACAGGTACTACCACTCTGGATCAGAGTGGACCTGAGAGTAATGATAATAAAGAGGTACTTCACATTCTCCAGAACTCCAGAATTAGGACCTCACCATCAGATAGAGTTTAACGTCATACTTAGCCACCGCCTTCTAGCACAAATATGATAAAAAGAATTGGGTTTTACCATAAGGGTAATACGGGTTGGGACAATAATATAGGTGCTATGGCTTTGCGTGACCAACCGATCGATCGAAGAGGGAATCTCCGACCGCCCATCCAAGTAAGGGCCAAAGTGGAGTGTTACATGCCATGAAATGCTCAGTCACCAGGGTTCCATCCTTAAGCATCACGTGTCGCTACTCACGACCAACAGGTGTCGCCATTGGTGTTTTCTTACCCCTCTGCAGGGTTCAGTCGGTGTATTCTAAAGCCCCAGCCGACAGGGTTTCGTAGTGGATGGGTTGGGAACCTACTGTAAGTAGACAAAACGAGCACCGCCGCCGAGGGATTTAGATCGGAAAAATATATTCCTATCTCACTTCTCCCGGGTGTCTGGCATTGGTACTTCGTTGAAAGATTGTGTCCTCGTAGTGGGGTGGGACAATGGGCCAACGGGAGGAACTCCAAATTCGTTAAAAGGAAACTTCACCGTCCCTCTCTCACGCATACTGGACTGCCACCGACGATGGCAAGAATAAATAGTTGAGAGAATGACCCGGCAAGGAATGCGGTCTCGTCTTCGGGGGTGAGTCCACGATCCGCCACTAAGGCTGCCACAATTTGTCAAAATATTGATGCTTGCTTAAGGGGAGAGAGATGGTGAGGGGGGTTAATGCCTTAGAAGCTACCAATTAAATGAGAAAGTCACTCAACAGATGTCGCTGTTGTCGTTATGTCTCCATCTTGGATTAGTGTAAAGCAGTTCCCCAAATAATGGAGAGGGGGTCATTCTGAATAAATACGCACATATTGAATGGCGCGTCCCAGAGGGCGACAAGACGCATGCTAATATTGTAGGCATTTTCTAGTATGTTCGACCATTACTGGGTACCCTTTTAAAGTTGATAGTCTCATTAAGTTTTTAGGTTAAGGGATAAATTTGTTGTCTGATTGATTCTAAAGGCATCTGGTTGGTTGATTGGTTGGATTTTATAGCACGTCAACCTTGGGGTTATTTTATGCTGAAGACATTTGGGTTTTTGTTTTGTTCATAATTATTTTAAAATTTATCTTTTATCAATTCAACCCATAGATGGGACCCTAACAGGTATTACCACTCCCAGTCAGTGGACCTCGGAGTAATGGCAATGGAGATGTACTCCACCCTCCCCAGATATCCAGAACTGGAGACTCACCATCGAAGGCATTTTAATGTCATATCTAGAAGATCCCTTTATTTTGGTGGGGAAGAGGGAGGGGTCTTACCCTTTGCAGGGGATACAGTCAGTGTATTCTAAGCCCCACCAACAAGGACAGCGGCTCCCTTAATGTTTCTAAGATTTGTTCAAAACAGTACGCAGTATTTTTGTGTAACTCCGATTTAGCTTTTTTCTCTAGGCGCTTCGTTAGAATCCAAGTAGTACAGCCATACAGTAGCACCGACTCGGTTACGGTTAAAGTGGCTAGTCTCATTACATTGTAGGTAAAGAAATAACATTTTTGTGTGTGGGGGGTGTTCAGTATCGTTTTGAACACACCTGATATACAAAACGTTTTCACTTAAGCCCATGACACGTGCCCACCATGTAATTCAAAGCCCAAATTACTCCCCACCTTGACAAGTGCTGGGGCATGCGTAGGGCTATACAAAATACAGCAACCAACGTCACGACACGTGGCCAACACACATAATGATAAGTAGGTGTGTAAACAACATTTCCTTTTTCTTGTAAAGAAAAAAGTCATTGAATTGTTTCATTTCTGGAACGCCTTAGAACGGCGTTGTTGTTTCGCAAACAATAACGTTGCCAATATAAACTTAAATGGGAGTCTCTGCTCTTTGGACCAGACGAAGTTTAATATCGTGATGAGCAAAAGAGACCAAGCTAAACAAATCAATTTATTCATTTAAAAAAGAAAGAAAAAAGAAACTGTACGTGATAACGTAAAAGAATTGTCTATTATCAAAAGTCTACCCCGTAGTACTTTCTGAATAGCCCGCCTACAACTTCAGTTCTTTTTATTGAAAATATATTCTTACCAAAGAGAAAGTAAAAGAAACAACTCATCCCTATTTCTAAGGCACATACTTAATTGTATTTTCTTTTCTAGTTAAAATGGTTGTGTTGCCTTACCTCAGTCGTTTGAGCATTTGTATAAGAAACACAAGTTTCTGAGTTCGATACCGGCCCTCGCCAACTCAGTTGGAGGCGCATAGTCTAAAGGTTAGAGTAGTAGGAAATGGACTCGTAAACCTGAGTTCAAATCCTGGACGAAGCTACAGTTCACATAGCGCTAATACTCTTGGGAAAGTTATGAATCTAACCACTCTCTCTCTCTCTCTCTCTCTCTCTCTCTCTCTCTCTCTCTCTCTCTCTCTCTCTCTCCAGCTATGGGTAAATAGTAAGGCAGACTGGGCTCTTTAACCATGGTTAGGCAACAAGTCTAGGAGAAGGAAAACTCTGAATTCAAACCTATTAAACTCCGCTTGGGGTGGTCACTACTAGAACAGTCTCAGTCCTAATTAATGATCTATTTCACTAGCACAAGAATAGCTCAGCTTGGATTTGTGCGGTAAAGTGGGAAGTTGATAGTTGGTGTGGCACCCTACCTCGTACGCAAAAACAACCCTCCTGATCTAGCGCTAGTGAAAATGGGATAGACTCCTTTGCTGAAAATACTTTTTTTTCTCTGATATATGATTGGAGACTATAATTTTTTACTGGCTTCGGCATAAAATAACCCAACAAGGACTAACGTGCCATAAAACCAACAAACCCCAAATATTGAAGGGTCCAAGTTTTATGCAATCTGAGTGTATTTTGATGTGTGAAGGAGCAGTCCAAACCTAAGGCGTCGAAGGGTCATAACCTTTCCAAACTCCTATTTTCAGCATTATCATACATTCACACATATCTCCCCAGTGATGAGTCTGTTCAATACTTAAATTGATAACCACTTAAGCGACTCCAGGTACAGTGAGCAACCTGAAAATGACTTGATTTGGCATTAAATGACCTGAAAAGGTCATGATATGCGTAAAACAAAACAGACGATCATTATGAACTCTCTATATGAATGTGAATGCGACAAACAACCCTACAGTCCTGAATGACCACATACAAATCCTGAAAACATATTGTCAAATGCTTATTGATTTTTAGAGAGTTGGCTTATAACTGGTCAGTGGTAAATACACGAAACGCCATGGGACAGTGGCTATATTATTATTATTATTATTATTATTATTATTATTATTATTATTATTATTATTAAGAAGGCTTTTAACATCCGCCTATGCTGGTAGTTCACTGGAGGCTGAGATTATTATTATTATTGTCGGTGGTGGTGATGGTGATGTAGTTCATATGTTATTGTTATCATCATCATCATCATTATTATTACATCTAATTCATATATCATTACTATCTGTCATTATTGTTATTATTACATCTAGTTTATGTATTCTTATTATTCTTATTCTTATTCTTATTCTTATTACATTATTACATCTAATTTATATATTCTTATCATTACTACATCTAATTCATATATATATATATATATATATATATTATATATATATATATATATTATTATTATTATTATTAATCTAATTTATATATCTTTATTATCATTACTATTATGACATCTGATTTATTATTATTATTATTATTGTTATTATTATCATCATTATTCCATCTAATTTATATATTATTATTGTTATCATCACTATTTTTACATCTAATTTATATATTATTATTTATTATTATTATTATTATTATTATTATTATATTATTGATAATAATAATATATCTAATTTATATCATCATTATTATTATTATATCTAATTTGTATTATTATCATTATTATTATTATTATCATCATTACATCAAGGTTTTATACTGTCGTTATTAGTGTACGTGTGCTAAATTTCCCAGCGCCTTTCATTTTATTTTTTTCGAGAATTAGAGATACGGTTTTACAACAACCACTTAATATTCTGTTTCCTGCTTTTTATCATCATCATCATCATCATCATCATCATCATTCGCTTTTATTTTCTTGTATTGGTATTTTCTTAAATCTTGAAGAAGAAGAAGAAACGGTACCAAACAATAAAGATTATCTTGGCCTGTTTCAAGTCTCAGCAGCAGCACTTCCCCCACCCGCCTCACACCCCCACCGCGTATAATGGAAGAAGATTTGTCATTAACCAGCCACACAACCACCACCGTTCCAACTAGAGTCAGAAAAACAGCAGGCGATGCCCCCCTAACCGAACACCCACTCACCCCCAACCCCTCCCCCGCTGTCATCCTACGGCAGGGGACACAGGGGGCTGAGAGGCAGGGGCAGTGGCAGTGGCATCAGGTCGGAAAAGTACGGTTTCTTTTTTTTTATTTTACGTTTTCTTTGTGTTCAATTTGAAAATTTCCGACCTCCGCGCACCCCCTCGACATAACCGTTTTTTTCCCACCTCCTCTTTCCTTTTCCTCTTCCCCATTCTCCTGGTCCCTTATTTTCTTTCATTTTTTTTGTTGTTGTCTCTTTTTACCCCTACAGAATCCTTTCTTTACCCAGCTCCTTACACCACGCCCTTTTTTAAAAATAAGCACTCATCATTCTATTCGCCCCCCTCACTTTTTTTTTTTTTTGGACACAAAAAGTGAAGAATAAGAGATTCAACGGTCGACATTCCAACGGACCTAAGGTTGGCATAAGCAGACAGCCGAACCAGAAGCGAGCCACCGGGCCCCTGTCACGTGACAAAGACCGTTTGCTTGTGGGGGGTGAGTGTGGGAAGGGTGAGCTGGGGGGGGGTTATTGGGGTGTGGGTGACTTATCAAAACAGAAAATCAGGATCGCTTGTGTGTGTACGCGTGTATGCGTGTGTGTATGTATTTCTCTGTGTGTGTGTGTGTATGTATGTGGTGTGTGTATGTATGTGTGGTGTATGTGTGTTTTAACTGACAAGAAAGGCGACAATAGCAGGAAGTAACAGAAGTTGTTTTCCAAAAAAAAAAAAAAAAAAAAAAAAAAAAGAAAAGAAAGAAAAGAAAAGACAAAAAGAAAAAAAAGAAAGATCTGTGTTGAATTTAGTGAAGAGGAAAAAAGAAGACATAATTCCTGGCTAATGACTGAAATGCCTTCTAAACTCGTGTATAGGTCGAAGACATACTCCTTTCGGGTAAAATATTGGGTCAGGGTGGGTGGACCTACCCGCTAATAATAAAATCTTGTAGGATTGAAATTCAAAAACTATATCGCGAAAACTAGGAACAACTTATGGCTTCAACTCTTATAGTAATCTTAGAGTAATCTTATGTATGCGATAAAGTGGGGAGCAGACAGTAGGTGTGGCGCTCCACCTCAGCAAAATCAATGTACCGACAATAGGCCAACAGCTTATACCCCTACAGAGGAGTAAGACCCCTAAAAAAAGAGGAGTCCTGGGTATGACACTAAATTGCATCTGATGGTGAGGCTCCAGTTCCGGAGATCTGGGGAGTGTGGTGTACCTGTTCATTGTTATTACTCCCAGGTTCATATTAGTGCTGAGTGGTAGCACCTGTTAGGGAGGGTCCTCTTTTATTTATGTGTCTAATAGATCCGATTAAAAATTATTCGTATTCGATAGGACCGTATACAAAAAAAAACTCTAAGAAACTACACAAAAAATGTAAAATATGAATGCACAATGAACGCGATTCCCTAACCTCTAGGAATAAAATAACCCAAGACGGGTTGACATGCCGTTAAAATCAGTCACCCAATAAAAATTAACGATTTCGTTACCATGTAGAGGATATCGACTTGTACACGAGTATACACGGTTATGTTTACCCTGCCTTTACCAGATGATTGATCGAATTCAGGTATAAAAAAACAAAACAAATGCCGATTTTCAAGGCATACTGTTACTACTTCAAAATTGGCAGTCTGTGTGTGTGTACGGGAGAGAGAGAGAGAGATAGAGAGAGAGAGGGGGGGGACAGAGAGAGAGAGAGAGAGATTTAAAGAATAAGGGGTACAGACTCCCAAATAAGAGATTTATTCGCACTTCTGCAATTTATAAAGACACCTGTAATTTGGAGGTTTAATTTATCAGTTGTAAGTGGGAGGAGGGTCGAGGAAAAAAAAAAATTGTTTCTTTTTGTACGACATATTTTGAAGGAAGAGGGCATAAACTGTTAATGTGCTGGACTGCGATATCGTCGTAAAAGAGTTCGAACTCCAGTCGCGCTGATAGGTTCACTTTTGAATTAATACCTTTGGGTAAGGTATGAACCCCTTATCCCTCCCGCTATGGTTAAATAATACCACTACCGATCTTCTACAAGGGTGGCATTAAATAACCCACGATGGCTGAAATGCCATTAATTAGAGAAACTGAAACTGAAAACGTAAAATCATAATTTATTGAAAAAAAAAACCCCAAAAAACGGAGCCCACGCCTGCTTGGAGGCCACAAATTGGTAAATTTTATATATTCTATATGAATCCTACTTTATGAACATTGAAATGTCCAAGAGAGAGGACCCAGTGTCATAGATTCAGAAACTCTAGGGGTTAGGGAATCACGCTCATTGTACGTTCATATTTACATTTCTGGTATATTTGTTTCTTAACAAATATATTCTTGTTTGCACACGGTCCTATCAAATACGACTCATTTTTAAACATAATACATGTGAACCTAACAGGTATTACTATTCTAGGTCTGAGTAGACATGGAAGTGCACGCTTTAAGAATACGCTGATTGCGTCCCCTGCAAAGGAGTACCGCCCCCCCCCCAAAAAAAAGAGGTGTCCTTAGTATGACACTAAACTGCATCTGATAATGAGGCTCTAGTTTTGGGTATCAGTAGAGTGAGCAGTACCCTTTCATTTCTATTACTCCCAGGTCCACCCTAACCAGAATTGTTTATACCCTATAGGGTCCTATCTATTGGTCAAATAGACCTATTTAAAAATATTCGTATTCGATAGGACCGTTTGCCAAAAAGTCTGAAGAAACTACAAAAAAAATTTGAATTTAAACGTACAATGAATGCGATTCCCTAACCTCTAGACAGGAAATGATAACGAGACCCTAGCACCGGCCCTGTACATAAACATCACTATTGGAGAGTTCCGTGTATATGAGGAAGGCTATCATTATTTTCCTATATGTGTTGAATGGCTATTGTCAGGGTTGACAATAGGGATAACAGCTTTCTACTGTTACTACTAAACAGTGAATTATGTCAGGGTCATTGGTTAAAACAGTGAACTCCTTTTATAGAAACCAGATGTTTCAATCAAAAAGGCGTTTTCGGTAAATCTTAATATGGATGGGGATTTTGTTTATTTTTTTAATATGGTCACCAAAAATTATACGAGATAAAAGATACTTTGTCTCCACCTCAACCGCAAAAAAAAAAAAAATTAAAAAAAAGAAAAGAAAAGATTACTGGGTTTCAACTTAAAAATAAGTGATCTTATTGCGTCGAAAGATTACCCAAAGATAATGACAACCAATCCGGGGTTCGAGCCGTGTCCCCAGCAGAGTAGGCTAAATAAACATTTTTTTTTCTTATGTGTGTCGATAAAATACGATTCTTATCCCTCGAGACACCACAATGGCCAAACATATCCAGTATTGTTTGGTTCACAACAAGTCCACCATTGTTCAAAGCTTTTCTTTTTTTCCTTTCCCTTTTTCTCTCGTTTATTTATGTATTTTAAAACAGTTCTCGTGTTTTCTCGTAACGATATGATTTGCTGACTCGGGATTTGAGCATTTTATACAACTAGCAAAGCATGTAAATAAGATAGACAAGACTTGAAAATCCTACGTCTGGGACGAAATGACTAAATCAATCGAGGGGGCAATGTTTCACGAAGTTAACCAACGTCAAATCATATTATCTTTTAGATGGGTTACCCCTTGAAAAGGTATCTATTTCTCTCCCCGCAATGAAAAAAAAAAATGGGACACTTAGTCAATATTTTAGTTTCGGATGAAGAGATCATCTATATAATACTCGAAACAGCAAACAATGTCACATTTACATATCAGTGCACCTATGAGGCTACTATTAACAATGGGGAGGTACTGTTTATGAGATATACCCCAGTAACCAGACTTGAATCAGGCGGTTGGTTGGTTTGGTTTTTGAGTCATTTTGATATCAGGTTGCTTACAGTAAACTGCTCTTGCTTAAGTGGTCCCCAATAAGGCATTGAACAGACTCATCGCTGCTTAACTGACCTAGACGGAACCTGAATCAAGCGGGTGACCTGATGCTGAAGAACTGGTTAACAAACTAGCCTCACTAACTATTGATAACATAGCAAGTTTGATATTCACGGAGTACCTTCATACTCATGTCCGTGTGCCAAACCAAAATTTCTGTTGAAACATTAATGTTAGAAATGTGCCTGTCGAGAGGTTAGAAAGATAAGCGCTTCGAGCGGTTTACCGTAGGATTGCAGTGATGTGAGCGAGGCTGTAAGCGGCTTAAGGTAGGCGAAGAGTTAAGGGGTGGGCAGAATGGTCATTATGTTTCTTCTGGTGTGTGTGGGAATCGAAGTCAAAGTTCTTGCCCACAAAAGTTTATAAAAGAGGTCCCTGAAAATAAGGTGCCCCTGATGAGAATATTTTTAGTTAGGCGTGGCTGATTAAATCAAATTATATATATATATATATATATATATATATATATATATATATATATATATGCCTTACTGTTGGGGTGAAAGTTCTATTGTACCTTGGGTCTCCTAAGTAATGAGTGACCAGACACACCCACTTATTTTTTCTTTTATTGTAGCCCTATTTTTTGTTGGGCAGTTTCTTCCCACGCTTTTTGTTACCAATCGTGGAACCTGAATTTCAGGAGGAAACATAAACTCCCAGAAATGGAACAAAAAGTCTAGGGAACCTTTAGCTTCCACTAACTCCAAAGAGACCAAATATATATAATGAATCTATTTATATATGTATATATGTATATATATATATATATATATTATATATATATATATATATATATGTGTGTGTGTGTGTGTGTGTGTTATATCTAGATCATATATTTGTGGGAAAGTAACTTTTTGGTTGTTTTAGAACCATGACAGAAATGAGTGAAATAAATGAAGAACTGAGTTGAATGATATGTTCTAAGTTCCATTTATTTGCCAATATTTCGAGGAACTACATTCCTCTTCTTCTAGGTTTTGTTTACGACTGACTGCTGTTTCTTGTCTCTGGTGCTTTTGGGGTCTGGCGGTGATTTTGTCTGGCCCTGTATTTGATGTTATCCACAACACACACACACACACACACACACACACACACACACACACACATATATATATATTATATATATATATATATATATATATATAATTGCAAAACGCATCTTCTTATATTATTAATACGTTTTTTAATAAAGCAAGTATATTTTTTAAAAATAACCAAATTTAATAAACATTATATGAAGATATTGAAAGATGAAAGAAATGAAGAAGAAAGAATGAAAGAAAATATTAAGAATAAAAAAAGAATGAAAGAAAAAAAATACGAAGATAAGAAAGAGAAAGAAAGAAGAAAGAAAGAAAGAAAGAGAGATAAAGTATGAAGGTATTAAGAAAAAGAATGAAAGTGTATGAAGAAATTAAGAATGAAAGAAAAAAAAAAATATGAATACTAAGAATGAAAGAAAGAAAAGAAATCTATGAAGATATTAAGAAAAAAAGAAAGAAAAGAGAAGAAAAAATACGAAGATATTAAAAGAAAGAAGAAAGAAAAAGAAAAGAAAAGAAAGAAAAGAAAGAAGAAAGAAGAGAAAGTGTATGAAAAAATTAAGAAAGAAGAAAGAAGAAGAATGAAATGAAAAAATTAAGAAGAAAGAAAGAAAGAAAGAAAGAAAGAAAGAAAGAAAGAAAGAAAGAAAGAATACTAAGATATTAAGAAAAAAGATTTTAAAAAATAAAAAATAAACAAAAATAAAAAAAGAATATGAGCTAAATTTAATGTATGAGGCAAACAATGGCGACAGAACCACTGTGAGACAGCATTAAATAATAGTGTTCATTAGTCTTGAGTACTACCTCCTAGTTACGTATAAAGTAGCAATAAGGACTAGAATTTTTGGTGCTGCAAGTATGTACACCTGTCGAAATTCGCAGACTTATGAAAGCAATTTATGGCTATGTTGCTATGGCACATTGTCACTCAAATTCTTTAAAAGTCATTAAATTCAAAGTGGTTCTTTCAGTGCCAAAAATGTCCTGCTCATAAATTTTAGGGATGCATAGAGAGTCATTTCTGCTAAAATGAATGAGTTAAGGATTTGTGAAATTTTCAAAGCATTCAAATAATGTACTCTCAGAATAAAAACCGAAAAGATTTTTGTTGTTGTTGTTTTGTTTTTGTTTTTTTGTTTTTTGTTTTTTATGTTTTTTCTTTTTTTTTTTTTTTTTTTTTGCATTACAATGCAATATCATATTACAGTCAACAAACGCTGCAAGTTGTAAGAATCTTGATATTGCAGCACCTTGAAGTTTCTTCTGGTAGTAATTCGACTGATACAAAAGAACCATATATTTTATTGTAAATTCTTTACGATACCTTTAAAAATTATTTTACAACATTTCTACAATTCCCCTTGCAACGTGAAAAACTGTTCACTTTGCAGTTCAAGAAAGTACTAATACAACATTCATTTCCGGACGATTTTTCCCTCCACAAACTTTGAAACTGCTTCTGATCTGAAGTTGCGTTGCATCTCGGGAAATTTAATAGAACTCAAATTATGGTATTTCCCGTAGACTGTCTACATAAAAAGGGTGAATTTGCCGGTTTATCTAAAAAGGGAAGTGAATACACCCAACCGAGCGGGCATCCTAAGCGACAGCTACATTTGAAATATACACGTGAGGGGTACCTTGGACCATATTACCTTTAAGCACCCCATCTGCGATCACGATTCATAAGGACATTTTATTCATTTACACCGTCAAAATCCGGTTGTTTGTTAACAGACGATTTTTAGAGTTTTTTTCATTATAAAACTAACACCTAACCCTAACCCCTAACCCTAACCCCTAACAAACAACCGGATTTTGATGGTGTAAATGAAAAAAATGTCCTTATGAATCGAGATTGCAGATGGGGTGCTTAAAGGCAATATGGTCCGGTACCTTTTGTACAGCCTCTGTTTTTGGCATCATCAGACATTTGGTTATTCCCAAAGTTAAAAGACGCATTGAAAGATCGACATTTTCGTCCATTGCTGGAAGCCCAACCTGTTGTTTCCAATTCTTCATTCAAACGAAATACTTGGAGTAAAAAAAGGAAGTTGGGAACTTCGCAAAGATCGGGAAAAAAATTGAACAAATCCTGCAGCAGCTGTACGGCCACTTATCTCTCATCTCACAAACTGTCCGAGTAATATAAGCAAGACATGTTCGGTACTGCTTAAGGAAAGCGACGTTCTCTTATGGACTACGATCAGCAAAAAGTTGCGGTTACAGACAAATAGACACATAATCTCCATAATCATAATATATATATATATGTAATGCAACGATATATATATATATATATATATATATATATATATATATATATATATATATATATATATATATATTTAAGTCGCCAATACAAAGTTCGTCTTACCAATGGTTTCAGATGTTTATCCGTCATCAGAGACGTTGACTTTTTGAAAAAAATTGGACATATAAATATATATATATATATATATATATATATATATATATATATATATATATATATAGTTGCATTATATTTATATATTATATATAATATATATATATATATATATATATATATATATATATATATAGTTACAGGGGTGTTTCAATTGAATATTTGTTTCCCACGATAGGGTTAGCATCGCGAAAGCCTTAGTCTAAGAAAAAACAAGAATCCAAAATTTTACTGAAACTCTGTATTTCGTGTTTTTTAGAGTAATGTTCGAGATTTGGTTACTCTGGTTAAAATTCTCTACAACGTCGCGTATACTATTACCCATAAATAAGCACCCACCTAACAATCATTTTAAAGATAAATTTTCTTTCAAACCAATGATACCAGATTTTGTATATGCCTGCTGGCGGCTTTATAATACACTAACTGCACCTCTGCAGAGGGGTAAGACCCTCACCACATCCACCCCACCTAATGGGGTCATCTTTTGGCCGTCTGGTGTTGCTTACCCACTGAATTCTTATTTCTTATGTGTGTCATCACCTCAGCTACATAATGGACCATTCCGTTTTTATTATAAAGAAAGAAAGGGAAGAAAAAAGTATATGCTACACAGAAAAATATAATAAGAAAGAAAGAAAGAAAAGAAGAAGAGAGCAGGAGTAATATAGCTATAAGGGTGAGCGCGCGGAATCTATAATGTTATTCTGTTAATCGAACATTGAAAAGAGATGAAAAGAAGAAAGAAAGAAAAAAAAAGTGAAAAGTTTAATCAAGATTAATAAACATTTTACATATTGAACTATTTGGCAATAGCTCTCAAGTAAACCCAACTTTATTGTCCTTGTGGAAAGCCCAACCCTTTTTATATACTAGAAGGCGATGACCGAGGGTCTTCATTTCCTGAGAATGACGTTAAACTATATCTGATGGTAAGGTTCCAGTTTTAGAGTATCTCTTTATCACCATTGCTCCCAGGTTCACTCTGACCCTGAGTGGTAGTACCTGTTAGGGTCCCATTTATGGGTTAAATAGAAAAATGTGTTTAAAACAAATTGAGTACCCATCAAGAATGAATAAAACAAAAACGTCATTGGCATAAAATAACTGAATGGGTGGACATGCCGTAAAACCCAAACAACCAACCAACCTGTTTAAGTAAAAATAAATGCGTTGTCATAATTAAATTATCATAGTTCGATACCGGCCCTCGCCAACTCAGCGTATGAGTAGCACAGGGATCTGTGTAGTAAAGTAAGGAGCTGATGTTAGGAGTGGCGCCCCGCCTCAGATGCAAAAACAATCTCCTTGGTCTAGCGCTAGTGAAAATGGGATAGACTCCTTCGCTCATTGGCTGATACCGACTTTAGGCCACCGCGATGACTTTACTTTTTTATATTGTGGTTAAATCCATTTGTCCTGCTAGTAATAATAATAGCGATAGATTTTAAGGTATTTTTTAAAACTATTTCTTTTACTATACCACAGAGGAACTAATCACTGTGACTTCAGAATTAGTTGCACAATTGTTCAGTTTGAGAGTATGCGTCACGATTCGAGCCATGTGACCTAATTATTAATCACATGACCGATAGCTTTTAATCACTTCTTAAGTGGCTATTGGCTGTAATTAGTGAGTCTTGCTTATTCGAATTTTCCCCCAGAAATAGGCAATTAAAACATTGATTGCCAACAGGAATAATTACCACGATTACGACGACGGTGACGTTGGCGACGGCGGTGGCGACTATGAAAGAAGATGTTAATAACGTTCTGATATATAAATGACATTTTCGAACCGTATACGTGGCAGGCAATGTTTGTGTATCTGTCAGCATTATTAAACGTAAAAGAAATATTGGCATAATTTTTGAATGACCATTTTTTTAAAATTTATCATTGGGATTGAGTTTTTCATTTTCTTTCTAACCTATATAGTATTGAATTGTAACACATCTGTAACCAAAAATTATATATATATATATATATATATATATATATATATATATGTGTGTGTGTGTGTGTGTGTGTGTGTGTAAAAATGGAAATTGAATCCGACAATATGAGGAAGAATTAATAAAGAAAAGAAAGAATAGAATGGATAATAAAAGAAGAATTAATCAATATCACTTACACATGTGTTTCGGTCAGTTCATCTGTGTGAAAATATTTCGCACACAGAGAAGATTCGACCTTCATCAGAATGAAATTTTATTGTTCAAAATAAACTTTTCAAAATAAAATTTCACTCTGATGAAGGTCGAATCTTCTCTGTGTGCGAAATATTTTCACACAGATGAACTGACCGAAACACATGTGTAAGTGATATTAATTAAATTCTTCTTTTATTATCCATTCTATTATTTATTATTTATTCATTCTTCCTCATATATATATATATATATATATATATATATATATATATATATATATATATATATATACTGTTATACCTAAAATGACATAGACAGAGGGAAAATATTAACAGAATTTCATTGTTTATATTCCTTACTCAGACATATGTAAACATCTTAGTCATACTGTGTTTCAGGTTTGTTTTTATTTATTTATTTTAAATTAGGAGGTAATCAATGTCTTTAACGAAGTTAGACGTTATGGTGGTTCCGTTTCTGAAAGTACATTGTTCCGTCGTGTTGTAATGGTTAGTAAGCTAGTCTCGCAGATCCATTACTACTGAAAAGCGAGTTCGATCCTTGCTGGATGACACATACTTGTGAGTATGTGGCAAATCGTACCTGAGGTGAACGGATTGAGTAAATAACTTTTTTTTTCTTTCTTTTTTGTATCTCTTTGTAGGAAGAGGTCCACCAATTGACAGGGAGCATTCATTACACTAACGAATAATATAAATGTTGCCAACGAATACAACAAGCGGTACTTCGCGTTGGAATGGTTTTCAGGAGCTGTAAACAAATCACAGCTGCTCATGGAACAGTGCACCTCACCCGCGTCTCTCACCCCCGTGTCTGTCAGGGCCGTGCTGCTAGCACACACACACACACACACAAAAAAAAAGAAAAAAGAAAGAAGAAATCTCACTCGAAGTTGGCATAGACATGAAAGAACTCACAGTTCTCCTTTATTAACTTTGCATTTTCACTCACCCCCCACCTGATTCGGTTGTATCCCACTGCCGCCGGCACCATTCGAACCTCCGACTTACACGGTGTTATCGTGCAAGAGACAGAAAAGAAGAAGATAGGGAAGCCCGGGGCGAACAGGCAATTACTTGACACGTCTAACGGCAGACTCGACCAGCAGTTCTATTCGAAGATCAAATAACATCCGAAATAGACGGCACATACTAAATACACCAAGCCGTCTGACTGTACCTTTCCCTCCAAACCGAAAAGCTGCTCGTAGTGCAACGGTTATCATCGTCGGAAATGGTTGGTTGGTTGGTTGGTTGGTTGGTTTTACGACATGTCAAACCCATTGGGTCATTTTATGCCGAAGACGTTTTTTTTAATTCATTCTTGATGGGTACTCAGTTTTTTTTAAAAACTCAATTTTGTTCTATTTAACCCATTAATGTGATCCTAACATTACCACTCCGGATCAAAGCGGACCTGGAAGCAATGGAGATGAAGAGGTACTCCACATTCCCCAGAGTTCCAGAATTGGAACATCACCATCAACTAGAGTTTAACGTCATACCCAGGACGATAAGATCCCCAGCCACCGCCTTCTAGTACATATATGATAAATATTGGGTTTGCTATAAGGACAACAGGGTTTGGACAATCATACTACATTTGGTACTACCTTCGCCCTCATGTTCCACAGTTCTTTTTTTCCCCTTTCTTTTTACGATAAAGTTAAACTAAAAGTACCAGTTCCCGCCAGATCACTGGAGTCTGAGTGACAACAAGTCTCCTCACGTCTTCCCAGATCACCAGGATTCTTCTTAGTATTCTACCCGATTTTAGCAATGCTATTATCTGAATGGTCTCAATTCTTCCTTTGGTTTCCAATTCCTCCAGTCTGTTTTCTTAACTTTTGGGGACCGTTCCAATTGCACGAATCACAATTGGTATCACCCCCCCCCCAAAAAAAAATCCACAGCTTTTTCAATTCTCTAATAAGGTTCAATTATTATTATTATTATTATTATTATTATTATTATTATTATTATTATTATTATTATTAATAATATAATACTACTACTACACGTACAGTAAAATTAGAAATAAATGTCTGGTGGTTGAAGATAATGTTAAAGCATTAAAATGACAAGTCTATACAAATTAGTAGATTTTTATCAACATACGGTAAACAAAATAAATAAGCTATATATGGGAGAGGGATTTCTTATAGAATTCTCGTTATAAAAGAAAGGAAAACCACACGTGACGTGATGATAAAGTTGCGTACGAGACTTCTTTTAATGGGGAGGGGAGGGAGGAGGGGTTAGCTAAACGGTATCAACAAGCAGAAGATGAGGGATAAAGATGAGAGCTTCTTTTTTCTTTTTCCTCCTTTAATTCAACTTAGTTTTCCCTAGTTTTAAAAGAGCCTCCCATTTACCCCTACAACACGACCCAGAATATCGGCAGTATACGTACACGTGAGCCAGCCAGCCAGCCTGCCTGCCTGCCAACAAGGGTGGGGGCACACACGCATGTGATTGTCAAAACTGGCAGTAGTTTAAACCTTTTTGTTTTTGTTTTAATGTTTACAACCCGAGTAAGGAAAGTGGAAGAAAACTAAAAATGCCGTACACTTTTCACATTATTATTATCATCTATATAGTAATAATACTCGTGTTCCTTAAAAGTTCGAACATTATCATCTTGCAATACCCTCTAGTTAAAAATGAGACCGTCTAAATCATCTAAGAGGAAATGCAAAAATATAAATCCTTATTATCTGCTGTTGCTTATAAGCCGAATTCGTATTTCTTATGAGTGTCGTCAGCTCAGCTAAAGAATGGACCATTCCGTTTTTATTAGAAAGAAAGAAAGGGAAGAAAATGGATATGCTACAAAGAAAAAATATAACGAGAAAAAAAGAAAGAAAAAAGAGAGTAGGGGAAAGATGGAGAGAGGAGGTGAGCGTACGAAAGCGGCAACTCTAATCTGTTTTAATCGATAATAATAAAAAGATAAAAAGAAGGAAAGAAAGAAAAAAAGAGTGAGAGTAAAAATCAAGATTTATATTTTTTACACATTGAACTATTTTCAATAGCTCTTAAGTAAAGGTATCAAACGTTGTAATAGTTAAATTATCATACCGTGGTATATCCACAGGTCCTGCTAGTTATTACTATTATTATTATTATTTCACTCTTTTGAGTTTTTCACACTAGCGTTAGCTGATGGCCTTTCCCTGGAGTCTGAGTGACAACAAATCTACTCAGGTCTCCAAGACTCTTCTGAGTATTCTAGCCGATTTCAGCAATGCAGTAGTCTGGATTGCCTCAATTCTTCCTCTGATTTCTAGTTCCTCTAGTCTTTTTCCAAGCTTTTTGGGATCATTCCTAGTGCACCAACTACTATTGGTATCACTTTGACCCATATTCCACAGCTTTTTCAATTTCTCTGGTAAGGTCCAGGTATTTGTTGATCTTTTCTTTTTCCTTCAACTTCAACCTGTGATCTGCTGGAAGAACTGCAAAGTCTACCAGTTGACAAGTTTCTTTTTTTTTCTTTCTTTCTTTCTTTTTTATTTATTTATTTATTTTTCGTTAATCAATACTAGGTCTGGTCTCCGGGCTGGGATAAGGTGATCCGTCTCTATCTCGAAGTCTAGAGAATTTTATGCATTTCATTCTTAAGAACAGAATCTGGTTTATGCATATACCATTTTGTTGTATGATAAAAATTTAATTTTTTGCATAATTCCCAGTGGATCATCTTCCCAACCAACCGTGCCTAGTTTTGTATTCCCGTTGTGCTAGTTTGCTACACTCGCTTAATACATGGTTTACAGTCTCATCTCTGTTACCGCACAGTCTACATTTACTGTTTGGTTGTGTCTTATCATTTTTTGCTTTGATATAATTTGTTCTTACAGCATTATTATTATTATTATTATTATTATTATTATTATTATTATTATTATTAAACTCCTTTTGAGTTTTCACATCAGTGTTAGCTGATGGTCTTTCACTGGAGTCTGAGTGACAGCAAGTCTCCTCAGGTCTCCAGGACTCTTCTGAGTATTCTGGCAGATTGCAGTGTTCTGAATGGTTTCAATTCTTCCTCTGATTTCCAAACTTTCCAAACCCTTTTCCAATCCTTTTGGGACCGTTCCAAGTGCACCAACTACAATTGGTATCACCTTCACTTTCATATTCCATAACTTTTTTAGTTCTCTGGCAAGGTCTAGATATTTGTCTATTTTTTCATTTTCCTTTAGCTTCCCCTGTGATCTGCTGGCACTGCAAAATCCACCAGTTGACAAGTTCTTTCTTTTTTGTTTATGAACACTAGGTCTGGTCTTCTTGCTGGGATAAGGTGATCAGTTTTTATTTCAAAGTCCCAGAGATTTTTATGTGTATTATTATTATTATTATTATTATTATTATTATTATTATCATTTTGAATTGAAAATAAAAGGAAAGAAAATACGTTAAGAATCTTCTCGTAATGGCAGAAGAATGAAAGACATAAATCTCATAGAGAAGTCCAAACATGAACATCTGCTGAAATCCATACCCAGTTTTGAAGTCCTCTTAAAGCTAATACGTTCTCTATCATGACGAGAGGACTTAGTGTCGTTGTGAATGATAAACAAAAACAATGAAATACTTATCATGTTGGTTTAAACTAGGTGATTTAATACATTAAACAATATGAAAAACACAATATATATATACTATAAATACATATATATATATATATACATATACACAGAGACGCATATATATATATATATATATATATATATATATATATACATACTACACACACATATACATACCTGTATATACATATATACCTATATATACACATACATACATATACTCATAGACGCACATATATACACATACATACATGCATATATATAAACGTACATATATGTGTACATACATATACACATGCACGCATACATATATACATAAATACACACACACACACAAATATATGCATAAATACACACACACACACACATATATACATAAATACACACACACACACATACATAATACACATACACATACACACACACACACACACACATAAATACACACACACACACCACATATATATATATATATATATATATATATATATTATATACACACATATATACACAAACACATCTATTCACAGACACACACACACACACACACACACATATATATATATGTATATATATATATGTTCAAATGTAAGGCTCAGATCTCACTCCAGAATAATGAGAATTTCCGTTGTTATGGTAACACAAGACATTACTCGAGCTACAGTATGTAGATATGTTCTTTTCTCTAAAAAAATATCATCTAATAGAAATTTCAATATATCAGTGATAGGTAGACTACCCTATTCATATCATTCTCTCTCTCTCTCTCTCTCTCTCTCTCTCTCTCTCTCTCTCTCTCTCTCTCTCTCTCTCTCTCTCTCTCTCTGTATAACATCTCACAGAAATTCAAATTTAGTTTTTGCTTAAATAAAACATTTAAAAGATTCTGTAAAATAAAAATGCCCTGAGACCTTTTCGTTGACACATAGCAATATGCCCCCAGAGGAATATGCCCTACTTAATTTTAATTAGAAAAGTTGCCATAAGAATATATACCCATAAGGTAGACTACACTATTTAATCTCTCTCTCTCTCTCTCTCTCTCTCTCTCTCTCTCTCTCTCTCTCTCTCTCTCTCACCCTATTTTCTTTTCTCGATCTATCTTTCTATACTCCCCCTTCTCCGTGTCACTTCGAGTTTCTTCCTTCCTTCTTTTTCAATTTCCCTTTCTTTTCCAACGTATTCCTTATTCGCTTCCCCCTTCCCGTATTCATTTCTTTTGACTACTGCCATCACCTCAATCCCATCAACAAACAGATACACCGATACGTACCAAATTTTCCAGTTATGTATGACGGGTATTTTGCCAATTCCCTCGAGTCTTTTCTAATGGATTCCGTTATATCGAGCATTTGAATTATTAACAATGACATTCAGAGCGATGCAGACCTCACAAAATTATTATTCAGTTTTAAATTGAACTGGAAAGTTTGGACATTTAAGTGTATTACCCTAATAAGAATCGCGTTATGATGTGCTGTTGTTTGTGTGTGTGTGTGGGGGGGGGTTCTAGTTATACACAAACAATGAGAATCAAATAAATAATACTCTTGTTCCTTAATCTTCCGACCGTCATCATCTCTCAACACTACTGGTTAAAAATGAGACCGTCCAAATTGTCCAAGATGAAATGTAGAAATGTAAATTCTGATTATATAGAGTCGCTTTATCCACCGAATTCTTATTTTGTCACCTCAGCTAAATAATGGACCATTCCGTTTTTATTATAAAGAAAGAAAGGGAAAGAAAAGGACATGCAACATAGAAAAATATAATAATAAAGAAAGAAGAAAGAGGGTAGGAGAAAGATAGAGAGGGGTGAGCGTACGGAAGCGATAAAGCTGATCTGTTTTAATTGAACGTGATGAAAAAATGAGAAGAAAAGAAGAAAAAAAAAAGAATGAGAGAGATTTAAATCAAGATTATTATACTTTACTAAACATTGTAATAATAAAATTATCATACTGTGGTATATCCACAGGTCCTGCTTGTGTGAATTAAATACTATAACGATTTTACAGTTTAAAAAACCACACGCAAAAAAAAAAAAAAAATAATAAAAAATAAAGAAAACAAAAACAAACAACGCTCAAGCGAAAACGAACTTTTTGTTTATTTTATCTATTGATTTTAAAGTGTTTAAAATTTACGTAAGATCGAGGTTAACATTTATGGGCTAAACTTGCATATCGGTCGGAAAATTAAAACATATTACAGGGTGACCCAGAAAAAACAGAACCCAAATTATTTATTTATTTTACCATTAAACTAAACTCCAAGCCCTAACACTAAACCCCCTAGTTAAAATTAACAGTTTTATTACAAAATTTGTGGGTTCTGTTTTTTCTGGGTCACTCTAATTTTCCGACCGATTTGCAAGTTTAACCCGTTTATGTTAGATCGGGTGCATCGCGAGAGTATTTTTTTTTTTAAATTAAAGGTATTTAAAAATGAGTTTAAAACGCATTGAAGTCCCAAATAAGAGTGAATAAAACAAAAATCGTCTTTGACAACAAAAAAAATAACCCACGGGTTGACATGCCGTAAAACCCAACCAACCAACAACCAACCAACCAACGTTTTTCATGATCCTATTTTGTTTTTGTTATGTTAACTTCTCGACAAAGCATCAGAAATCTCGTCTGACAATTGCTACGACGTACCTAAAACACAAACACACACGGATGCCTTTGTTCCGGGAGCACCTACACTAACGCCTTTTTTTTTTCTTTTTTCTTTTCTTTTCTTTTTCTTAATCTTAGCGATGACTTTTTCCTGAGACCGGATGAGGTGGTTGGGAACAGCACAAATTAGTCCCCTTTTTGACATTTCAAGATATATCAAATTGGGGGGACAAGTTGGGAGATCAAGACGTTTTTCACATAACGAAAACACCATTTGTAACATTCTATATAGAACATAGTAACTTTAATATATAATACTGTAACTTAAATATCTGATATTGTTACTTTATATATAATATTGCAACTTTAATTTATAATATTATAAGTATTATATATATTTTGTAACTTTAACATATAATATTGTAAATTTAACATAATATTACAACTTTAATATATGATATTGCAACTTTTATCTATCTATACGTATAAAGAGCAGTTGGTGTGTATGTATGTATGTCCGGATGAGACGACGAAAATAAAACAATTAACGCCAAAGTAAATATAAATATATATTAAATATCTCCGGTTCTTGCTTTTTGTGCAAAAATTATGAAGATTTGATTTATATTCGAAAATATTTAAAAATTAAAATATACATAGAAATAGCATTGAAATTCTACTTAAAGAATGTCCAGCATTTGTAAATCTCAGAAGTAAACAAATCAATACACCAGGGTTTTTTTGCCCTCCCTCTACCCAGACAATGCTGGGTAGCCGCTTTTAGTATATAATATTGCAATTGTAACATACTGTAATATTATTGCAACTTGTGACTTTTGAAATAAAGAATGTCACTTGAGTTTTACCAAATTTAGTTTTGACTAAATAATTAAATAGTTATGTAGATGCGACACAAGGCCAGAAGTATGGGGCGCCCAGTGAGAACCGAACTCACTAATAATTATCTCCTAAACTTACTTGTTAACAATTACACCGCGTGTAGTGCCCTTAAAATAATAAAATACAAAACGAAATTCAACGAATCGAATAAATCTGAATGTTTTGGATGAAAATATTAAAAAAAAAAAAAAATAACAAAAAACAAAACAACATAACTCTTGAATATTTTAGTAATTACTAAGTTTAGTTCGGCACAATTCCAGAGGGCACCCAATGATATAGAACTCACTAACAATGATTTTCAATATATTAAAGAAAGATATTTTTGTGAATAGAAGATTGTGTTTAGCAGAAGTTATAAAACTGATTCAGCAATATGAGTCCAGGTAAAAAAGATAAATAAAAATCCACTGTAAAATCAAATTTTACTAAACAAAGATAAATAAAGGAAAAAGCATTAAATTATACTACCACTGTCCCATAATGGTTGCTACATTTAGTGTATGCGATTTATATGCACATGTAGCTGTTATTTTGGGACAGAGGTACTAAATGTATAATTCTGAAGATTATTTTTTAATATAATCGTGTCAACTGAGGAGTAGTTGTGTGAGTGAACGGAAGGGAGAAGTTTGAAAACGCCCCAAAACTTTATAGTAGTTCCCTTACTACAGTTCTACTGTCATTATATAATAATAATACTAATAGATGTTGGTAGGGAGACCCCGAGAAAGGTGTCAACCACACTCTACCCCACGTCAATCTGTGGGCATACCCCTATGTGTCAATAAGGGATCTCAGTGCCTCTATAAAAATGCATACAGATTCTTATACTTATATTTATGATATGAGGCTTGATATGAATAATTATGATATTTCGGACTATTGTCCTCATCTTTGTTGTGTATAAATTAAAGATCAAAGCGGTTAGGTAAATTATAGCGTTCTTTACGACATTTTGAATTTTTTTTTTTTTTTTTTTGAATAAGTAACTTCTTCCATTTTATTTTTCTATATCTAATCGCATTCAATAATTCTAGTAGTATTCATGGTGCTTGGAGCCCCCTTGAATGAGTGGTAACGATTTTAGCTCCGAAACTACGTTTGAATTCATGGATAATCTGTCTGAAGATGACTTGTTTTAAGGTAATTAAAAAAAATATCTAAACAAGGCCCGAGGTTACTGTGGCCTGAACGTTGAGTTTGTACACAATAAAGATGTAGACAACTGTCCGAAATATCAAAATTATTCGTAAACAGATTCCTTTAAAGAAATGTTTAATTAAACAATACCGTTTTTAGAGTTGAAGGTTGCCATTTTATATCAACACAAATTCTATGGGTGGGATATTTTGTAGATGTATCTTGTATATTGTTTGATTTTAATCAAAATAAACAAATCAAATAGGCATTGACCGCTGTCCATTGCAAAAAGTGGCGGTTTAAACAATAAACAAGCAAAGAAACAGACAAAACAAAAAGCTATAGAAAGAACTTCATTTACAGTGCAAATAAAGTTCATTTAAATGAAATATCAACAAGTTAGTAATTTTTCTCTACATAGTGTATATAATGTTTTTTGTTATTGATTTCCGAGGAGAAACTTTTAAAAAGGTATTAAAATGTCATAAATCTTCACTTAGTCATTATGAGGGCGAATTTAATTGTTTAAAGTGGATTAAGAATAAATGACATATGTAATATTATTCTGCTTGTTTTATCTCATTTATTTTTTTACTGATGCTCATTATGCTACTACTTTTGGCTTAATCAAAAATTTGACCTAAAATAATCGATTTAATTAATGTTTATTCATTCTTAAAGTAAAAATCGGCACGCATTTTGTTGATAACTAATTTACATGGACTAAAATATCTATTTTTTTAATTAAAAATAAACAACTCTAGTTCGTTGTTTTAACAGAAGAACAGGAACCGAATGATTTTAATTCAAAATCAAATTTCTCACGTGGGTAAAAATAACATTTTCCCCACCATCTTTCTCATCGAATTTGCTGTACTTTTGAAAAACGATGGTCCCGAGAAAAATAGAAAATGTCACTTTTACCGCGAATGAACTATTTTGCATTATTCTATAACTATCTTATCTTTAAAATGAAACTTATTTAATTTTAAATCGAACATAGATTTTATTTTTTGTGAAATGCAAATGTAGTTGCATTTTCATATTGCCTTTTTCTAACTCTTTATTGACAACGTTTTATCATCAGGTCACACTGACAGCACGGGTTCCCATTACTCTTTCACTCTCACCAACCGCCCTATTGGTCATCGCCCTAAAAG
>CM042145.1:104056909-104059409 GCA_023376005.1 Doryteuthis pealeii
ATTAATCATTATTATTTTTTTAAATTTTATTTTTCGATTTTCGGTACTTATTTTCTCATAGAATAAACACCGTAATTTTTTTTTGTTTCTATTCATAATTTTGGTCTTTTATCTCTTTATTTATACTGTAATTAGTACAAAATAAGACCAACTTGAAAAACATATTACGCCCCCAACATAAGGGGGGTCAAAATTAAGCGACCCGAAAAAATGAGAAAGTTTTGAAATAAAATAAATAATGTATTATAAAGATCATTCATTGAATAAACACTGAAATTTCATTAAATCTGATAATTCCCTGATTTTTGGTAAATTATTTTCTGTGTTTTTTTGGTAAAGTCATTTTGTCAAAAACGCATTTTAAGCTCATTTTGCCAGTAGCTAGTATTAACTGAATAAGTCAATGTTATAATGAATATAAAGTGCTCAATACGTTAGTAGAGCGGATTTAGTATTAAGGTGTGTATAGAAATAACCTACTCAAGTTTCATCATAAATGATCTTTAGGGTTAATTGTAATGAATTAATCAACATATTGATTAATTACAGGCAATATACTCATATATGTGTGTGTCTGTTTGTGTACTGATAAATTGATTGAAGGAAATTTTTCTATTTATAGTACCTTTTTAATATAGCCATGTTAAAAATTGCTAGTCCGACGGGAGAGCTCAATGTATAATAATTTGATAATAAAGCACAGAGCAATATTTATAGGTTTGATAAAGAAAAGGATATCGGTCATATAGATAGATAGATAGATAGATAGATAGGTATGATACAATACACTTATCTGTGTTACCTGTGGTTATTTACTAAGCTTTGCTTAATTGTAGCACAAGGCCAGATGTCTGGAGCACTCGAACTGTAATGCATCTGTTGATGGGGTTTAGAAAACACTGACTGTGTTCTCTGATGAGATGTAAGACCCCAGCCCCGCATTAAAAACAGTGTCCTAGTTATAACACTAAACTGTATCTGATGGTGAGACCCCAATTCTGGAGATATAGACAATGTGGAATACCCCTTCATTTCCATTACTCCCAGGTCCACTCTGACCAGAAGACTGTACAGCCTCTAGGGTTTCATCCTTGATCATGACGGGTCGTCACCCACGGCCAACAGGTGGCCTCGTTATTTGGAGGGGGTCTTGCCTCTCTGCACAGGTGTCATCGGCGTATTCTACAGCCACAGCTGATAGGGGAACCATTAGTAGTGACTGATTAATTAATCAATTAATTTTAAAGGACGGTGATACGTTAATAATAATAAGTTATATCACACCCTGTGCGCACATATCCGAATCTCACAAATTAAGCAGCCAAAAAAGTTAGTGAGATTTGATAGGCTTTTCTTTTTCTTTTATTTTTTCTTTATTTTTTTTCTCGTTGTTTTTGCTTAATGGCATATCAACCTTCGTGGAGTATTTAATGCCAAAGTCATCCTTTTTGAAAAGTCGGTAGCGCAACCGCCTTTGAATCGCAAGGTTCTGAGTTCGATACTGGTCCCAACCAACTTAGCGTATGATTGGATAATCTGATCTGAGCGGATACGTGGGTAGCTTACCGTAGGTGTGGCGCTTCACCTCTGCTAAACAATCTCCCTGATCTAGTGTTAGCGAAAGGGGGATAGACTCCTTCGCTGTACGGCTGATTCCGATAATAAGCCACTCCGCTAACTTTACTTTTACTTAGTAGTAATTTTTAATCCATAGGTGGAGGGATGAGGAGCATTATACCTTTCTCAAGAGTATTAGTCCGAAAGTGATCGTAATAGCACGACTGGAGTTCGAACTCACTCACTACGATGTCTCAGTTCAGCACGTTAGCCACTACACCTTATGAGATTTTTGGAAATGGTGTCTAGCATTTAAAACATCGTCGTCATTTTTACTTCCACTTATTTTGCTTTTTCTACATACTGTTGTAGGTGTGGCGCCCCACCTCAGATGCCAAAACAATCTCCTTGGTCTAGCGCTAGTGAAAAGGGGATAGACTCCCTCGCTGATTGGCTGATACCAACATTAGGCCGCCCCGACGATTTACTTTACTTTACTTACATACTGTTGTAGGTTTATCTACAATTTATACAATTTCTATATATATAATTACATTTTAGTTAATTTGTGATACAGTGTGGCGGAAGGCCGGATGAAATGACCGGGCGGGCCGTAGTTTGGGACCCTCATACTATAAATTGTTTTATTATAGAAATGCAGTTGTTTTACTATAGGAATGCAATGGAAAGTATTTTACGATAAGAATGAATTGGGGATTATTATACTATAGGAATGCAGTGGAAATTGTTTTACTGTAAAGTAAGTAAAGTCGTCGGGGTGGCCTAAAGTCGGTATCAACCAGACAGCGAGGGAGTCTATCCAATTTTCACTAGCGCTAGACAAGGAGATTATTTCAGCATCTGAGGTGGAACGCCACACCTACCATTAGCTCCTTACTTTACCGCACAGATCCCTGTGCTACTCATACGCTGTGTCGTCGGT
>CM042145.1:104064409-104079409 GCA_023376005.1 Doryteuthis pealeii
TCTAGTAGTGAAGTTCCAGCTCTGGAGTCCCGGGGAGTGCGGAGTACCCCTTTATTTCCATTATTCCAGTTAACTCTGACCCGGAGTGGTAGTACCTGTAACGGTCCCATCTATGGGTTAAAATAGATTTTTAAAAAATGAGTTTTCAAAAACATGACTTGAGTAAGAACAATTGAATCCCCAACAAGAATAAAAAAAAAAAGATTAAAAAAAAGAAAAGAAAGAAGTCTTCGGCATAAAATAACTCAAGGTTGAAATGCCGTAAAATCCAACCAACCAACCAACCAACCAACCAACCAGCTAGTGATGGTTTACTAGCCTAGTTTACTAATCCTTACACTCTGGTAGTTAGATTAACAAAACATAACTACTGAGTTAGTAAGAATCAAACTCACTAATTAATGGTTTACCAGTCTAACTTGCAAAACAATTACACCTCGAGATATGTAAAAAAATTAGCAAGTTAGACTAGTAGACGATTACTTGTGGCTAATTAATTAATTGATTGATTTTAACGCATGTCTAGAGGTTAGGGAATTGCGTTCATAGTACGTTCATATATACATTTTTTGTGTAGTTATTTCTTAAGATTTTACATGTCTTATCGAATACGAATGATATTTAAACAGATCTATTTAACCCATAGATGGGAGCCCAAACAGGTACTAATTCTTCTGGTCAGAGTGGACCTGGGTTACATAATTCGTGGGTAGCCTACGAATTATGTTTGTAAGTGTAGTTAGATTTTGAATTAAAATTCGTTTAAGATTCAAAATCGGAAGGGGTTATATTATTGATAGATAATGACATTTACTTGACCCCCCACCCCACCTGACTTCCACTAATAGGAATGCGTGAGAATGGAAATCTAGTTAGTCAGATTTTGGCCGTCAGTCAAAAGGAGCAGATGTAAGGACCCTTCGCTCCTAAGATGCCAACTTCTCACCGCGGTTGACAACTCTTTTGGGCTGTGGATTTTTTAAATAAATAATAAGAAAAATTATTAAGTCTTGCTTAATTATTAACCAAGAAATAAGCACAGACGACCAGTCCAAAAGAAGGAAACAGCCCAACAGAGGAAGATGGACGACGACGCAGCAGAACAAGTAAAAATCCATCACCTGCACTCTCTTCTCTGTCCCCATTACATACCCAGCAGATGAACGGGTATATAAAACTGGGAGTAATGGAAATGAAAGGGTACTCCACATTGTTCATATATCCAGAACTGGAAGCACGTGAAGTAATAGTCAAAGTCATGGGAAATGGACTCGTCGCCCCGAGTTCAAATCCTGGTCCGTGGTAATTGCGTTTCACTTAACGCTAATACCCTTGGGAAGGGTATGAATCCTACTCTCCCTCCAGCTATGGGTAAATAATAGGGCAGACTGGGCTCATTAACCTTGTTTAGGCAACTGGTCTAGGAGAAGGAAATCTCTGAATCCAAACCTGTTAAACTTCGCTTAATAAATTGACCTTATGTCACATCCTGCTCGTGCGGAGGGGTTGGTAAATATATATATCTAGAACTGGAGTCTCATCATCAGATACTGTTTAGTGTTATAACTGGGGGTGGGGTCTTACCTCTCTGCAGGGAATAAACAAACCAACCTTTCGTATAGATTTTTTCAAAAATATTATTGCTAGTTAGCAAATGTAACTAGTTATGTGTTTTCAATCATTAATTGTTACCTCACCTTTGTAGCCTTTCTACCAGACTTTAGCAGTTGGGTAATTCAATGTCAAATTATCCAGGCCATGTCACCACCCCCATCAATTTTTCTGAAATTTGTTCAAGTGTGGATTATGTTAAAGCTAGACAATCCCCAAAATTTGAACTTCCAATTCCAAAAAATGCCAGTTATATCGATTTTTAGCTCTCCAAATTTGAGGGGGTTTCGTGAAAAACGGCGGCTTTTGACACCTATTTTTGTCTGTAAAATGAGTTCCAGAGCTTCCCTAATCCTAAAAATTGGTTTATAAAAGCATTTTTGCCCAATGAATTAAACAAATGCTATTAAAAAGTCTTAAAGTTAACTAATTCTAAGTTATTGATGATTTTCTGATTTTTTTTATAGCAAGATCAATATACCGATGTGGCACTGCATCTATGACAAAAAAATTTTCTATTATTATTTCACATATATTGAACATTATTTGTACCAAAAAGATAGTTTGATTTTTGCTCAGAACCAAAGTCAAAAAATAGATTACAAAATGTCGCCATTTATCGCGAACCTCACCAAATTTTGAGCGCTAAAAACCGACATAAGTCTACCAATTTTTGGAATTGGAATCTCAAATGTTGGGATTGCCTAAAGTTAACATAGTCCGCACTGGGAAAAAGTTTCAGAGAAATTGAAGGGGGTGGGAGACAATTTTACCATTTTCTAAGGACTAAGTCGTGTTTATTATGGGTATCTAATCGATGTAGTGGCCTAACGCTTATATCGGACAGTGACGGAATATATGCCCTTTCCGCTAGCGTCAGACGAGGGAGATTGTTTTTTTTGTGTTGTTGTTGAGGTAGAGCACCACACCAACCGTAAGCACCCCACTTTACCACAAAGACTTGATTAGCCAAGCCATGCTACTCATACGCTGAGTTTGAAAGGACCGGTATCGAACCTGGAACTTTGTGATTCCTAGTCGAATGCTCTACCCACTGAGCTAAACAGGCCCTTATCTAGTAAAATGTCAGAAATCAGCACGAAACCATGGTGATTACGGCTTCGAGGGAAAGTTGTCCGAGTTCGATAACAGATTCTTAAGAAAGTTAAATCTGAGAGAATATATATATATATATATATATATATATATATATATATATATATATATGTATGTATATATATATATATATATATATATATATATATATATATATTGACACTGACAATCGTGCAGCTCCAGAGAGCCTTGCTGTTTGGTGACGCAGAGATTAGAAAGCGTGTGTCTCTACGTGATTGATTGGCTGAGTCATGACAAATATGCGTGACAGGTCATATATTTGGGGAAATTTGAAAGTTTTGCATTCTTTCAAGTGAATGTATGTATCTATATATCTATATATATATATATGTGTGTGTGTGTGTGTGTGTGTGTGTGTGTGTGTGCAGGCTCAGAAACCTCTCTCTCTTCCTCTCCCCCCTCTCTCTCTCTCTCTCTCTCTCTCTATATATATATATATATATATATATATATATATATATAGGCGCAATGTGGGAAAGACAGTTACGAATTTTTCAGTGTAGCCCGTGATTGAACTATTTATAGAAAGGAACACTTTAGTAGGCCTTTACAATATATAGATTGACTCAATACACTCTTCAAATTTCCCACTTTCTTCTTTATATATATATATATATATATATATATATATATATATATATATATATATATATATATATATATTCTTGTCAAAGAAATAGTTTTTTTAAAAGTGTTTTTTTTTTTATAGTTTTCTAAGTGTTTGACAACTCGCAAAAATTCGTGCAAAGAAATTGGGCAAGTCCATTTGTTAAGTGAAAACACACACACACACACACACACACACACACATATATATATATATATATATATATATATGTGTGTGTGTGTATATGAGTGTGTGTGTGTGTGTGTGTGTCTAGTGTAGGCACCTGGCTAATGAGTTTTCAATTAGGTTAAGGAGTTTTTGTTTGAAATTGGGTGCTCAGTCTGTTTTTTATTGTCAGGGTTATATATATATATATATATATATATATAGTATTTGATATATATAGTATTTGATATATATAATATTGATCATTTTTAAGCATTGTTAAGTAAAGTATATTATTATTTATATTTTTGAAGGCAATTACAATGCGTATATCGTATAAAATTCGATAATTATTGAAAATAATCATGACAAGCAAACTCGGCAAATAACACGTGCAACGTGTGGAACACCGCACAGCTGTTTCAACCTTATTACGTCTCATTAGCAGTGTATACCTACGACCTCCCTCCGACAGACATCGAACCGAAGAACCCAGCACGCAGAGACAGAGACTCTACATCTGGGCCACCGGCACGCCACACACGAAATACGCCAAATTAACCTGTCAATGATAAACACGCCACTACTATACAGAAATTAGGACCTGCTCAGGCGTAAGGATAATAGTATTTCATAATTTGCTTTTGACGCCTTAGGATTGAAAAAGCTGTGGAATATGAGAGTTAAAGTGATACCAATTGTAGCTGGTGCACTTGGAAACGGTCCCAATAAACTTGGAAAAACGACTGGAGGAACTGGAAATCAGAGAAAGAATTGAGACCACCCAGACAAATGCATTGCTGTAATCGGCTAGAATATTCAGAAGAGTTTTGGAAACCTGAGGAAACTTGCAGCCTCCAGTGAAATACCATCAGCTAACGCTGATGTGAAAAACTCAAAAGGAGTGAAAATAATAATGATAAAAGAATCAAATACATTATATAAAATAAAGAAGAGTGCAAAGAAACTGTATTTTGATGTACTTAGGATATTGATGATCCCAAATAGAATCATCCCCATACATACCAATTAATTGGCTACTTTCACACACACACACACACACACACACACACATATATATATATATATGTGTGTGTGTATGTGTGTGTGTGTGTGTGTGTAATTAAGAGTAAGGAATTGAATCCGACGGTATATGTATAGATAAAAGGGTATGAAAACACACAATGTTAAAAATGAATATATTTTTATATCATTTTCATAGCTAACATTGACAATATTCGTTTTTAATCCGGATTAAAAACTTTTACATCTAAAAACGGACCTAATTATCATATGCTCTGATGATGATTTTTTATAAAATCGAAATATTGTCAATATTAGCATGAAAATGATATAAAAATATATTCATTTTAACAACATTGTATGTTTTCATACCCTTTTATCTATACACACACACCCACACACATATACACATATATTTAAATATATATATTTATATATATATATATATATATATATATATATATATATATATATATATATGTTATATGTTTGTTTATGTATGGAAACTAATCTGCTACCATGCTGGTTTCATGCTCTTTAAACTTGCTTATTTAAGCAGAGCAATCTTCAGACTGTGAAAGATTTTGAAAAAGTTAAAAACTTTGGACGTTCTCATTTTTAACCAGAGGGTGTTAGAAATGATAACGGTTGTACTTTTAAGGACCACATTTATTGATATATAGATTGTTCGTCCTCTTCCTTTGTAAGTCAGTACCCCAAATCACATGCATGGAATGGAGGTGCGTGGTGTAATGGTTATCGTTTTAGAAATGGAGAGAAGGAAGTCTCTGAATTAAAACTTTGCTAAAGAAATTGACCTTCATTCATATCCTGCTCGTATATATATAAAATGTCATTACCTATCAATAATATAACCCCCCTTAAATGAATTTTAATTCACTAACTACACTTACAACCATATTCGTAGGCTACCCACGATTGTAAATACATATATATTTTTGCTGAGTTATAGTGACAGATAGTGAAGCAAATATCAATATTCTAATAAGTGTATAAATATATACAACAAATATAGATTCATTTATTTGATGGTTGGTTTTGAAGGATAATAATGCAAGAGTAAAAAAAAATAAGGTAACTATGGTGTTGTTTGTTAACCTTAAATTTATTCTTAATATTTCGAGATAAAAATCTCTTCGACAGAAGATTTCTGAAACTGAAACTGTTGTTAGTAATCGTCCATTCTGCTTTGTGTCTTATATCTTCCAAATTCTCTGCGTGTGTGTGGGTGGGTGTTTATGTGCGCGCGCGCGCGTGTGTGTCTGTTCAACAATGTCTGATTATCATCTCAGGTTTGGCCTACTCTTTTGTTTTAATTATTAATTTATAATTAGTTTTGTTTATTTGTGTGTGTGTGTGTGTGTGTGTGTGTGTGTGTGTAATTTCAACAATCACTGTTGGCCTGTAGAAGGTTTATTCATATCGCTCTATCATAAATATTGAGCACTCTCCTGGTAATACTCTATATATTACCTTACGAACTGTCTCATCAAGTTAGGTAGTGTTAACCATACACTGTGGTAATATATATATATATATATATATATATCACTCAAAGAAGTTTTTTTTTACTGAACAGATGGACTCGCCACTTCTAACACACTCCTTTGCCCGATTTATAGTGGCTTGACAAACACCTAAAAATCATATCAATACTTTTTTTTTAGCTTTCTAAAGACAATTTCTTTAACAAGAAATTTTCTCCTGGCGATGACCTAAGGTTGAAATTAGTTAAAAAAAAAAACATAAAAGAAATATTCCTGTCTGTCTTATCACTTTTTGTTCATCTTATATATATATATATATATATATATATATATATATATATATATATATGACAAAAAGGGAACCGTTGGGTCACCCATTGAGCTCTGGGTAGATAACTGGGATTAGGGAAATATGAGTTTGCAAAGCGAATTAATTTTTTTTTAAATATGGTCAGAGAATTAAAACAAGACATTAAAATCATATTGTAATATTTCTAAGAAATGGAACGTTTGGCCTAATTTAAAACTACGGGATCACTACTGCAAAATCTAACATTCAAATATATTTCATACTCTCCAATCACTCTCTTTAAGCCCACAGAGAAATTAACATATATAACGAGGAGGTAATCAAAATATACATAGAGCGGGGTAAAGTAACTGGCTGAACGTCAAGTAAGAGACAGGTCAGTTTTTTGACTTAATTGCAAATTACGACTAATTGGAACCAATTAGAATGGATGTCTTTTTCAAAACATAACCCAATTCTAAACCTAATGAATAATTTAGTATAACTTTCGTGCCATTAAACTAAACAGTAAAAAAGCCTTAGGAGACAAACATTGATTCACTTAGCTTTAGCACACACACACACACACACACACACACACACATATATATTATATATATATATATATATATTCGCATCTGATGAGTCGGAAGAGTTAGACATTTTGCCTAAGCTCCCTGAAATAGACTATAAACGCTAAATCTCTAAGTCTTTGGTTATTTCTTTACTTATATATTTGCTCTATGACTCTAACATTAAGAGCACACATTGAGCTCTCAAACTGCGACAGGTTTTTTTAAAAAACTCGTGTCGTAAGGAAGATTTCTTCTCTGGACGTTTTTATATTATATATATATATATATATATATATATATATATATATATATATATATATATACTAAGCTAAGTGAATCAATGTTTGTCTTCTAAAGGCTTTTTTACTGATTAGTTTAAGGGCACGAATGTTATACTAATTATTCATAGGTTTAGAATCTAAAATGTATAAAATCTAGGTCCAAACCTAATAAATAATTTAGTATAACTTTCGTGCCATTAAACTAAAAAAGCATTTAGGAGACATACATTCACTTCAAAAAGCCTTTAGGAGACAAACATTCACTTAGCTTTTATATATATATATATATATATATATATATATATATATATATATATATATATATGTGTCATAAAAGTGTCGAGATTGAAGCTGGATTTACCAAATAGAAACGAACAATGAATGGAACGTTAATTTTTTTCAAAATGCAAGGTGTGTCAAATTACCGAAAATCTCGATATTTTTATTACACACCTTATATATATATATATATATATAATATATATATTATATATTATATATATATATCGTCACCAGAATAAATCATTTTGAAGGGATGGGTGGACTGAGAAATATGAAAATCACTTGGTATGGTAATGTGCTATTCGAGGCGAGCAAAATATTTGACACTGACAACCGTGCAGCTTCAAATAACCTCGATAGGAAAAGTGTTGTAATTAAAAAAATACTCCAACTATAAAAATATGTAAATATGCTATTAAACTCGCCCACACACACACACACACACACACACACATATATATATATATATATATATATGTGTGTGTGTGTGTGTGTGTGTGTGTGTGTGAGAAAGTTTGGTATGTATGTGTCCACTTATAACTCAGAAAAGATGTTATTAAGATTTGAAATCTTGCATACACCTTGACATCCTTATAACGGAGAAACACATCAAATTTGGTTATTGGTTTTTACTGATTAAGGGATATAATTAATTAATTAAACAAAAGTCACATGATTTGCGATAATCGTAGCATAGCTGCTGCTGCTAACTTTAAAAAAATCGTTGGCTGCTGGTTTTCAGCAGTGATTTAAAATGGCACCGCTGCTGGTAATTTGAAGTTGACAAATTCATGCCCTAATCGTTTCAGTTCGGAATTTCTCGCGTATCACCGGTTTAATCTTAGAAATATTTATTTGGTTAGAAAGAAAAGAAAATAATCTTTCTAAATATGTAATTTGTATGTGGTGTTATAGATTGAATTATTTTTTACAGCGGATTAGATAACAATAATAACAAAACATTTAACGATTAATAATAACTCAACTTTGATTTTATTATTAATACTTTCATTTAGAATACAATATTTCCATTTTTGAAACATATAACTCAAACTTTTTTTAAAACTATTCATGAAATAAACATTATTAAATTAATACGCGCTTCTTTGTTAGTTTCTTTGTTAATTGTAGGGGTCGAAAAAGGAAATAAATTAAACTGATAAACTTCTCAAAGAAGGAGTTAAGAACTGAATTTATTTTTTTCGTATGTACAAAAGAGTTTTAGAAAAAGAAAAAGAAAAAGAAAAAGAAAAAGAAAAGAAAAAGAAAAAAAAAGAAATTATAATACGGACAATTGTAAGTATTTAATTCTTAGCATTTTATTCTTACATGTTAATACGGTAAAAAAAGAAGGAATTAAACTAATACATTTCATTTCTACTATTTGAAATCAACAGACAAGGGAGCTTGCTTAAAAGAATACTATTGTTTAAAAAATGTAAACAACAAAAAGAAACTATTCTTAAAATATTTACGAATATTATCCTATTTGAATTCTTACTTTCACTAATCTTTCTCGGCCCAAAAAACTTAGTATATTTATTCTTCATAATTTTGTCATCAAATACGTGAAGCGCACGCGGAACTCTTACACTTAATATATATATATATATATATATAATATATATATATATATATTATATATATTATATATATATATAATTAAAGAAATAAAAAGACTTAGAGATTTTGCATTATAGACTATTTCGGGGAGCTTAGACAAAGCGTCTAATTCTCCCGACTCATCATTCGATCTGATAGCCGGGAGAATTAGACGCTTTGTCTAAGCTCCCGAAATAGTCTATAATGCAAAATCTCTAAGTCTTTTGTTATTTCTTTAATTATAAATTTGCTCTGTGACTCTAACAATAAGAGCACACATTTGAGCTCTCAAACTGCGACAAGTTGTTTAAATAAAAAAAAAACAAAAAAAAAAACTCCTATGTCGTAAGGAAGATTTCTTCTCTGGACTTTTGATATATATATATATAATATATATATATATATATATATATAATATTCTCCCAAATATATATATATATATATATATATATATATATATATATATATTATATATATAGCTATCAGCTAGACAAGGAGATTGTTTTCAGCGTCTGAGATGGAGCGCCACAACTACCATCAGCTCCTTACTTTACCGCACAGATCCTGTGCTACTCATACGCTGAGTTGGCGAGGGCCATTATCGAACCCGGAACTTTGAGGTTCCTAGTTGCAGTTTTTGTTGTGCAATGGTGAGCGAGTTCATCTTGCAAGTGTCATATTTTTCGTTTAGATCCTCACGGGGGCACTTGTCTTTGTCTCTATGCAGCCTTTGTATCGTACAAAAAGCCCCAAATGTAATAAATCTTCGTTAGCAACTTGGTGCTGACCTAACTGTAGCGGACAACCGAAGGTATTCTGGGAACGTTAATGCGACCAAAGTGTTGATTTCAGGCCACATGCGCTGGGTAATAAAAAAGAAAAGAAAAGAGAAAGATCCTATACAATTTCGCTGGCGTACGGCAGGACAGGCGACGACGCGGTCGTAGGTAAAAGATGATTGGACCCGGCGTTGAATAAATATCTCGCACATTCATTGCCGTGCCCTTCGTGACAATAAACACAAAAGGAACATAAGATACAAATGAGGGAATGACAGAGTTGGAGCGCGGCAGGAAGGTGGGGGAGGGGGTGGCTGGAGGGTGGATGGGGAGGGGGGCTAAGCGTGTCCCTTACAATGAAACCAGTGTCCACATTCCATTTATTTACTACGCCCCAAGTCACTTTCTAATTTTTTTTTTTTTACTTCGCTTCACATCTTGATAACTTCCTTTCAGAAACTTGACAACATATATGATGAATATAAATGCCATTTTTTTTAGTTATTTTTTGAAAATTATTATTATATTGCAAGCAAAGGTATCCTGCATAGCCCAAGGCACAAAATACAATGCTACCTACACTTCTTTATATATATATATATATATATATATATATATATATATATATATTATATATGTGTGTGTGTGTTGTGTGAGGTTAAGTAAACAAACAAATGTGTTTATTTTTATATGGCTTTAAAGCCGACAATTTTTGTGCTTGATTTAAGTCGTACCTAATTTTGAAAATTAATTAGATACTAATTAATAATTTTTTTAGGCGGGCATATATGTTCAATGTAAGGCTAAACGAATCGAGAAAATGTCAATCCCTGAATGTACATTTCGACCTATTTAGGTCTCATCGGCAAGGTTATAGACATATATATATATTATGTGTGTATATATGGAGAAAAGTAGACAAACACGGGATATTGTACAGGATGGATATGTATTATAGGGAGTGATGTCAGTGTTATTAACATTTCGTTCTATTAGACCTTCTTCGGGACACAGACTGAGTTCTTGCATTGAAGGATTCAGTTCTCTTGCTGACGAGAGTCTTGCGGTCGTGAGTGGGGAGGGGGTTACATGCTGATGCCTGCTGTAAATGTTTAGCATATAATATATATATATATATATATATATATGTGTGTTGTGTGTGTGTGCGGTGTGTGTGTGTGTGTGTGTGTGTGTGTGTGTGTGTTATACTCAAGCTGAAATGAATCAATGATTGTTTGCTAAAGGCTTTTTCCTATTTAGTTTATGGCACAAAATTCATATAAAAATATTCCTTAGTTCTAGAATTGAGTTGCGTTTGAAAAAAATTAATTTTTCATTGGTTCTAATTAGTCGTAATTTGCAATTAAGTAAAAAAACTGACCCGTCTCTTACTTATATACTGCCTTTCACTTCCCCCTCTAATATTTTTTTGATTACATCTCGTTATATGTTAGTTTCACTGTTAGTGGAAAGATATATATGTAGAAAACTTTCAAAAAAACAAAAACAATAAAAAAAATTCCTCACATACATAAAAGAAAATTTTAAACGAATTTAATTAAAAGATGTTTTTCACTGAACAGATGGACACGCCACTTCTAATACATTTCTCTGTCCGGTTCATTGTGGCTTGTCAAACATTAGAAAACTTTTTAAAACTTTCCTAAAAACAGCTTTTTCACAAGAAATTTTCCCCTGAAATAAACACGTTGACTTATAGTTTAATTCGTTCCGCTCGTAACTCAATATCCTTGTATATAAAAATCAATTTCTCCCATTGAAATAAACTGAAGTCCATTAGCCCGATACAGTCCCCCCCCCTAAAAAAACACATCCTAATTTTTTGTTACTTCTTTTTAATAAGAAAAATAGCACTGTAAGGTTAGTCGATAGAGCGTTCGGCTAGAACCACAAAGGTTCCTGGTCGATACCGGTCCTCGCCAACTCAGCGTATGAGGTAGCACAGGGATCTGTGCGGTAAAGTAAGGAGGCTGATGGTAGGGTGTGGCGCTCCACCTCAGATGCTAAAACAATCTCCTTGGTCTAGCGCTATTGAAAAGGGGATAGACTCCCTCGCTGACTGGCTGATACCGACTTTAGGCCACCCCGACGACTTTACTTACTTATTTATAAAACATGTTAGAAATAGAATGATATGAATAATGTGCAGTAATATGTTTTAACAAGCGGGACCTGTGGATATACCACAGTATGATAATTTGATTATTACAACGTCTGATATGTTTACTTAAGAGGCTATGGCTAAATACTTCAATAAGTAAAAAGTATAATAATCTTGTTTTAACTCTCTCACTCTTTTTTTTTTTTTTTCTCCGGTTGAGCTCGATCGGTAGGGTGTCCAGCTGGAGATCTCAAGGTTACTGGTTCGATACTGGCCATCGCTACTCAGCGAATAAGTAGCACAGAGATCTGTGCGGTAAAGTGAGGAGCTGATGGTAGGTGTGGTTCTCCACCTCAGACGCTAAAAACAATATCCTCGTCTAGCGCCAGTGAAAAGGGATAGACTGGCTGACACCGACTTTAGGCCACCCCGACGACTTTACTTTAGTTATCTTTTCATTATGTTTGATTGAAACAAATTAGCGTCATTGCTTCCACGCGCTCACACTTTCTTTCTTTTTTTTTTTCTTTCTTTCTTTCATTCTTTTCTTTCTTTTCTATGTATTTTTTTGTGCAATATATCCTTTGTGTTCGCTTTCATTCCTTAATAATAAAATCGGAATGATCCATTATTTAACTTGGGTGACGACTTATAATAAATAAGAATTCGGCGGATAAGGAATATCAGATAATCAGGACTTTCATTTTTGCATTTTATCCTGGACGATTTGGACGGTCTCACTTTTAGCCAGAGGGTGTTGCAAGATGATAACGGTCGTACAATTAAAGAACATAAGTATTAATATATTGATAGAATCCAAATTACCGAGGTACGCGAGATTCGTAGTAATCATACACACGCACACGCGCACAAACACACGCACGCGCGCACACAAACGTGCACACACACAAATACACTCAAACACAAACACAAACATAAACACACACATACAAACACAAACACACACACACACACACACACTTAAACACACACACAAGCTCAAATACAAACAAAACACGCACAAACGCACACACAACCACACCACACACACACACAACAAATGAACAAACACTCAGACACAAACACACACAAATAAAAACACACTTACACACACACACACACACCACACACACACAAACACACAACACAAACACATACAAACACACACACACACACACAAACAAACACACAGATAGACACACACACAACACATACGCAAACACACACAACACACACAAATAAACTTACACACACAAAAAAACACACACACACAAACACACACACACATACACCACACGCACACAACCACAAATGCACAAACATACTCAAATACACACACACAAAGACACAGACACACAAATATACATACACATACATTGCAACTTGTGTGTCTAGTAAACCTGATACTCCGTAGTCAACACTGAACCAATTTGAAAGGATCATTCGATAAAATCAAATCAATCTGGTGTTCATGATCGTTTGACTTCTGAATTCCGACTCGAATTGATTTACATTTTCGAAAGAGACAGACCACAATGGTTTCATTCATTAAAAAAAAACGTGACATTAGATTAAATTACTGACAAATACTAAACGTCTATTGTCTGTTTTATGCTGTCAATACATTTTATAAGGTTGGTTGATTGGTTGGATTTTACGGCATGTCAACTCTTGGTTATTTTAAGCTGAAGACATTTTTTATTTTATTCATTCTTGTTGGGTATTCAAATTTTTAAACACATTTTTAAACTATTCTTTTATATATTTAACCCATATATGGGACCCTAAGAGGTACTATCACCCGGTTGGTTGGTTGGTTGGTTGGATTTACGACATGTCAACTCTTGGTTACTTTATGCTGAAGGCGTTTTCGTTTTATTCATTCTTGTGTATTCAAAGTTTTTAACTCATTTTTTAAACATTTTTTTAACTCATTTTTTTAACTAACTCATAGATGGGACCCTAGAGTGGACCTTAGAGCAATGGCAATGAAGAGGTACTCTACACTTCCAAGAATTGGAACCAGACCACTAAATGCAGTGTAGCGTCATATACAGAACACTAAGATCCTCAGTCACCGCCTCCTTGCACATATTTGATAAAAAGGGTTGGAGGTTTGCCATAAGAGCAATACAGCCGGGAAAATCGTATATGTTTAAAAAATAACAATTAAATTTTTAAAATGCACTGCGATTAATGGCAATGAAGGAGTACTGCATATTCCCCAAATCTTCAAAACTGGAGCCTCAGCATTAGATGCAGTGTATTATCCTACCCTGAACACCCCTTGGGTGGTGCTCTTACCCCTCTGCCGGGGATACAGTCAGCAAATTATAATCTCCACCAATAGGGCGTTATTTTTTAGGCTATGATATACAGACTTTAAAGACTTAATTGTTAATTCAGATTGCGTGAGATAAAACTTTCACTTGCACTTGTAAAACTCCGTCTCTGAGGTCTCATTATAAAATTGGATTCAAATAAAGAATAATATTTTTAACCATTTGGTACAGTTTACAATACGTAAAATATCTTTTTAGATAAATGGAAAATAGTGGGGAAAAAAAACTAAATCTATTTACATAAAAAAGTAAATATTGAAAAATCAAATGCAAAAAGTAAGTGATATTTACTGGAAATATGAATATAAACTGTTTTTTTAAGCATTTATTACCAACTTGTGATCTTATATAGTGGATGATGATGACCACGTGTGTAAAAGACATGATTCATATTTTGGCCGCTAGGGAAAGTTAGGGTAATCATGAGTAGAATATGAACCCTTAAAGTCCCTTATTTTTGTGGTTGATTTACAACTTATTTCTAAGAAGTCAAAATTGTTACTGGTTTATACATATATATATATATATATATATATATATATATATATATATATATATATATATATATATATATAGTTGAATAAACAAAAAGTTTATAAAGACTTTTTCATGAATCCAAAAAGTGCTTATGCCCAGCCGAGCAAGAAAAAACCTAAAATGAATGAATGTTTACTCAC
>CM042145.1:104081909-104084409 GCA_023376005.1 Doryteuthis pealeii
TGGGATCACGCTAATTATTTGATATCCTACTTGTCCAATGGCCGAAGCCACTGGACACAGGTTCCGAAGAACAAGGTAAGTGATAACGGTATGAATCCAACTACTCTCCCTCCAGCTACGACTAAAATAGTAGGCTAAGTAAGCAAAGTCGACGGGGCAGCTTAAAGTCGGTATCAGCCAAACAGCGAGGGTGTCTATCCCCTTCTCACTAGCGCTAGACCAAGGAGATTATTTTCGGCGTCTGATGTGGAGCGCCACACCTACCATCAGCTCCTCACTTTACCGCACAGATTCCCGTGCTACTCATAGGCTGAGTTAGAGAGGGCCGGCATCGAACTCATGACCTTATGGTTCCTAGTCCGACGCTCTACCGACTGATCTAAACCGGCCCCTTATGCCATGTAACCTTGGTATGGCAACCTGTCTCGGACGAGGAAAACTCTGAATTCAAACCTGTTAAACTACGCTTTAATTTAACTTAAGGTGAAAATGTGCCGATTCCATAATTTCTGCCAGAAAAATGTAGAAGAATTGGTTTGGTTTGGTTTGGTTTACGGCTTATCAACCTAAGTGGATCATTTAATGCCGACAAAGTTTTGAAATAAATTCATTTTAATGGATACTCAATATTTTATTAACACATTTTTCTATTTAACCCATAGATTGGACCCTAACAGGTACTACCACTCCGGGTCAGAGAGCAACTGGGAGCAATGGTGATGAAGGGGTGCTCCACATTCCAGAACTGGAACCTCACAATCAGATAGAGTTTAACGTTATTCCCAGAACATGAAGACTCTCAGCCACCGCTTTCTAGCACCCATAGGATTAAAAGGGTTGGGGATTGCCAATGGGCAAAGAGTTGGGTAGAAGAATTGAATGAAAGCAACAGGTGTAAACTAGTCACATGAAAAGTTCGTGTCATGACCAAAGTAATGAATTCGAGCCTTATTGATAACAAGAACGACGAAAGACGAGAAGAAAAAGAAATAAAAACAGACGATTATATTGAGACATACAGACGACACGACAGAGAAAACTTTGACCATGGAATGTAGATATGAAATTCAAGTTTTGTGTGTGTGTGTTTTATTTATTTATTTTTTTCAATTTCCCATCCCACCATGTTTCATTTGTACATATCCCATTCAAACTGCAGATAAATATCATGGATTGCCTTCTGCTTCGATGATTGATTGGTTGATTGGTTGGATTTTACGGCATGTCAACCCATGCTGGGTTATTTCATGCCGAATACGTTTTGTTTAATTCATTCTTGATGATTATTCAATTTTAAAAATTTAAACTCAATTTTTTAAAACACATTCTTAATACTCATCTTTCTATTCACCCAGTGATAGGACCCTAACAGGTACAACCACTCCATGTCAGAGTGTACCTGGGAGTAATGGTAATGAAGGAATACTCTCCAATCCCATTGGAACTTCACCATTAGATGCAGATTAATGTCATACCCAGGACACTAAGACCCTCAGCCACCGCCTTCGAGCACATATATGATAAAAAGATTGGGAATTTGTCATAGGGTTGTGACAACGATATAGGTGCTAGGGCTTGGAGTGACCAGCAGATTGATTGAAGAGAGCCTCTCCGACCACCTGTCTAGCCTAGTAAATACCAAAGTGGAATATTGCATGTCATAAACTGCTCAGGCACCAGATTTCCGTCCTTAAGCATCACGGGTCGCCACCAACGGTGAACAGGTGGTTCTATGGAGATATTTTACCACTCAGCAGAGGTGCAGTCGGTGTATTCTACAGCCCCGTCGACGGGGTTGCCTTCTGTCTGGGTCAAAGAGAAAAAGTGGCGTATCAGGTTAATCGTTATGTGGATTCTAATATTACATACGGAAATTAGAGAATTAGCACATTTAGTAGATGTTCATATTGTTTTTTTTTAAATTTTATTTAGCAGTAAATAAACTAATACCAGATAAGACGCAAAACATTCTAGCGACATAATGTTTAAAATACACCTCTTCAATTAAAGGGCACTTGGTGGCGTTGTCAGTTATATTTTGACTGGTTCCTTAGAGGGGTGATCACGCCCCAGTGCTCTATCAAATTGTCCAACGCTAGAAGCTAAACATGGCTTATATATAGATTTGCCTACGTAGGTCATGGTTTCTGTGCATCGGATTGGACAAAGTTGTAGCCAATCAGTATGCAGTTGGTTTTTTTTTATTTTTCGTGAATATGCCTTAAACTAACTTGATTAGATTATCTAAATTAATGGACAACTTTTTCATTCCTTTGTTTCAATAGACATTTCTTTTGTTGGAGTCAGGTTTCCTTTTAATGAGATATACCCAGCCGTGTGTCTTTTAACTGTAGACCGATGTTCATATCTAGGCTTCTTCTGGTATTTGTTTTAGGAATGAAAATTACAGGATTATTTCATAATTTATTTCCTCATCATTGGGTTATTCCATAATATTTTCCTCTGCATGGCTTAGAAGAAAATAATATGATTAATTCTT